>JAVTVJ010001527.1:0-173117 GCA_034509425.1 Eopsaltria australis | reverse complement strand
CTTTCTTAGTAACTGGTGGAGACATATTGGCAATTTTGTCAACCACCTCTGTAGGCACATGATGGCGCCCATCCTGCCATTTTATTCCTAGAAACTGGATCTCCTGTGCAGGTCCCTTTACCTTACTTTGTTTTATGGCAAGCCCAGCTTTCAGAAGGATTTGGATTATTTTCTTCCCTTTTTCAAAAACTTCTCCTGCTGTATCACCCCACACAATGACATCATCAATATATTGCAGGTGTTCCGGAGCTCCACCCTGTTCCAGAGCAGCCTGGATCAGGCCATGGCAGATGGTGGGGCTGTGTCTCCACCCCTGGGGCAGTCGGTTCCAGGTGTACTGGACACCCCTCCAAGTGAAAGCAAATTGTGGCCTGCACTCTGCCGCCAGAGGGATTGAGAAAAATGCATTAGCTATGTCAATCGTTGCATACCATTTGGCTGCTTTTGACTCTAGCTCATATTGGAGGTCCAACATGTCTGGTACGGCAGCACTTAGAGGTGGTGTGACTTCATTCAGGCCCCGATAGTCCACTGTCAGCCGCCATTCCCCATTTGACTTCCGCACTGGCCATATGGGGCTGTTGAAGGGTGAGCGGGTCCTGCTGATAACTCCTTGGCTCTCCAGTCGACAAATTAGTTCATGGATAGGAGTCATGGAGTCCCGGTTGGTACGATACTGCCTCCGGTGCACCATCCAGGTAGCAATCGGTACTTGTTGATCTTCCACCTGCAGCAATCCTACGATGAAGGGATCTTCTGAGAGGCCAGGCAGGGTGGATAACCGTTTGATCTTCTCTGTATTCACCGCAGCTATGCCAAAGGCCCATCGATATCCTTTTGGATCCTTAAAATACCCTCTCCTGAGGTAGTCGATGCCAAGGATACAAGGGGCCTCTGGGCCAGTCACGGTGGGGTGCGTTTGCCATCTGTCCCCTGTTAAGCTCACCTCAGCTTTTACTACCGACAACTCTTGGCATCCCCCTGTCACTCCAGAGATCCAGATGGCTTCTGCGCTCTTGTGCCTCGATGGCATCAGTGTACACTGTGCACTGATGTCCACTAAAGCTTTGTACTTCTGTGGATCTGATGTGCCAGGCCATCGAATCCACACCGTGACCCCCAGTCAGACCCAATACACACACGATTTAATACAATAACAATCTAAGCAGGTACAATCAATTTCATTAATATAATACCCGCCATAGTTAGAATAGTAATAGATAAACATTGTTTGTATAGTTATATAATCACAGAGTGCCTGTGTTCCCCAGTGGATAGTTGTGTGTAAGTCCTGCAAAGTCTTTTCCGCTAGTGTCTTGTTTAATATTCCTCTATGATCAGGTGTCCACCAATTGTCCTTGTCATCTTTCTCCATGTCTTCTTCCTCAAACTCTTCTTGGATCAGCCTATAGGTTTCATTTGGATTTTTGAATGGGATTATCGGTGTGTTGTGGAGGGGCATACAAGGCTCTTTTATATTCTTTTCTATTAATTGCTTAATGTCCGGGGTTGATCCCTCTGTACTTTCCTTTGACACAGGATATTGTTTAATCACTTAGTATTCATTTTTCATTTTAACTTTGACCGGGGGCATATTTAAAAATGCCACTTCCCCTTCCTTCGCCTAAACCTCTTCTTCATCCTTAGCTGTCTGTACCATTATCTTTGCTACCATATTTCCTTGTTCAGGTATCACTCCGATATTTAACTTGATCTGTAGGTCTCTACCCAATACATTACAACCCACCTTTGGAATAAATAAGACATTTTCTTCAACCATTCTTGAATTTCCCTTAATTAATACTTGTTCAGTCACCGGCACTTCAAATGATTCTCCCTTCGCTCCCTTAACTTTGCATGTCCCCTGGCTTATTTGATATCAGTGAGGTAGTTTACATATACATGATCTGTCTGCTCCAGTGTCCACTAAAAACTCATATTCTTCTCCCTGGGGTCGAATTTCCATGTTTACTAAGGGCTCTGAATATTTCTTATGTAAACCTCTCAGGAGGTAGAGCCCCCGATACCCCTCATCTTTAGTTGTGTTGTCTTGAGATTTATTATATAATTTTTGATCTGCTATCAATTGTTGACACTGATATTTCATGTGGCCCCTCTGGCCACAATAATAGCAGACTCCGGGGAACCCTGTGTTCTCCGAACTTTGAAACTCTTCATGAACTCCTTTTTTCTTTGGCTCTTGTGCTTCTGTTTCTTTAATTAGAGCCATCATCATGTTTGTTTTGGCCTTGGTCTTTTCTTCATCCCTCCTTAAATAAACTTTCTGTGCCTCTCTTAGTAGATTATTTAAGTTCTTTGCATGCCAAGCTTTGATTTTTTCCAGTTTCCTCCTACTATCTGGCCATGACTTTACTACAAACTGATTCTTTAGTAAGACTTGGCCCTCGTGGCTGTCATGGTCAATGCTGGAGTGTAGCCTGAAGTTATTTTTCAGTCTCTCTAACCACGCTGTAGGGGTTTCATCTTTTTCCTGCAGCGCCTCGAACACTAACTTTGCATTATTTATCCGAGGCACTGATTCTTTTATACCTTTTATCACCAGTGCCCTGTAATCCCTCATGTTCCTTCTTTCCATCTCATCATTGCTCTCCCAATTAGGATGGTTGATAGGCATTTTGACCTGTCCTGGGGGCCCTTGTCTGTTTTCCCTTTCCCACGCCTTCATTCCTGCTGCCCGGATTAATTGAACTTCTTCTGGCATAAACAGTATGCTAAGGATTGAATTCAACTCCTCCCATGTATAGATACTAGGTCCTAGGAATTGATCGACCTGATTAGCAATCCCTATGGTGTCTTCCACTAAACTTGTGATCTCTTTCTTAAATCCCCTCACCTCTGATGCCGTAAGAGGTGCATTCACAAACCCTATTCCTCTCACAGCTCCCCCCATTGGGACCTCCCTCAGTGGGTACATGTAACTAGTCTCCCCTTCCGCTTTGTAGCTTTTATTTTTGCATCGGGTATCATATGGGTGAGTAGTTTCTTTTTGGGAGTTATTATGCAAAGGCTCAGGTATCTCTTCCTTATTAGAAGTTCCTTGGCCTGTAATTGATGTGTCTGGGGCTGGCAGGACAATCTGAAGACTTGGTGGGATATTAGAACTTGCCATAGGAACTAGGGACATAGGAGGTAATGGAGTGGTTACTGTAGACCTGGGGAGTGGGGGAGGCATAGGGGTAGTAGGGGTGGTAATAGGTAAAGGGTAGGTTGGTGGGTCAGGTAATGAAGGATAAGGAGCCGATGTTGGAGGCATGGACATATTCAGGAGAGGAGCCACTACCGGGGCAACCTGGGTATTTACAGGTGCCAGTGGTGGTGCTGAGACCACAGGTGGAGGAAGTAGGAAAGGATCTGGAGGTGGAAGGTGTTCTAGAGGATCCCACTTCCTTGCTTTTTCTTTAGGGCTCCTTTCCTTTGGTTCCTTTTCTAATTTTAATACTTTAATCCCTTTACTTTCAGTAGTATACTTCAACCAACAAATGGCATAAACTGCTTCTTCCTTGCTCATTCCCCTTTTTGTGGATATAAATGGGTTTAAAGTTACACATAACCACCTCTCCTTTGACCCATACCATGGCCAATAGATGGTTTTCCCTTGGATGAGTTTCTTTGGCCAAATCCTAGTGCAATACTTTATCATCTTTGCTTGGTCTAATCCCTTCGTATAATCATTTTCATTCTACTTTTCCAACATTTCTCCCAATGGACTGCTCCATGGGATATTGTCTTCTGCCATCATATTCTTACTACCACACTTGCCCATGTTTTAGGCAAGAAGGGTACAATTAATGAACCAGTGAAATAAAGGGTTAATTAAATGTAAAGAAACAGTAACTTTGCAAGGTTAAATTACACCAGTTGGTTGATATGGAGATATGGATTATGCACTGAAAGGGCAAAATGATTAGTATCTTAAAACTTAACCAGGTATGAAGAAATTTCTATAACAAAGCAGAAACACTCCCAAGGGAACTTAACAGGGTGTGGAAAAATGTTATAATAAGGGATATTAACTTATAATAAAGAAGCGTGGAAAAAGAACTTTTTTTTTTTTCAACTGAAAGGGACGGTGATCTAAATAACTTATTGACATCAGGTGGACATGGAAAAATAAATATTGAAATTAGGTGGGCATAGAAAAATGAATATTGAAATTAGGTGGGTGTGGGAAGATGAATATTAAAATTAGGTAGGTGTGGAAAATAAAAATAAGAGAGTGGTAACCAAATATGATGTAATGTGGGCGTGGGGAAACTAAATATGTAAATTAAGAGGCGTAAACTAAAGGACAAGATGGCGTCACCACCTCAATTCATATGAACTTACACGAGAGACCCCAGAGATAACTCGAAATGGCGCCTTCCGGCAAACTATGAGGGGAACAACGAACTACGACAGAAAATGGCGTTTTCCCACCGAAGTCTGTGAGGGAAGGTGAAACTTAAAGCGGCGTCGCCACCCTCGGTGAAACAAACTTCCCCAAAAAAAAGAGAGCTAGCCGACAGGTGGGTCAGAGACTTCTGGCAACTGCCTCACCCTGACACCTCACAGTGTCGGCTTCCCGAAGCAAAATTTCGCAAGACCGGTGCCGTGTGCGGAGCCACGTCTCCCGAGGGTCAGCCCCCAACCGTCCTTAACCCGAGCCCAGGTATTGCCCACCCTCCAGGGGCAGAGAAGCCTGAGTTTGGGAAACCGCCACTGCACAGGTGCATCTCCCAAGGGTCAGATCCCAGCCCTCCTTAAGCCAACCTATCCCTCGTGCTCGAAGGGGTCCCTGCCGGGTATTGCTCCCCCCCCACCTTTAACCTCTAGGGGCGGACATCCCGAGTTTGGGAGACCGGCGCCTTGCCCGGAGCCGCGTTCCTCCCCCCGAGGGTCAGCCTAATCCTCCTTCCACCCCTTTTGTCGCTCAGGAGTGGGTGATATGGTTTTAGGGAACAGGATTCTCCTCACCCTTCCCGAGCTCTCCCCAGCATGGGTTTGCTCTCCTTGAGCCCTCCCCAGACCGGGTTTGCTTTCCTCAAGCCCTCCCCAGCTTAGGTTTGCTCCCCTCAAACCCTCCCCAGACCGGGTTTGCCCACCTTCCACCCCCTTTGCCCCTCGGCCCACAGGAGTGGGTGAGTTGTATTTAGGGGATAGGATTCTAAATCCTTATCCCTTGAGGGCCAGACCCCAAGTACCCTCCTTCCATCCCCGTACCTCCAGGAGTGGGCAGTCCGCCTTTGAAGGGTAAGCGCCTGTCTTGGGTTAGTCAGGAGGGGTCAAAATCTAGGAAGTGACCTATGCTGCAGGAAGGGATATAACTTCCTTCCTGGGAGAGAGAGCCAGTAGCTAGGTAGTTTTAAGGATTGATGTGTAGGTGAAACAATTAAAAAGTTGATCCGCCTTCAAGGAAAGAACCATATATAAGCAGAGACCCTCTGAGCCTCTTCCTCTTTTTGGCCTGCTGCTGTGTTGAGAGGAGCATCTGTGCTTCTCTCCCTGGTAAAGCCCCCCCCCCCTCCTTCCAAAGGAGGGAGGGGGGGAAGGGAGGTTTAGGGTGACCGTGCAGCTGCAGCCAGGCATGGGGGAGGAACCGGCTGGAATTTTCAGCAGATCCAGCTCAGCAGGTATGTCAGCTACATGAGACAGGGCCAGGCCCCTGCTTCAGGCAAGGCAAGGACAGGGTCGGACTCCATCCAGCCCAGGCCAGGCCCTGCACTGTCACCCCGGGCCCAGACGGCCCCACCAAGCTGAGCCAGCTCTGCAGAGCCAGGGCACGGGGACTCTGACTGCTTCTGACATCCAGCTCGGACCTTTTCAAACAGCCCGGCAGGGAGCACATGATCGTCACACTGCCAGAGAGAGAGAGAGAGAGATTAACTCTATCCATGCCTGGACTAAAGTTGCAGACACCCATCCTTCCTTGCACAGAGAGAGGAACAAGTGAGGACATCTACATAAATGCAACACAGAGACTTTACAGTCAGTGAGGAGAGCAGAACTGATGTCTAGAAGGAGGAGCATGAGGAGTGCTTCAAGAGTGAAGCTGAAAATTCTTTTAGAGAACCATGGTTGGGGACTGAGCTAATAAATTCCCTGTAATATATGAAGAAATAGTCCAAAGGAGGGATGTGAGGGTCTAATTGCAGCCAGTGAACTGAAATACCTGGGTAAAGACAAGTAAGTGTTGAAATAAGTACAGCCTGATGAGAAACTTGTACCAAGAAAGAGGAGAGGCTGTGACCCAGAGCCCTGGTCCTGGGGGAATGCCAGAGAACTTATGTTGTCAGGAGAACCTGTGTTGCTCAGCACAGAAGAAAGGATTTTCTTTGTTGCTGCAATTGAACTGTGCATCCTTAAAACAGGTACCCCATGGACTGTTCATAACCCACCCCAGTGGCTGTGGGAAGGCTACTGGTGTGGGAGGGGAATCCACCATTAAGCTGATCTTTCTTCCGGGCAGCGGCTGATGGTGAGGCAGAAGACCCATAAAAACTGTATTTTTCTTACAGAAAATCCATGGCGTAAACAAAAGAGACTTCTCTCCCTAAATGAACTGAAACAAGAACTATTTCTGAGATGGTAAACTGACTGGAGGTTGAAGTGTTGTCTTTTGTGTATTGTCAGGGAGAGAAAAAAATGGAGAGGTGGGGAAGGGAGGGGTGGTCTGAGCAGTTTGCCCTGGTTTTTTCTCGGTTTTTTTCCCTCTGTCTTAGGTATACTAATAAAGTTTCTTTATACTTTATAAAGTTTGAGCCTGCTTTGCCTACTCTTAATCCTCATCTCACAGCAGACATCAGGTAAATTTGGGTAAGTGTGCTGGCATTTGGCCAGAACCTCGAATAGGCGAACTCGAACCACTACAGTGCTGAATCTCTCTTTGGGCTTCCTATTCTTTGAGGGCCAGACTCCAACCCTCCTTCCTGTTGTTTGAGGTGTCTTGTTGCACACAAAACAACTTTTTATTTGGTAATCGAAGGCGACTTTGCCACTCATCCCCTGAAGAAATCTAGGAGTGTTCTGGCAGTGCGCCTGCCCGCATTCTCCACCAAATTGTAAGGGACAACTTGAGCTATATTATGAAGTTTAACAAAATTTATTAACCATGTGCCAATTAATAACAATTTAAAATTTAGAATAGCAACAAAGAAACCTTCAGAACAATCAGGGATGTACCCACAAAACCGTAAAACCGCAAGTCAAAAAAAATTAGCAATCCCTGTGCAGGATTGGGTCCCTCTACCATCCACCGTTCAGGTAAGAAGAACTCCCTTGCAGGGAGGGCTCAGTCTATTATACTCAGTCCATTCCTCATTGTCATTGGCTGGTGTGTCTCTGGTATCCACCTCCCTCTGTTACTCATTGGTGACTTCGATGTCACATCTATTCTGTGACATTCTTCTGGAACCTTCGTCCTTCTTTGGTCTCTGATTGGCGGTTTCATACTCCTTGATGGAACGTCGTCATCCCCCCCCTCCCCAGAACAGCCTTTTACAACAACTGGGTTAATTCTTATAACTATTCAATTTACATATCAAATACTAGGTAACCTTAATTAACATTCCTTTTCATTATCAACATATTTCTCCCCAACAAGAACTAACCCCTGAACTATATTAACCAGTAACCTTATAAAACTTAACTGTAACTCATCTATAACAGTAAGCAGCTGCAAAATTTAACAGTACAAGTAGTACCCACAATGAGCAACTAACCCTTAAGTCTTAAACCCTCTGTATCACCTCCACCCCGGTAAGCCCAAAATACAGAGATGGCATTGTAGCCAGCCCTGCCGTTTTGCCTTCCCCTATATCGGGTCCGATCCCAGTCCCGTGCCACTGAAATGCCATCAGCTATGCGACCGCACAACATGGCGCCGACCTTGTGGCCGATTGTGCCATGCTGTCTCCTCCTTCCCCACAAATTCTTGCCGAAACGTCTGGCTCCTCCTTGTCCCCCAACCCTTGTGATGTCATATCATCTTGCGTCGGGCCCTCCCCCCCTCCCCACTCCCAACCCCTCCCCTACTGCATTGGTGGGTGTGGCAGGACGTTTACCTCATTACATCCTCTTCCTATCTGCCACAAATAATGGATGCACAAAGAGATAACCCAAGGGCAGGAAGGCCCAACAGGGGTTATCTCTGGCACCAGAGGGCTCAAGCCTCAGCTAAGAATTAACATCTTAGTCTGCAGAGCTGATGGAAGGAGAGATAAAAGAAAATTGCTGACTTAAGAATCACAGTTTTACACTATACAAGGTACATGAGCTAACACTGGAACAGAAGTCTCTCACACCCTAAAGTGTTTGAAGCTTCTCCCCAAAGTTTGGATGCAGGCTTTGTGGTTACTTCCCCGGGGATTGAGGGAAAGGATCTCGATGTGTGCTCCACCAACAAAGTGGATGGTAAGATACATTGAATCCTAAGCTTATACTATTTCTTCGCTAGCTGTAACTGAAAAAGGTACCATTCTCGTGCACTGTATATGTTAAACTACTAGTAGTCTTTCTTTTTGTTTTATTCCTGTGTAGTATTGGTTTGCTTTTAAGTCTTATATCTGTCAGTTTCCCCATCTATTAATAAATGATTCATTCTATAATAGACTGAATCAGTCATCATTAAAAGAGCTTATACACAAAAGTGGGTTTTGGGGTGCTGGTTACCTCAATAAGGTTCCTACCTACTGCCAAGGCCTGGGCAGGAGGTAAGGACTGATTTTAACTCCCACATCCATTTGTAACAATTTTGGCGTAGTTGAGGCAGGATGATGATATATGATCCAAACAATCAGATTAAAGACTTATCAAACTATTTACGGCGGCACAGTGTTAGTCCTCTTCCAGTACACAACTGGTTTGAGTGGGAATAATTCCAGGAGAACATAACTGGAGAAAATGTAATTGCTCTTGCACTTGCATCGTGTTTAAAAGCTGCATGTGAGTGGCGAAAAGAAATTATAAGAGAACATGACAAACTAAAACAAGAGCTGAGAGAATCCAAGGAAATAACCAAAACCTTGGAAGAAAAATTGGATTTAACATCACTAAATACCCCTGACTCTGTGGGTGTTAAAGAAATTCCAGAGTTGACAACATCACCTGGGGATGAAAATTATGATATTCAGAAAAACTGATGAAATTGGTGATTCAAATGTTGAATTACATCCTAACCAAAACACCAATCCTCTGCCTCTTAAAGAGAGAGGAATTCCAGAACTTAAATTTGAAAGGAATGAAGAAACTTGTCTTCACAGTGTCCAAAAGATAAGGCTGGCACCTAGAAATAAAAGAAACAATGGGGAGAATTCCATTGTAATTTACATTTACAATCAAGTCACAGGTCTACTGATGAGTAAAACTGAATACTGGAATATGAAAGGAACCAAGAAGGACCATTCCATGAGGGACAAAGGGGGGGTGTGGGAATACACATTGGGAAAAGGGGTGTCTGCTGTATTAGGCGATTCCAGGAAGTCTGTACCTCTCGGATACCTCAGCCAATGGGGAACGAGAGCAGGGCCTGCGGTCCGGGAATTAGGATAAAGGGAGGCTGCGTCCCCCAAAATTCTGAGAGACCCCATGGGGAATGCCCTATGATCTCTCCCTTTATTCGAATAAAGTTACAGGACTCCTCTGTCTCCTTTTTGGACATAAACCTCTGGTGTTCGTGGATTATTTTCCTCACAAATGGGGGCTCGATCCGGGATCCTTCCACCGTCCGGGGTGTGGCGGGCAGCGAGCGGAGCTGAAGGCGCGCCTCACCCAGTTTCGGTGATCAGCTCTCCTTGGTGCTGGCCGGCACCGGGCGATTCATTGGGTACCCGAGACGGTCCAGGAGACAGACGAGTGACGGACCAGGGGGATCCGTGAAGAGTCCACAGGGAAGGACCGCTGAAAATCTCACCGGTGAGTGAAATGGGATCTTTGGGGAACAAACCTGAGAGGGCACCCAGGGAGGGTCGCACAAGTTATACAAGGCACCCAGGGGGGTTTGCAAACGTAAAGCCGGGAAGAGGCCCCGGCAAAAGGGATGACAATCCCAAAATATCTCCAAAGAATCCCTTGTAAGAATGTTGAGTTGGTTTACACATTCTTCCAGAGGTAATTAAAGACATAGGTGCCCAGGGGGGGCAGTAAGGGAAGTATGGAGAAATAGTTAAGGCAAGTAACAGCGGAGGCTCTGTGATAAGGAAAGACTGAGAAGTTCTCTACCTGATCTTCAAAATCTTCAGTCTAATACAGGGCTGGCTGCAAGTCTTTTGTATTCCCAGCTTTCAGGGAAGGGAAAGCAGGGATGTGTTGTTCCTACACCCCCACCCACTACACATGCCACCCACCTGAGCCATTAGCCAGGGTAGAGAATTTGGGTTTGTCCGCTTGCTATTCAGGACATCAAGGGGGTTTCTGTCGGAAGCTGGGGCTGGGAGGTCTGTGGGGGAGGTGCGGGACCAAGCCAAGGCTGTGGGACAGCCGGGGCTGAGTGCCAGGCGGGGCTAGACGCCGCCAACCCCCGCAGGCAGGGGCTGCAGTGGCTCCCCGGGCCCATGAAGGTGCGGGATGCCTCGGCCCCAGCCCGGCCCTGGGGCACTGTCGGCTGTGCCCGCCCGCTGAGCTGCACCGGCACCTGGGGCTATGCAGAGTTTGTAGTGCTGGGAGCCCCAGGACCAAAGGGAAGGGGGCGGCCTCCAGGAATGAAACATTAGAAATTAATTGTTCAGGGTGTTGGGATCTGCTGTTATACCAGGAACTCAACTGAAAAGTGTGTTTTCTAGTAAACACGGGAACTTCTCTATCTATGCCAAATGAAGAACAATTGTTCAAATGTTGTTTTCATAAGTGAGAAAACATACGTGTGTGTGTGTTAATTTAAGTTCTACTGGCAAATAACAGTAACACGGGGATGCCCGTGAGAGTGCTGAATGTCTGAGATGGGTTTGAAAAGCATGAGTTTCTGATAATTCCTAATTGTGACTGTGGTTTGCTAGGAAGAAATTTAACAACTGGAGTTGAAAACACGAGTTGGTGCTGTGAGGGGAAATGGAGAAACTAACACTGTTGTGAATAGTGGACTGAACCCAGAGGTGTGGGCAGTCCCAGGGAATATGGAAAACTGGTTATGGAGCCTCTCCATATTACTCTAAGGAAACCTGGACAACTGGTGCCTAAAAAGCAGTACCCTCTTTCAAAGAAAGGAAAGAAGGGATTACAGCCTGATGCTAAGTTCAAGGCGGGTCTTTTGAAACCGTATGTGTGTTCCCCTATAACACTCTGATTCTGCCAGTTATAGTGTAAGACCTGACAATAGTAAATGAAACTATTAAACCCAGGCACTCCACAATCCTAGATCCTTGTATCATCTTGAATCAGGTTCCCTCCTCACACTGGTGCTATGGGATGCTTTCTGGAAGTGCACTCTTGCAGAGCATGGTAGATGGTGTTTTGCGTTTGAGTGGAGGCAAGAGAGAGAGAAAGTTGATTTACTCCATCCCTAAGAATGAAGTCATTGCAGTATGTGAAAGGCTTGCTCCTATTGAGAGAATGGGGGGGAGGTAGTAGGTGAAGCCGCTGTGATATTGTTCAGTTTTCTAAATAGTGGGAGAGTTGTGTTTGAACACTGCAGCAAGACAGGGACCAGCTCTGGGCTCTGATATACTGTGTTTGATAAAAAGAGTGAACACAAGGAGAAAAGAAAAACTGGGAAATGCAAATTGTACATAGAAAAGTTAAGATTTTCTTTTACGGATTTTTTTATTCACTAAGAAAAATTGTCAAAAATAGTGGTTTCTTCTGTAAACTTAAAAAATTTGAACACATCTTTCTCTGAGGGAATTATAAAAATTGTGGTAAATGAATTTGGAGATTTAATTCCTTTGTTTGCATGAGGTTTTCTATAGAGCCGAAAAGCTCTGTTTGGAGGGGACCCAATCCCCTCTACTCTTTGTCTGTTTTATTGTGAAAAGCCAGAGTTAAAAGGGTTCAATCCTGAAGCCAACTCTGCTGCTGCTGCCTTACAGGAATGGTGCTGTCCCTGTACAGGCCTGGGAATTTAAGAATACAAGGAATTTTGTGGGTGCCAGTGCCCCGGACGGGGAAGGAGCTACAGGCTTTTTTTTTTTTTTTTTTTTAATTGGTGGGGTACTGCAGAGTGTGGACTGGGGATTTTTCTGTTTTGGCCAGACCTTAAAATGACGTTTTGGCCCACAGCAGTCCTAGTATTGTGGTGTGGACACCAGAGGGAGAGCAAAGCTTTGGAGAATTGAAGAACAAATTATTTAATACTCAAGTCCTGGCTCTTCCAGATTCAGAAAAGAGATTTGGGTTGTGTGTGGATGTGGAACAGAGCCACGCTGGAGGAGTTTTAATGCAGGAACACGGGGGAACACAGCGACCTGTTACTTGTTTTTCTGGGCTGTTGGACCCTGTAGCCAGGGGCTGACTTCATTGTCTGCAGAATTGTGCTGCCACAGCCCTGATGGTGACTGAGGCCGGAGAATTGACAATGGGAAGGTGTTTGATTGTTAAAGTTTCACATCAGGTTGGGGCTTTGTTGGCTGAGGGAGCCTCTAGGTGGATGGCTGGTGCTCGGTTATTGCAGTATGAATCTTGTTTGATGGAACAGGAGGATTTGGAGCTGAGTAGAGAGGGGTCTGGCCCAGCCTCCTGTCTGAACGGCCCTGGAGAGGAGGGCTGGGAAGAAACCCATGACTGCATTCGAGTGGTAAATCTCCAAGCCAGACCAGAGAGCGTTTGCGAATCACTCCCTGGCCTGGGGGAGAAGGTGTGTTTATTGATGAGTCTTCAGCAGTGATAGAGGGGAGGTTGCCACCCACATGGTCAGCTCAGACAGCTGAGCTGTGGGTGCGCTTGTGAGAGCCTGTGAATTATATTGGAACAAACTAGTGAATGTTTTTTTACTGATTCTAAATATGCATATAGGTAATACATGCATTTGGGAAACTATAGGGAGAAGGAGGTATATTAATCAGCGGGGGAAAAACATTAGCTCATGAGAACTCAATTACTCACTTTTTGGAAATGGTGGATTTATCAAGAGAAATAAAAACTGTTAAAAGACATCAGGCAAGGTACTCAAAAGCGACAATAAGTAATTAACTAATCAATGAAAATGTTCAGAAAGCAGAACTTTTGTCGAAGGTCTCTGAGTACTGCCCTTTGCTCCCTGTTGCCAGAGGAGGGAAGGGGTGATACTGGTGCTGTCTTTTCCACCAAGGGAGTTAGAAATAATTAAAGGTGATAGAGCAAAAGAAAAAGGGGGAAAATTGATTAACAAAAGATAGTAAAGAGTAGATGCCAGGAACTTTGAGCATGTAAATGTTAAAACAACTCAATGAAGAAAGTTATTGTGCCTCTCCAGGATTGGCAAAGACCTTATTCGAGATGTACTGCCTTGAGTCTTTTTGTTTCAGCAAAACGGACTAATGAGGAGTGCCTGGCTAAAGTCAATTACCACCCTACAAAAGAAATTGCAAGGCGGGGAAATAACCTTGAGCTGTACTCCTTTCCATGGGTGTCAGGTGTACTTTACTGAGATGCCCCAGGCAAAGAGGGCTAAGATATCCTCTGGTAGTGATATGCTGGCTGGCGGAGTGGCCAGAAGGGTTCCCAGTGACTTCAGTAACTATTTGGTCATTTAACAAATGAAGTTGTGAAAACCGTGAATTTGGACAAAAGAACTAATTTTACAGGGGGATCCTTCGAAAGATTATAACTGTTTTGAAAATTCAGTAACACCTCCATATGCCTTACCCTGAAAATTCGGGTCAAGTAGAAAAGAAACCCTTACCCTAGTGGGGGGTTGGAAATGATTAACGTATATTTAAACCAGTTGTTATAAATAAAAGTGGGAAATTTGTGCTCAAATATGTAATATCGAAATATATAATAAAAAAGGTTTAGTTGTAACCAGTTTTAGAACAAGCAGAGCCTGCCCAAGAAAAAGAGTCGTAGCCTCGCCCAGGGAACTGATTTACATCCTGTTGAAGGTTGGATCTAGTTCTTTTCCTCAGGAATTTTTCTCCCATGGGTTGCTAAGACACAAATGACTGGGTACTTAAGAGAAACAAAGCACAAGGGTAGAGCCTTTCTCCTTGGCAGGGTGGGGTAGAATTGGCCCTCATAGAAACCAGGCTGACAACGGGAGATTTGGAGAGACTGAAAAGCAAGGGCAGGGGGGAGGTCACGCCCTCTTGCTCCGGACCCTCGGAGCGGGACGGTCAGAGCTGCTGTCTGCTGAACCCACGGCCCCCTGAGAAGCCAGCACGGAGCCGCCGGTCTGTCTGCTGTGAGTCTCTGCCCTCTGCCCCATCCGGAGCCGACCTGCCTGCCACCAGCCCGCTCTGAGTTTTCTCCGCTACATTGTAGCGGGGTTTCTCCCTGCACGTGGAGACCCCTTACCGTCCCAGCTCCCTGAGTCCGGGAATCCTGCTGTGGCACCGACACCAACTGCCCCTCCCGAGAGTCTGTGGAGCAAGGGCTCTCCTCCATCCCTCTGTGCTTCGGGCAGTTGCCATTGCCGTGTGCTACCTGAGCTCACGCCGGAGCGCCCCCTGCAGGCACCGGAGAATCACCGCACCCAGAGCGCCCCTGCAGGCTGCGACTAGAACTGCACCAAAGGGAAAAGGTGCCTGAAGCCGAGCAGGCTACCACTGAGTTTCTAGTTCTGTTTGTTGGTCAACGTTATAGTTGTTGTTATTTGTTATCCTTGTTTTAGATAGTAGTAAAGAACTGTTATTCCTATTCCCATATCTTTGCCTGAGAGCCTCTTGATTTCAAATTTATAATAATTCGGAGGGAGAGGGGTTACAGTTTCCCATCCCAAGTGAGGCTCCTGCCTTCCTTAACAGACACCTGTCCTTCAAACCAGGACAGATTTTGGCGCCCAACGGTGGGGCACGAGGGCATCGAGGGGAAGAAGGATAACAGTTCTTGAGTAACGCAGTTTTTGTGTGCTGGATATAGGAACCTCATTAGGTTGTACCATGTGGTCTAGCTTATCCCGGTTCATATGGCAAGTGGTCGCAGCTGTTTCTCTCCCATTTGCAGCCCCATATCTAAACATGGGCCCTATAACTAAGGCTACAGTGGCTGTTATACAGTTTGTGTCATGAGTTGATAAGGTGAGGAATTCATGGATTTTCAACTTCCTCTGGAAGGCAGGCATGTGGATTCAGAGCTACCACACACTAATGACATGTTTTCAGAGTTACTTTAATAATGGTACCTACTGCGAGGAAGTGACACCAAAAGAAATGTTCTCACAACCCTTCACCCAGCTCTTTGGGCCTATCCCGCCAATCTTTGAGGGGTTCAAATCTTCTCTAGATGCGAATGATACCATACAGTGGCTGGCATTGCTGATAGTCCTACTCTATTTAGCATTCAGGGATAAAGGAGGTCTGACTTGGATAACCACCCTGACACCTACCTCAGACAATAGAGATGAGGCCTCAGTACCTGACACGGCCCCAGAGACTAGGGATGCTGCCACAGAACCTGACATGGCCCCAGAAACTAGGGACACCATCCAAGAACCTGACATTGCCCCAGACACTAGACATGCTGCTACAGAGTCTAACCCAGCCCCACAACCCACCTCAGAAACAGCCCACCCGGATTGGGTGGGAGTCCTGGTGAAAGAGATACGTGAGATGGGCCAAGTGCTGAAGGAATATACTTGCCCAGCTAGTGGGAAACCCTTCCCCTACCCCAAAGAGGGAGAGTCCAATGGAGCAGCAGGGGAACCCAGGGACGTTATAACCGCTCAAGCTCCAGTCAGATCAGAGGGGCAGCCACAGCCAGTAGCAGTTGCCCCTGTGGAAAAGAGGAAGACTAAGGTCAAACCAGAGCAGCCAGTGAGTAATGATGGGGAAGCAGGACCCTCTCAACCAGTAGGGAGGCCAAGGATTGAAATCACTACCGAGTCTCTGGGGTATGACAGTCTCCGTAATCTACAAAAAGACATTGTGCGACGGGGTAATGAGCCTTTTACAACCTGGTTACTTCGAGTCTGAGACCTTATGGGTATGAGTGTGCAGCTGGATAGTATTGAGGCAAGGCAGCTGGGACCCTTGTTCCACGACTCAGGGGTAGATCAGGTATTCGGAAGAGATGACGGGCCCCTGTCTCTCTGGGAACGGCTTTTAATAAGTGTAAGAGAGAGGTTTGTCAACAGGGAGAGAATGCAGGAGTACCGTCATAGAAGACCATGGAAGACTCTTGAGAAGGGAATCCAACAGCTGAGAGAGGTGGCAGTATTGGAGGTACTCTTTGGGAGGGATGGACAACATAATAATGACCCCGACAAGGTCAAGTGTACAGGGCAAATGTTGTGGAATCTGGCAAAGCTAGGGCCCTCCCAATACACCATCTTCATTGCAACAATTAATGCTGATGACAACTGAGAGACAGTGGGTTCCATAGCCACCAAACTCAGGAATTATGATAGTATGATCAGTGGCCCAATGCAGGCTCAGGTCTCTGCTGTGGTCAAAGACCTCAGAGAGGAGATGAGGGAGGTGAGGGAAGAGATGAGGATGATGAGTGCGGCACCAGTGCGAGTCACAAGCCCCAGAGTCAGAGCCCAGTGCCCCCCAGCCAAGGAGAGAGGGTACACCCCACGATCTGAGCTGTGGTTCTTCCTGTGTGATCACGGAGAAGACATGAGGAAGTGGGATAAGAAACCCACTGCTACCCTAGCAGCACGGGTACAGCAACTCAAGGAGGGAAATACTAACCGAGGCGGGGAGTCTACTAAAATGAAGGTAGCCTCAGCCTCCTGTGACCACGATGCCAGGTATTACAGAAAGGAGGACGATCTGTTAGATCCCCTCGAGGGGACCTCTACCATGTATGCCCAGGGAAGAAATGATAACCAGAGCTAGAGGGGCCCTGCCTCTAGCCAGGAAGAGGCACGGGAAAACCGGGTCTTTTGGACAGTGTGGATCCGATGGCCTGGCACATCAGAGCCACAAAAATATGAAGCGTTAGTTGATACTGGTGCGCAGTGTACCTTAATACCATTGGGACATGTGGGGGCAGAACCTGTTTCTATTGCCGGGGTGACAGGGGGATCACAGCAATTAACTTTGTTGGAAGCCGATGTGAGCCTGACCGGGAAGGAGTGGTAGAAACACCCCATTGTGACTGGTCCAGAGGCCCCATGTATTCTGGGCATAGACTTCCTCCGGAATGGCTACTACAAAGACCCAAAGGGACTCAGGTGGGCTTTTGGAATAGCAACTGTGGAGGCAGAGGGCACCAGGCAACTGAACACCTTGCCTGGACTATCGGAAAATCCAACTGCAGTGGGACTCCTGAGAGTAAAAGAGCAACAAGTGCCAATTGCCACCTCGACAGTGCACCGCCGGCAGTACCGGACGAATCGAGACGCCGTGATCCCCATCCACAAGATGATCCGCGACCTAGAAAGCCAAGGAGTAGTTAGTAAAGCCCACTCACCCTTCAACAGCCCCATCTGGCCTGTGCAGAAGTCTGACGGAGAATGGAGATTGACTGTGGACTATCGTAGCTTGAATGAAGTGACTCCACCATTGAGTGCTGCCGTGCCAGACATGCTGGAGCTCCAGTACGAGCTGGAGTCCAAGGCAGCAAAATAGTATGCCACCATTGACATTGCCAATGCTTTTTTCTCCATCCCTCTAGCAGCGGAGTGCAGGCCTCAGTTTGCCTTCACCTGGAGGGGTGTGCAATACACCTGGAATCGGTCACCCCAGGGGTGGAGGCACAGCCCCACGATCTGCCATGGACTGATCCAGGCTGCACTGGAAAAGGGTGAAGCTCCAGAGCATCTCCAGTACATCGATGACATCATTGTGTGGGGGAACACGGCAGCAGAGGTATTTGAGAAAGGAGAGAAGATCATCATGATCCTCCTGGAAGCCGGTTTTGCCATCAAGAAGAGCAAAGTCAAGGGACCTGCTCGAGAGATCCAGTTCTTGGAGGTAAAATGGCAAGATAGACGGCGCCAAATTCCCACGGAGGTCATCAATAAGATCACTGCGATGTCTCCACCGACTAACAAAAGGGAAACTCAAGCTTTCCTAGGGGCCATAGGCTTTTGGAGGATGCACATTCCAGAGTACAGCCAGATTGTGAGCCCTCTCTACCTAGTCACCCGCAAGAAAAACGATTTTCACTGGAGCCCTGAACAGCAACAAGCGTTTGCCCAGATCAAGCAGGAGATCGCTCATTCAGTAGCACTTGGCCCAGTAAGGACGGGACCAGAGGTGAGGAATGTGCTTTACTCTGCAGCCAGGAACAAGGGCTTGTCCTGGAGCCTTTGGCAGAAGGTGCCTGGAGAGACTCGAGGCCGACCGCTAAGATTCTGGAGCCGGAGTTACAGAGGGTCTGAAGTCAACTACACCCCCACAGAGAAGGAAATCTTGGCTGCCTATGAAGGAGTTCAAGCCGCCTCGGAGGTAATTGGCACTGAAGCACAACTCCTCCTGGCACCTCGACTACCAGTGCTAGGGTGGATGTTCAAAGGAAAGGCTCCCTCTACCCACCACGCCACCGACGCCACATGGAGTAAGTGGATCGCACTTATCACACAGCGCGCCCGCACTGGAAATCCGAACCGCCCTGGGATCCTAGAAATAATTACGAACTGGCCAGAAGGTGAGAGTTTTAGTCTCACTGATGAAGAGGAGCAAGAACAAGTGACCCGGGCTGAGGAGGCTCCACCATACAATCAACTGCTAGATGAAGAAAAGTGCTACGCCCTTTTCACTGATGGTTCCTGTCGCATCATAGGGATGAACCGGAAGTGGAAAGCAGCTGTGTGGAGCCCCACACGACAAGTTGCAGAAGCCACTGAAAGAGAGGGTGGGTTGAGCCAATTTGCTGAACTCAAAGCCGTTCAGCTGGCCCTAGACATTGCTGAGAGAAAGAAGTGGCCAAAGCTCTATCTCTACACCGATTCGTGAATGGTAGCCAATGCTCTATGGGGTTGGCTGGAAAAGTAGAAAAAGGCCAACTGGCAGCGTAGAGGAAAGCCAATCTGGGCAGCTGATGAATGGAAAGACATTGCCACTCGGGTAGAGAAGCTACCCGTAAAGGTCCCCAATGTAGACGCCCATGTCCCTAAGAGCCGAGCTAACGAAGAACACCAGAACAACAAGCAAGTAGATCACGCTGCAAAGATAGAGGTGGCACAGATAGATTTAGACTAGCGACACAAAGGGGAGTTGTTCCTAGCCCGATGGGCCCATGATGCCTCAGGCCACCAGGGCAGAGATGCCACCTATAAGTGGGCACGAGACCGAGGGGTAGACCTTACCATGGACAGTATCTCCCAGGTAATCCATGATTGTGAGACGTGCGCCGCGATCAAACAAGCCAAGCGGGTGAAGCCTCTGTAGTATGGTGGACGGTGGTCCAAATACAAGTATGGAGAGGCTTGGCAGATTGATTACATCACACTGCCCCAGACCCGCCAAGGCAAGTGCTACGTTCTCACAATGGTAGAAGCCACCACAGGATGGCTGGAGACCTACCCTGTGCCTCATGCCACTGCCCGGAACACCATCCTGGGCCTCGAAAAACATGTTCTTTGGAGACATGGTACCCCTGAGAGAATTGAATCCGACAATGGGACTCACTTCAAAAATAGCCTTATAAACACCTGGGCTAGGGAACATGGCATCGAGTGGGTGTACCATATCCCTTATCATGCACCAGCAGCTGGGAAAGTTGAACGGTACAATGGCCTGCTCAAAACCACCTTGAAAGCACTGGGTGGGGGGACGTTCAAGAACTGGGAGACTAATTAGGCAAAGGCCACGTGGTTAGTGAACACCCGAGGTTCCTCCAGCCAGGCCGGGCCTGCCCACTCTGACCCCTTGCGAACAACAGATAAAGTTCCAGTAGTACACATGAGAGGTATGCTGGGAAAGACTGCTTGGGTAAACTCTGCCTCAAGTAAAAACAATCCCATCCAGGGGGTTGTCTTTGCTCAGACCGGGCTGCACCTGGTAGGTGATGCAAAGGGATGGAGAGACCCGATGCATACTTCAAGGAGATCTTGTTTTAGGGTGAACTACTTATGACACTGCGCTTGTATCTGTATCTGCATGTATGTATATACCTCGAAAGTTTAAATTTGATGCAAGGTGTTTGCATGGGAAAAAATTCGGGGTGGAGAATGTTGAACGTTGGATCTAGTTCTTTTCCTCAGGAATTTTTCTCCCATGGGTTGCTAAGACACAAATGACTGGGTACTTAAGACAAACAAAGCACAAGGGTAGAGCCTTTCTCCTTGGCAGGGTGGGGTAAAATTGGCCCTCATAGAAACCAGGCTGACAACGCGAGATTTGGAGAGACTGAAAAGCAAGGGCAGGGGCGAGGTCACGCCCTCTTGCTCGGGACCCTCGGAGCGGGACGGTCAGAGCTGCTGTCTGCTGAACCCACGGCCCCCTGAGAAGCCAGCACGGACCTGCCGGTCTGTCTGCTGTGAGTCTCTGCCCTCTGCCCCATCCGGAGCCGACCTGCCTGCCACCAGCCCGCTCTGAGTTTTCTCCGCTACATTGTAGCGGGGTTTCTCCCTGCACGTGGAGACCCCTTACCGTCCCAGCTCCCTGAGTCCGGGAATCCTGCTGTGGCACCGACACCAACTGCCCCTCCCGAGAGTCTGTGGAGCAAGGGCTCTCCTCCATCCCTCCGTGCTTCGGGCAGTTGCCATTGCCGTGTGCTACCTGAGCTCACGCCGGAGCACCCCCTGCAGGCACCGGAGAATCACCGCACCCAGAGCGCCCCTGCAGGCTGCGACTAGAACTGCACCAAAGGGAAAAGGTGCCTGAAGCCGAGCAGGCTACCACTGAGTTTCTAGTTCTGTTTGTTGGTCAACGTTATAGTTGTTGTTATTTGTTATCCTTGTTTTAGATAGTAGTAAAGAACTGTTATTCCTATTCCCATATCTTTGCCTGAGAACCTCTTGATTTCAAATTTATAATAACTTGGAGGGAGAGGGGTTACAGTTTCCCATTCCAAGAGAGGCTCCTGCCTTCCTTAAGAGACACCTGTCCTTCAAACTAAGACACATCCCAAAGACAGCATTACAGAGAACGGCAGCACATCAAGAAAACATTCAGTCACTTATGATATCTACATTTCCAAGGAGAACTTCCTGGCAGAGCTGATGGCAGAACTGATCGACCATCTCCGAAAATCCCATCCCAGCTGAAGTGTTAACGACCAGGTCGGACCGAGATAAATAACATCATGAACCATCAGATAACACCCCCAGATGCTGAAAAATTGATCAAGCACAGGATGCGTTTTTGTCCACCTCAGTTTCATGAATAGCATGCTTCATGAATATGCTGAGTGACAGAAATAATGCCCAAAATTCGGACTTCTCGGTACAAACTGTATATAAACCAGCTGTTAGAAGCAGTCGGGGTGAACAGAGGGAGGTCTGATGCGATAGAGGTCAGACCTGCGTTCACCCAGTGCCAACCCCGGGCTTGGCACTGTCTCCCTTTTTGATCGCGGCATTGCGTGTTTGAACTCTCAGACACTAAATAAATTTTATATTTGTTTTACTATAAATTAAGCGTATTTATTTATAACAATTTGGTGACCTCGACGTGATGCGACCCTGGGACTGCTGGCTCCCCCGTCCCCGCTCAGGAGGCGCCCCCGCTGAATTTAGCGGCCTGACGGAGCGGGGAGTCCTGCTGACCAATCGTATCAACGAACACAATTCTCGAGATTTTTGCCATGTATCGAAAAGGAGGATAAAAAGAGCTCTCAGGGAACTCAGGGGAGATCGGGGAGATCTCCGAAACCACGGCTAATTTGTTCGCTCATAAAAATCTACGTGCACGAAGAGCCCACGCAAGAAAGAGAACCGTAAGTATTGCATGGTTGGGCGAGGTGTGATCGAGTGTGTGTGTGTGTGTGAGACGTGAAATCTTCACGAAGCGAGTGCGGACCCCATGATCGCAGTTCCTCTCTCCCGCGAGGGAAGAGGTTGGTCGCGGGGGAAGTGAAAGATACGAAAAAAGGGGGAGGCTGCGCAGAAACCCCGGTTACACACACGTCCAGCCCGAATTTTCCGAGGAATTCGGGGGATCGATCACGTAAGGCCAGAGGGGAGGGTACGTTCTTTTAGAGTTCAGGAACTGGTAAACCTTCTGGTCTCGGACTAGGTAAGTCCAGGATAAGATATCAGGAAAGAGAGCTGTTACCAGCAGAAAACCCCCGGAACGGTTCTCCGCGGGGCCAATAAACTAATAAAATATCATAGTAGAATTGTAAACGGTACCGATCACAGCTGAAAAAGAAAAAAAGGTAAGACAAGCTAGCTAAGATTAAAACATGGGGCAGAGAAAGAGCAAGCCTCAGAGAAAATCCCGGGAAAAACCCCCAAGAGGGAGTAAGCAGAGCATACCCGAAACTCCCCTAGACAGCCCCTTGGGGTGGTTCTTAGAACACTGGGGGGATTATTCGAGCCTTAACACAAAATCTAAAGAAAAAATGGTCTATTACTGCATTGAAGTTTGGGGAGGCAAGGAAATTAGAGAGCATTTAATGTGGCCCATTTTTGGCACCTTTGAAAAATGGACCTGCCGAGCCCTAAATAGCTATGTGGGCTCGGGCAGCGAAGAGGAGAAGGAATATGCTAAAGTCTGGGAGGACGCTAGAGTGGGACTTCTCCCGGTTAGAACCCATAAGTCCCCCGCGACCAAAAACGAGACTTGGGACCCCCTGGACCATCTCCCTCCCTCCTATACAATTCCTCAGCACCAGCCTGTAATACCTGATGCGCCCCCTATGGACGGTGCGGTGGCTGCAGCAGCGGCAGTCGCAGCAGCAGAGCCAGCTCCGGTGCCGCGGGCACACCTTCAGCTCCTGACAAATCTCCCTCTGACACACATTAAAGATGAAAACCAGACGGCTCCCACTAAAGTGACTGACTCCCCTTTGGCTAACAGGACACGACTACAGACTAAGAAACTAAATGACAAACTCAGTAAAGACGATGAGGAAAATTCTAAACTCTTCCCACTGAGACAAGTACCAACAGCCCCGGGGGTTATTGGATATATAAATTTACCCATTAACACCAGAGATGTGAGAGCATTTAAAAAGGAAATGGGAAAGTTAATGGATGACCCCTTGGGCGTGGCAGATAGGCTAGATGAATTTCTGGGAACCAGCATATATTCATTTGAGGATATAAACGCGATTTTGAGGTCCTTGTTTAGTCATGAGGAACAGGAAATGATTAAACAAGCTGGGGTACGAGATTGGGAACGGAGAAACCCCCAAGGGACCCCGGGAAGCCTGAAATGGCCTAATCAGGATCCGGGTTGGGACCCACAAACGGAGGAGGGGAGGCGAAATATGATTGATCTCAGGAATATTGTTATACAAGGGGTTAGGGATGCAGTACCCAGGGGACAGAATATGAGCAAGGTTTTTGAGGAATGCCAAGGAAAAGATGAGACACCCACTGAGTGGTTAGAAAGATTAAAGTGAAATTTACAAATGTATTCAGGGACAGACCCGACCTCACCAGTGGGGGAAATCTTACTTAAAACCCAGTTCGTGGCAAAATCTTGGGAGGACATTCGGAAGAAATTAGAAAAGATAGATAATTGGCAAGAGAAAGGGCTGCAGGAGCTCCTCAGAGAAGCCCAGCGCATATACATGAGAAGGGACGAGGAGAAGCAAAAAGCTCAGGCGAGAGTATTAGTAGCAGCAGTTCGAGAAGACCAGAAGCAGGAGCGATTCCAAACCCCAGTAAGTTTGACACAAAACGCGGAACAGTGGAAGAAACCTCCCACCCATCAGAGGCAATACCCTGATAACCAGAAGAATACCCCAGAGTGTTTTTACTGCAAAATGAAGGGACATCTTAAAAAGGATTGCAAAAAGAGGTTAAGGGATGAAAAGATTTTTCAAGCAGACTAGAGGTGTCAGGGGCTCCTTACTTTAGGGTCCATAACAACAACAGAGCCCTTGATAAAACTAAAATTAAGACCCTTAAAGCAAGAACTAATGTTTTTAGTAGATTCTAGAGCTGAACGAAGTACGGTTCAGCAATTACCCTCAAAGTGTGTTAAAAGTAAAGAAATTGTAGTAGTGATAAGGGCTAAAGGGCAACCATTTAAAGTACCTGTTACTAAAGATGTTGAAATAGAATCAGAAACTAAGATATGTCTAGGTAACATGCTATTAGTAGAAGAAGCAGATTATAATTTATTAGGAAGAGATTTAATGGTAGTCCTAGAAATCAGTTTGATTGTGCAGGAGGCATGACTGGTAGCAAGTTTGTATAAATTGACTACAGAAGATCTTTTAAATGTAAATATTGTCAAGAAATTTGAGTAGTTCACTGTTGCAGAGGATGTCCTCCTAAAGCATTGAGCACTAAATGTATTGAAGAAGAACAGGAGCTGACTAGCCTTGTATTACATCTTGCTACCGGTTTAGGACTAATTGAACTAGATTCAATATTGTGGTTCCGGATTTTCACAAAGGGGGTGAGGGGAGAATTAGACTCACAAGCTCAAATTTTAACTATCGAGTGCCGACGGTCAAACAGGGTGCCCTGCAGCACTGACGCAGTCAAATTTTCTCGGTGGGAGACATATAAAAGGTGATATGCTACTCAGATCTATACCAGGGGCCTGGAAGAATACTGCTGCTGTGAAGATAGTTTACCCCACCGCTGGTGGCAACCCAGTGGGCGGAGGCGTCAGCAGAGGAGTACACCTATGGAGGCCCCTGATGATCCTGAGCCTGCTCATATACCAGACAATCAGTTTGCAAACTGAGAGTCAAGCCCAAACGAGGGGGCAAAACTTAGCCACAGAGTGTAGGTTGTGCAAAGTGCCCCCTCAAGAAGGCCAAAGCCTATCTCCAGACCGCACTAATTAGACCCTTAGACATTGTGAAAATAGAAAACTGAGAGGGCCCTGTGAGATTAACGGTACTCGATATAGAATCTACAAATTAAATAACGAACTAAAGTGCTTTCTCTAGAATGCAAGATCCAAATACAGGCACCCAAAGCTCCTGGTCCAAAATAATACAAACCATGAAAGAAGAAAAAAGAATGTAGAACTTAAGCATATATCAGAATGTAAACTGTGTAATCAGACAGTATAAGTTGGTAGACAAATGAAATCAGTGTTTTTAGGATATTTTTCAATTAACCATGAATGTTATGATAACTCTAAATTAGATGTATGTGTAATGGAAAGAAAAACTTACTGGGTAAGACAGAATGTGGAATATGCAAATGATGATCAGGTATGCTTGCAATGTGAAAAAACATTTTGCTTTTTGAAAAACAAAGAAGGGATGGACCCAGAACATAGTATTAAACAAGTAGCATTGGAAATAAAAAGGCAGGAATCAGAGATGAGGAAAAAAAGGTTAGAACAAGAGAAGTTACAGGTGTTAAGCAACCAATATGACCAAATAGAAAAACAGTATGATGAATGGGGATTGCCGGCTCCCAGCCAAAATTTATTTATTGATTTAATGCAAGAAATTGCTACTGAACTAGGGTTGTCTAACTGCTGGATTTGCGGGGGATTAAAATCAGCAGAAAAATGGCCTTGGAAAGGAGAAGGGTTAACTCCAGAGCAGCTTCTAAAATGGAATCAAGAACAAACCCCCAGATCTACTCAGAGACCCGAGGGTTGGATTTTAGATCAAAAAGTGATTGGAATAATTTGTGTCAGCCGCGAAGGTAAAGAATACACTGAAGTAGTAGGATATACTCCCTGTATCTCCACTCTCACAGTTAACTAAAATGACAAGAGTAAAACTTGGCAGCCTGAAAAGCCGGCTGGATATTGGAGTCAAGAGAAAAATACAAGTTGTGAATAGAATAATAACACTAACCTGTGTTGGTACAAAAGCACTGGAGCTAACCCTTTCCAATCCCTTGAAAATCTGAGAAAATATTGGCAAGAACCAGAAAACCTGAAATAAATTGGAAAACCCCCAATGACATATACTAGATATGTAGTAAAAAAGCATACAGTGAATTACCCCGTAAATGAAAAAGTTCATGTACTTTGAGCATGATTCGGCCCTCATTTTTTACACTCCCAAAATCAGAGAGCAGTTTCCTAGGGGCACCTATGTATGAAACCTTAAACAGGAAAAAAAAAGAGAAATCAACAAAGAGCTACCTATGCCTAAGAGTAATCAAAAGTGAGGAGAAGAAGACTGGCCTGCAGAAAGAATCATAGAGTACTATGGTCCTGCCACAAGGGCCCAAGACGAGAGCTATGGGTATCAGACCCCAGTGTATTTGCTTAACAGGTTAATTAGGCTCCAAGCTGTAGTAGAGGTAGTATCAAATCATACCTCAAATGCACTGGAGCTCCTAGCAACACAACACTCTCAAATGCGGGCATTCATTTATCAAAACAGGATTGCCCTAGACTATCTGTTAGCAGAGGAAGAGGGAGTCTGTGAGAAATTCAATAAATCTGAATGCTGCATTGAAATAAATTACTATGGTGAGACTATTAGGGGCCTTGCAACAGAAATCAAAAAAAGTAGCTCATGTCCCAGTCCAGAAATGGAATTCTATTTTATGAAAAACATAGTGGAACAATTTATTCGAAGGAGCATGACAGAAAAGAATTATATTCTTCATACTATGCTCAGTAGCAAGAATAATATTTATGCCATGTCTGATTCCGTGTTTTATCCAGCTAATCCATTCTGTGGTACAGGGCATGCAAGCAGCAGCAATACCAATAGATCCAGAATTAACCCCAAGAAAGATAGGACATCCCACAAATATCTCAAAAATTATGAAATTGAAAGAAGAAAAAGAAAGTAGTATAGCAACAGAAGCTCTAATGAAATTCGAGAAACAAATAAAAACCAATGAAAAATGAAGTATAAATATTTGTAAAAATGTTTTTTTATATTCTGAGCACGAATTAATGTTACCAATTAAAAAGAGGGGGGAATTGTTATAAATAAAAGTGGGAAATTCGTGCTCAAATATGTAATATCGAAATATATAGTAAAAAAGGTTTAGTTGTAACCAGTTTTAGAACAAGCAGAGCCTGGCCAAGAAAAGAGTCGTGGCCTCGCCCAGGGAACTGATTTACATCCCAAAGACAGCATTACAGAGAACGGCAGCACATCAAGAAAACATTCAGTCACTCCTGATATCTACATTTCCAAGGAGAACTTCCTGGCAGAGCTGATGGCAGAACTGATCGACCATCTCCGAAAATCCCATCCCAGCTGAAGTGTTAACGACCAGATCGGACCGAGATAAAGAACATCATGAACCATCAGATAACACCCCCAGATGCTGAAAAATCGATCAAGCACAGGATGCGTTTTTGTCCACCTCAGTTTCATGAATAGCATGCTTCATGAATATGCTGAGTGACAGAAATAATGCCCAAAATTCGGACTTCTCGGTACAAACTGTATATAAACCAGCTGTTAGAAGCAGTCGGGGTGAACAGAGGGAGGTCTGATGCGATAGAGGTCAGACCTGCGTTCACCCAGTGCCAACCCCGGGCTTGGCACTGTCTCCCTTTTTGATCGCGGCATTGCGTGTTTGAACTCTCAGACACTAAATAAATTTTATATTTGTTTTACTATAAATTAAGTGTATTTATCTATAACACAGTCTATCGTTAGGATACTGTGTCTTGTGAAATCTCTTTAACAGGAAGCCCAGTTAACACAGACGCTGCCTTTGGACTTTACTGTTCTCAGCATCCAACCAGGAGATTGGATCCTAGTTAAGGAGTGGAGAGAGGCACCACTGGTAGTGAAGTGGCGTGGACCTTTCCAAGTGTTGCTGACCACAGAAACAGCCATCAAGACAGCTGAACACGGGTGGACCCATCACACTCAGGTCAAAGTCACTGAAGCCCCAGAGATTTGGACATCTCGGCTGGAGGAGAAGGACGGGAGACCACGACTGACACTCCGCAAGAGTGGAACAGAGCAGCAGCAGCCAGTGAGTAGACATTAGGGGAAGCCCTGTGTGCTACCCGCAGACTGCTGAAATAATCTGTATGGACATCCCTCCTCTCAGATCTCCAGCCATTGCGGGGGAGCTAAACTTTGCTGTCATTGTAAGCTGCTTCTTGTGCTTTCACTCACCACAGGTGGTGCAGAAGACAATGTGAACATTAGAAAACCAGATTACACCATTAGAATGTTTTTCTTAATAACCTTACCTTTATATTGTCAATTAAGTTTGGGCCAAAAATGGGAGAACAAATTTTTAGTTTTAAGAGAAAAAGTAGCAAAAACCTTTAACCTTAGTATAATTGTTGGGTCTGCAGGGGGCCAGGAGAATCTGAAAACTGGCCATGGGTGGCCAGCCCAGTTGAACCTAAATGGTGGGTCAGCACCCTGAGTGATATCCATAATGGGACAGGATTTTGGGATGAAGAAGGAAGTCCATGGCAACTTCATTCTTCTGAAAGAGGCATTTATTGCCTGAATAGAACAGGAGACGTATGTGTGGGAAAAAGTGTCTGTGGCTGGACTTGATCCTTGGGTTTAGACTGTTGGTCCCCTAACTGCCCTCCTTACGATTGTTCCAAATATCAAGGCAGATGGAATCAGACACATGTTAAGCTCACTAATGCTAGTTGGGTAAGGTGTTCCTACCATAATTATCAAAGGGATTTTGAAGGCTGTAAAGCTGTGGGAAAAGACAAGTTTTTTGACCATTTATTTTTAAGCTGCCCCCGAGATAATTCCACAAGTAAGACACATGTTGTCCGTGACTATCAGTGGAAGTGGCAACATCAGAACAGAACCCGAACCCTTTTTCATACGTTCTGATCCAGATCTAACAAAACAGATCTAGGATGTAACTGCAGGTGGAAACCTCATGTAGGTGCTTGGAAATGCAAATACTGTAGTTCTCATAATGGAGCAACTATTGTTGGAGGACCATTAGGCCCAGGAAACAAACTATATTTTGACCCACCAATTGATGATGAAAATTGGGAAGGCCCCTTTGGTAATGGGGCCTGGGCTTTAAAAGGGCATTATTGGATTTGTGGCCAAAAGGCCTATCACAAGTTACCTCCAAACTGGTCAGGGATATGTTATGTGGGGTATATTAGACCGTTGTTCTTTTTGCTACCACAAGTTCAGGGAAACCAGTTAGGAATCTAGTTATATGATGATCTAATTAGGGAAAAGCGGTCAATTGATACAGCCCTGGCTAGAAGAAGTACCCAAAAGTGGGGAAAAGATGAATGGCCCCCTGAAAGAATTATAAAGCACTGTGGACCAGCCACTTGGAATCCTAATGAATTAATATCAGGTGCAAGGGAACTCATTTATAATTTAAATCAGATTATTAGATTACAAGCTGTTTTTGAAGTAATAAGTAACCAGACAGCTACAGCCCTTGACCTATTGGCTGACCAATCCACTCAGATGAGAAATGCAATATTTCAACACTGGATGGTATTAGATTATCTATTCACAGAAGAAAGAGGGGTGTGTGGCAAATTAAACGACTCTAACTGCTGTTTGCAAATAGATGACAATGGAGAAGTAGTGAAACAAATAACTAAAGGAATAAGGAAGTTAGCTCATGTATCAGTCCAAACATGGAAAGGAGGAGAATGGGATATGTTTTCGTGGTTACCTGGTGGGCTATGGGTTAAACAATTTTTTTTTTTCCTCTTATGTGCTATAGCAACTCTCATCTTTTTACCATGCATGATCCCTTGCTTAGTACAACTTATTCAACATGTAATCAAAGGGATGCAGGTAGTAGCCATGCCTGTAGATCCAGAGATGGCTACAAAAGGACAAAAAATGATGTCACTGCAAATAATGACAAAGCCAAAAAGGATCCAGGAACAGAAAATTAAGGCAATGATAAATAAAGTTTGTAAAGACAGTTATTAAATTTAAAAGGGGAGGGATTGAAAGGAATGAAGAAACTTGTCTTCACAAACAGTGTCCAAAAGATAAGGCTGGCACCTAGAAATAAAAGAAACAATGGGGAGAATTCCATTGTAATTTACATTTACAATCAAGTCACAGGTCTACTGATGAGTAAAACTGAATACTGGAATATGAAAGGAACCAAGAAGGACCATTCCATGAGGGACAAAGGGGGGGTGTGGGAATACACATTGGGAAAAGGGGTGTCTGCTGTATTAGGCGATTCCAGGAAGTCTGTACCTCTCGGATACCTCAGCCAATGGGGAACGAGAGCAGGGCCTGCGGTCCGGGAATTAGGATAAAGGGAGGCTGCGTCCCCCAAAATTCTGAGAGACCCCATGGGGAATGCCCCATGATCTCTCCCTTTATTCGAATAAAGTTACAGGACTCCTCTGTCTCCTTTTTGGACATAAACCTCTGGTGTTCGTGGATTATTTTCCTCACAAATTGAAATCCCTAATTAAAGCTGAACTCTGAGGGACCCCAAGGTGATCAGAGGAAAAGTATGTTCACATTTCCCTGCAATTCTCTACCATCACCAAATCTCCAGGAAAATTATCAACATCTGAGGAGATTTTGTTTCACAGGGAAAAAAGAAATATTATGGGATGCTATAGAAAGTTTTGGATTCTGGGCTGTAAGTGTGCTGCTATATCATGAATCAAATCCTCCTGACTTAATAAGTACACACGGGCCAGGAGGAGCAATGCAGTCAGCTAAAAATACCTCTGTTGCTACTGCAAAAATCAACTGTTTGCAAATAAAACACAAACCTGCAGATGTATGTATCTCAAACTCTGCAGAGATGATTCTTACCTTACTGAAAAGACCTCTAAATCTGCTTAAAGTGTTCAGTAGAGAAATGGGTAAATATCCTTACCTCCTTTTGGATAGCTGGGGGAGGAAAAGTGGTAATTCAAACCCTTCCTCTCACAGAGAAAAGAAAAAAAAAAAAACAACCGAAAACTAACACTTCTTTACAGCAGAGAAAAAACCCTAATGCTGGACCCTCAAGCCAGCTTCCCCACATTCCTGCATGTTAACAACTTCTAACTACTCTTATCTCTTTAGTGAGAACAGAGAAAACCTTTAACAATTTGTAACTAACACCAAAGTTTGAAATCTCTTTCAAATACTCCTACAGGAGCCAAAAACCTAAATTTGAGTTTTAAAATAAATAAAATTAGAATTAGTTAAACCAACTCTAATGAAAAATGTTCTCTCTTACACTACTAAAATCATGGTATAAACCCTTTCCACTGCAGGTGTGGTAGATAGGGACAGGCGGACGGAAGATCTCGCGATGTGACGGAAAGCAAGGGCAGCATGGAATCTCCCTCCCTTCATTCCTGCATGATAAGAGATCACCCGAAGTATGCAACCCCTCCTAAATCCCAGTAGTTTTCCACTCCTTACTAACCCTAGCTATCCCACCGTCCCCTTCCTGACGTAGTGAAGCCCCCTAGACTATTTAACCTCATGAGATAAGATAATAAACGCCATTTGACCATCCACCACATTGGTGTCTGTGTGTCCGTGGCCCGAGTGGCTCGGGTGAGGCTGGGCTGCCGTGCTGTCTTCCTTGAACCAGGTCGCCTGCCTTCATAGCAGAGGGCAACATAGTGGTGCCGAAACCCGGGAAGAAGAAGAAAGGAGAAAAAGAGCTCGGGCTACGGGATTCACCTGGACAAGAGGCAGCGGCCGGAACAGCCAAGCTGACTTCCGGAGGGGGAGACGTCCCCAGAAGGACCCGCGGTCACTATGGAGACCGTCGCAAAGGTCGTGAGTTTACTTTATAAGCAGTGGGGAATTAAGTGTAAGCTCAAGGATTTTTATCTTGTTATTGCAAAACTCCTGGAGCTTGGGGCGATTGAGCGTCCAGTAGAAATATTACACCCAGAGGTGTGGGAGAAATGTACCAATGTTTTAGCTGAACATGGAACTTACTATAATTTGTTTCAAAAAGGACCACACGGGTCAAAATGGCCACTAGGGTTTAGTTCCACAGCATTAAAAGACAATGAAAGAAGATACACTGATTGGAAAAAGGGATTGTTATCTCTCACCAGAACCCTCAAGCAAGTAGAAAAAATCCAACAGCAGCAGCCTATAACAGTTCAAGAACCTTTCAGTTTGCTAGCCAACGTTAAAAGGGCAACACCCCGAGGAGGGCAGACCCCAAAGGCCCACAGTTCACAAGTGGTATGCATATCTCTCAGGAATCACAGACCAAATAAATGTTACTGAAAGGCCAACAAAGCCTACAAAATTACAGATAACTGTGACTCCAGACATGTTAGCTTTGCAACAACCATATAAACGCAGTCCTATATGAGATGCTCCTGCCTTTACTGCGGATTCCAAAATAAACATTTGGTTTACTGACACCTCAACCAAATGCATTAATGGTAGATGAAAATACAGAACAGTGACTGAATATTGAAACAGGAGTGGAAGTGATAGGAAAAAAATTTAAAAAGTGCACAGGTAGGAGAGTTGAAAACTCTGTTACTGGCAGTAAAAGAAAATGCAGAAACAGTATATGTAAATTCATATGCTGTATGGACTGGTGCTACACAGTGACTGTGTCAGTGGGAAACATTAGATTGGCAAGTAAATGAGAAAACAGTTTTCCAAAAAGAAAACTGGAAGTGGTTGTTATTACAGGATCAGTCTCGACAAATCCATATAGGTTGAGTTAAAACTCATACAAAAACCCCAAATGTTACAAGCCTATTGTAACAACAAAGTGGATTAACTACAAATTAATCCACAATACTGATATCAATTTGATAAATAATTGTACCTTATTTATACAACACAAAACAGAGGCTAAGCAATAACCAGAAAGATGTGTAAAGACACTCTGATCAACCTGGTAAATAGATTATATCAGACCTCTGAAAACATCTAGTGGTTGCAAGTATATCTAGACTATTAAAACCACAAAGAACAAACAGGCCAATACAAAAATTACTACCCTATCTCGAGGCTTAAAGACTGATTTTCCAGTCTCCCTGTCCTAAACCCTATACAGTGACATCCTTGCCTCTGTGCAAGTTTGGCATTGCTCTAAAGCAAAGCAAGTTTCCCAATGAAACCTCACAAATGGCTCCTACACTGCCCTTGTCTGACAACAGTGAGCGTAGCACTGAGTTAACAACTACAGGCGAAAAAAAGAACCACTACCATAATTCTATATGGGAAACATACCTATTATTGCTTAAGTTCTATTGTTTTAGTTTTTCTAAATAACCTTGAATGTTTAAGTATATCCTCGCTAGGTGTGGATCCAGATGTGGAACAAGAAACCATTTAAACAACATTGAAAGGACTGTCCACTACCTACACAACGGTGAAAACTACTGAAATTCCTGGACTCCTGTAAGCGAATAAAACCGACTCTAGACACACAGAAGAATCTAGAGGACTGAACTGCAAAATAACTAATGAATCTGCTACAACCAGAAATATTAATTGTAATATTGCTTACATTCTTATATTTAGAAATCAATGTTTTTAATAATACTGAACGGCTATTTAGCCACTCTAACAAAACTCCACAATTAGACATAAAACTGATTGGTATAATAATTGTGGTTTTAACATTAATGTTTAGTGTATGGTGATGCGTGAAGGATTTTTTTGCTTTTCTTCTAAATACTTCTTGCACAGTTCCCTATATTCACAAGTATTAGCATGCATACTTGTGATGCTTTAGGTAATAGTTTAGCCTGGTTTCATGGTGTTTAGTAGGCTGGTAGACTAAACACCCCTGAAACTATGTAGAGTTAGAAGGCCAAACACTCTATATTTGTAAGCACTCAAGGTCTCCTAGCAGGACAGATTCTGTAAACTAGAAGTTAGCCCACCCAAGCCCCTTATTGGGCCCTCCTGGTAGATATGCTAATGTGTAGAGTCTTTAATTGTATACTAGATTGGGGGGGACAGGGCTTTTGCGATTCATTCTACCTGGACAGCAGAAGCCATCGAATGGGATCCTATTAAAATACCGAGGTAAACGACCCCCAACCCTCTAACCGTGTCTGAGCTTTTATTTCCCAAGACCAGAAAAAGGCATCAATGGGTCATATTTCAAATTTACAAAATTGGATCCAACAAAATATGTAAGTCTAGTAATAACCATTTCTTCTAAGAATCCCCAAAAAAATGTTTACATTTATTTGTGTAACATTAACACCTTATTTAGTACTACTGAAGTACTAAATGATTTAATAATTTAATTATTTTGATTTAATTGTTTTAATTGATGTTTGTACATCACTTATAGTTTTACAAATACCACTGTAGAATATTTTCACCTTCACTTTGATTGTCACAGTGGATGAAAGGGGCTTTACCCTTAATGTAACATTGACTTGAATTTTCAAAATTAACTTTGATTACTTCTCCCTTTCTACCTCTTCAAGGTAGAACATAAATAAAAACTGAACTTCAGTGGATCCTTAATTCCCCTGAGAAAATCAAACTATTGTGTAATACTATATATATATATATATATATATATATATATAGACATTTTATTAAATTGTTATAGAATTGTCTAACACTTATTATCTTAAACAAACTAAACTCCACTAAAAAAAAGGACTGGATGGGAAACATAAGGAGAAATGAAAAGAGTCACCGACCATCCACTGAACTGCTTCAGTCACTACAACCAAATAACTCCCTTCACAAATTCTCCTTTGTTCCTGATTTACATCTCATACTCCTGTGGCTTCAAGATTCACAGGGTGGAGGAACAACCTACCCTACATGGACTACTAGATAAACTGCCCTTTAACCATCGTGTACACTCTGATTGTAATACCATGTCTTACATGTATAAGTGTTACATAAACCGAAACAACAGGTGCTCCTTATCAATGTTAATGCAACATCTTTTGAAGAAATAGTACAACCTAGGAAAACAATGTATATCAAAAATACTCAAAGATAGTGCACACGTATATGAAAGCATATGCTTTTATAGCATGGAGGCAAGAGATACCTGCACTATCACTCCATGAGATAAAACCAGTGACTCTAAGCCACGGGGTGGATTGTGGCAGGACATTTACCCCATTACATCCTCTTCCTGTGTGCCACAAATAACGGATGCACAAAGAGATAACCCAAGGGCAGGAAAGCCCAACAGGGGTTATCTCTGGCACCAGAGGGCTCAAGCCTCAGCTAAGAATTAACATCTTAGTCTGCAGAGCTGATGGAAGGAGAGATAAAAGAATATTGTTGACTTAAGAGTCATGGTTTTACACTATAAAAGATACACAAGCTAGCACTGGGACAGAAGTCTCTCACACCCTAAAGTGTTTGAAGCTTCTCCCCAAAGTTTGGATGCAGGCTTCATGGTCATTTCTCCGGGGACTGAGGGAAAGGATCTCAATGTGTGCCCCACCAACAAATTGGATGGTAAGATATACTGAATCCTAAGCTTAAACTATTTCTTTGCTCGCTGTAACTGAAAAAGGTACCATTCTCATGCACTGCTGCAGTGGTTCGAGTTCGCCTATTCGAGGTTCTGGCCAAATGCCAGCACACTTACCCAAATTTACCTGATGTCTGCTGTGAGATGAGGATTAGGAGTAGGCAAAGCAGGCTCAAACTTTATAAAATATAAAGAAACTTTATTAGTATACCTAAGACAGAGGGAAAGAAACCGAGAAAAAACCAGGGCAAACTCCTCAGACCACCCCTCCTTTCCCCACCTCTCCATTTTTTTCTCTCCCTGACAATACACAAAAGACAACACTTCAACCTCCAGTCAGTTTACCATCTCAGAAATAGTTCTTGTTTCAGTTCATTTAGGGAGAGAAGTCTCTTTTGTTTACACCATGGATTTTCTGTAAGAAAAATACAGTTTTTATGGGTCTTCTGCCTCACCATCAGCCGCTGCCCGGAAGAAAGATCAGCTTAATGGTGGATTCCCCTCCCACACCAGTAGCCTTCCCACAGCCACTGGGGTGGGTTATGAACAGTCCATGGGGTACCTGTTTTAAGGATGCACAGTTCAATTGCAGCAACAAAGAAAATCCTTTCTTCTGTGCTGAGCAACACAGGTTCTCCTGACAACATAAGTTCTCTGGCATTCCCCCAGGACCAGGGCTCTGGGTCACAGCCTCTCCTCTTTCTTGGTACAAGTTTCTCATCAGGCTGTACTTATTTCAACACTTACTTGTCTTTACCCAGGTATTTCAGTTCACTGGCTGCAATTAGACCCTCACATCCCTCCTTTGGACTATTTCTTCATATATTACAGGGAATTTATTAGTTCAGTCCCCAACCATGGTTCTCTAAAAGAATTTTCAGCTTCACTCTTGAAGCACTCCTCATGCACCTCCTTCTAGACATCAGTTCTGCTCTCCTCACTGACTGTAAAGTCTCTGTGTTGCATTTATGTAGATGTCCTCACTTGTTCCTCTCTCTGTGCAAGGAAGGATGGGTGTCTGCAACTTTAGTCCAGGCATGGATAGAGTTAATCTCTCTCTCTGGCAGTGTGACGATCATGTGCTCCCTGCCGGGCTGTTTGAAAAGGTCCGAGCTGGATGTCAGAAGCAGTCAGAGTCCCCGTGCCCTGGCTCTGCAGAGCTGGCTCAGCTTGGTGGGGCCGTCTGGGCCCGGGGTGACAGTGCAGGGCCTGGCCTGGGCTGGATGGAGTCCGACCCTGTCCTTGCCTTGCCTGAAGCAGGGGCCTGGCCCTGTCTCATGTAGCTGACATACCTGCTGAGCTGGATCTGCTGAAAATTCCAGCCGGTTCCTCCCCCATGCCTGGCTGCAGCTGCACGGCCGGCCTAAACCTCCCTTCCCCCTCCCCCCCACTCCCTCCTTTGGAAGGAGGGGGGGGGGGGGGTTGGGCCTTACCAGGGAGAGAAGCAGGAGATGCTCCTCTCAACACAGCAGCAGGCCAAAAAGAGGAAGAGGCTTAGAGGGTCTCTGCTTATATATGGTTCTTTCCTTGAAGGCAGATCAACTTTTTAATTGGTGCACCTATACATCAATCCTTAAAACTACCTAGCTACTGGCTCTCTCTCCCAGGAAGGAAGTTATATCCCTTCCTGCAGCATAGGTCACTTCCTAGATTTTGACCCCTCCTGACTAACCCAGGACAACTGTATATATTAAACTACTAGTAGTCTTTATTTTTGTTTTATTCCTGTGTAGTATTGGTTTACTTTTAAGTCTTATATCTGTTAGTTTCCCCATCTATTAATAAATGATTCATTCTATAATAGACCGAATCAGTCATCTTTAAAAGAACTTTTTCACGAATGTGGGTTTTGGGGTGCTAGTTACCTCAATAAGGTTACTACCTACTGCCGAGGCCTGGGGAGGAGGTAAGGACTAATTTTAACTCCCACATCCATTCGTAACAGTGGGTGTGCTCGCATCCGACCCCTTCCCTACCGCGTTGTGTGTGACCGCGCCGGGACCGTCCCACGCCTCTGGGAATCCCTTTCTTACCGCAGACCCCGCCCACATGGGGAATCCCTTTTGCGTCATGAGTCCCACCCACACCCCCACCGTCTCCATCGGTGGATCCACCCTCAGCCCCGCCTCTCCCTTCATTTCCCATGCCCCCCCCTCCTATTCCCATGCCCCAGGAGCCCAAGTTTGACTCCCGGCAACAAGGAAGTAAACAGGAACTGGGAGTTCGTAGTGACCCCAGCCACTTACAATAGACAGGGGAAGAATCCCTGGTGGGAACCCTTCCCATACTCCCATCTGAAAGAGCTGTGCAAAGCTGAGAAAAACTTCGGACAATAATCCCCCTACTTTAAAAGAGTATTGTAGGCCACATTTGCCGGAAATCTCTTAGTGCCCCATGATATAAAATGTATCATGTCGTGCCTGTTGTCTCCCACTCAGTACCTGTTGTGGGAGAGGACATGGAAAAGATTGCTCCGGGATCTCCATGCTAGCTACCAGAGAGATCCCAACAAGGCTCATTTAATCCTAGAACATCTTACAGGAGATGGCAGCCTAGATAAGCCCCAGGACCAAGCCCGCTATCTCCCAGAGCCAGTCCTGGGTGACTTAAGCTGCAGAAAGGGCTTTGTTCCTCACCCCCTCAGACTCCTCTCCCCCTATTAGCTTCTTCCACATAAAGCAGGCCCCAGGCAAATAATTTATTAAATTTGTAGATCGATTAAGAGAAGCAGTAGTTATGCAAGTCCAAAGTGTAGAGGCTCAGAGGGAGCTGATCAGGACATTGACAGGTCTTAATGCCAATGACCGATGCCAGAGTGTTATAAGGGTTGTCCCCCTGGACCCTGCACCCACTCTCGACCAAATTGTGGAGGCCTGCATCAAACTCGTATCTGAGGAGCCCACACCTGACAAAGGTGCTCTGAAGAGTGTGGTGGAGGCATTAGCAACAGGGAAGGACACTAATGAAAGGCATTGGTGTTTTAATTGTGGAAGTCCCCAACACCTTGCAAGAAACTGCCCTGAGCCAAAAAACCCTAACAGAAATGGAAAGCCTGTTGTTACAGACTGTCCCGCTTGCAAACACCACCAGTAGCAGGAAAACGGACAATGAAGTGTGGGCCGGCCTCGTGCAACGACAATAAACCAACAGCCGCCTCTGCCTGCCCTGCAACCCATGCTGCACACTGTGACACCTTAGACTTCCCCACTGTGATGCGAAGCAGGAAAGAGACTACTACTCGTGAGTACTTATTCTCACCACTTCAATGATGGTACTCCACAACACATTCACACAAATTTTGAAAAACCTTTAGACAAAATTGTAGACATTCTAGTCATTGGGGACACCATGCGGGGGTTGATCCCAACTTTTTATTTTTCCAGAAGTACACAAAGTAGACCCCAGTGGACAAGTACAGGTCACTGCCTGCTGTAACAATGAACCCTGGTTTCTGCCAGAAGGGCAGGTGGTAGCCCAGGCTATCATCCTACATGAGGAACACCCACAGTGCCACAGGATCCCATCCATATGGTGGGCAGAAATAGTAGGACAGGACAAACCAACACTCAACTGTAAATTGCGCAATGGAAAATCAACAACACTAGCAGGGATGATAGACACAGGAGCTGACATTACCATCATATCTGTAGTATGTGTTGCAAAGTAATTCGTGTTAAAAATTAAAGATTACAGCATTTTTTACTGAAGCTCAGGGAAAATGCAAATGCCAAGACACGTAGCCGCCAAAAATATACATTTCAAAGTTTTTTTTCATCTGACTGGACCCCAGTGAGGTGCATTCTGTATGCATTCCAAAGAAGAGTATTCCGGAGGATTTTTTCGCCTGTCAAGGCTCCAGCAATATGCATTCAATATGCATATATGATAATATGCATCACCAAAAAGCTTATTCCAGCAGCGAAAGATATACATCTACTGATTCCAGGAACTGTCGCCAAACTAGCAACAAGACAAGAAAAACTACATTAATATGCTAAAAAGGATAAGATTAACAAAGCCAAAAAATGTATAAAAAGATACCCCATAGAAACAGCATTTGTGAACTAGAGGGGTTCAGGACGGATAATGTCCGGACTCAGTTCACCCAGTGCCGATTGCCCAGCTCGGCACTGCTTTTGCTTGTGGCTTTTTCAAATTTTATACTGTGATTATTTAATAAATTCTCTTCAATTATAAAATTGACTGATTCGTCTATGACAATATCTAATGCAGAGTGGCCACAGCAGTGGGTACTAATACCGGCAGCGGGGAGAGTCACAGGGATTAGGGGGTCAGCAACATCAATAAGGAGCAGAAATAACATCGTTATTGAGGGTCCAAATGGACACACAGCATCAATGAGGCCATTCATCATCCCGTCAGGGTTCACACTGGGGCAGAGACCTGCTTTCTCCGTGGGGGACCCAACTAGTCATCCCACCTCCATCTCGGGATTTCTAGTCGGGGCCACTGCAGAGCGCACCACCCCACCCCTTACCTGGAAGAAAAATGATCCAGTGTGGGTGGAACAGTGGACCCTGTCTAAAGAAAAACTATGCGCTCTAGAGTCCCCAGTGGAGGAACAGCTTTCCAAGGGCCACATTGTACCAACAGACAGCCTTTGGAACTACCCAGTCTTTGTCCTCCCAAAACCTGGAAAGGATATGTGGAGACTCCTCCACGGCCTCAGAAAAATCAATGAGGTCATTGAGGATATGAGTCCCCTGCAGCCCGGCCTGTCCTCACCCTCAATGCTTCCCCAGCAGTGGAAGCTTGCTGTCATAGACATTAAGGACTGCTTCTTTGCAATCCCTTTACACCCACATGACGCCCCCCGGTTTACCTTCTCTGTGCCCTCCCTAAACCGGCAGGCCCCCATGCACAGGTACCACTGGTGTGTTTACCCTCCAGGAATAAAAAACTCAGCCATGATCTGCCAGTGGTACTTGGCACACATCCTGTCCCCTGTCCACAAGGAGTTTGTGCGTTCTATCATCCTCCACTATATGGATGACATTTTAATCTGTGCACCAGACGACTCTTACCTGGACTTGACCGTCAAAGAGACTGTTTGAGCCATTGAAAAAGCAGGGTTTGAAATTCAAACTGAAAAGATCCAGCTTGCCTGCCCTTGGAACTACCTAGAATTCCGCATTGGTGAAAGAACTATCGTGCCCCAGCATCTCACCATCAAGGACAACCCAAAGACCCTCCAGAATCTTCACCAGCTTTGTAGCTCCATCAGCTGGGTACGTCCCCTGCTGGGTATTACAACAGAAGACCTCACGCCCCTGTTCAACCATCTCAAGGGCAGCAAGGACCTGGACTCACCACGTGCCATCACTGCAGAAGCCCGAGAAGCCATTGGCAAGGTACAACATGCCCTGTCCTCTCGATAGGCCCATCAAACACTTCCACACCTACCTTTCAATTTCATTATTCTGGGTGACACACTGAGGTTTTACGGCCTCATTTTCCAGTGGGATGCAGCGCAGAAAGATTCTCTGCTCATTATAGAGTGGATTTTTCTGTGGCATCAGCCATCCAAAAGCATAACAACACCACAAAAGCAGATGGCCCAGTTAATCAGGAAGGCCAGAGCTTGCCTCCGTACCCTTGCGGGGTGCAATTTTGCATGCATACACGTACCACTGAAGGTTGGTGTCCTGGAGGATTTACTCCAGACAAACACCTCCAGCTCGCTCTGGACAGTTACACAGGCCAGGTTTCGACCCAGAAATCTAAAACCAAATTGTTTAACTCCACTTTCAATTTGGTCCCGAAATCACCAGTCAGCCGAACTCCACTCAAAGCCGTAACAGTTTTTACAGACAACTCGGGAGTGTCCCACAAGTCGGTAATGACTTGGCAAGATCCTCAAACTCAGCAGTGGGAGTCTGATGTCCAAGTGGTAGAAGGCTCTCAGGCTCTCCACGAATTGCAGAACTGGCAGACATAGTTAGAGCTTTTGAGAAATTCTCACAACCTCTTTAGTCACCGACTCAGCTTACATAGCCGTTGTAACTGTCAGGGCTGAACATACCTTATTGAAGGAAGTGACAAACCTGAAATTACATCAGTTGCTTTCAAAATTAATTAATCTACTCTCCCACTGAACACTACCTTTTCATGTGATGCATGTGAGACCACACACAGACTTGCCTGGACCCATCGCAGAAGGGAACAGGAGAGCAGATGCTCTGGCCATGGCTGTGCACAGTCCCAACATACCTGACACTTTTGCACAAGCAAAATTTAGCCATCAATTCTTCCATCAAAATGTTCCCTCTATCATCAGAATGTTTTATATCCACAGAGACCAAGTGAGGGTGATTGTAGCAACATGACCAAATTGTCAAATTTATCAAGTTCCATCATTGGGCATAGGAATTAACCCCCGAGGCCCAAACAGCTGCCAGCTATGGCAGACAGATGTCACCCATGTTCCCCAATTTGGGAAACTAAAGTATGTCCATGTGTTCATAGATACGTTCTCTGGAGCAATGTTCGCATCTGCCCATGCAGGGGAGAAGGCAAAAGATGTTACAAAACATTTCCTCCTTGCTTTTTCTACCTTGGGCGTGCCTAAAGAAGTGAAAACAGATCATGGTCCTGCATATGTCTCCACCCAACTGCAAAACTTCTTCAGTCAGTGGGGCATCCAGCACACCACTGGCATACCCCACTCCCCCACAGGACAGTCTATTGTTGAAAGGGCCCACCAAACCCTCAAAAGAGTCCTTGACCAACAACGTGGGCATGCAGAAATCAATCCTTCTTTTATGTGGCTCTGCAAAGCCCTCTTTACCATCAATTTCTTAAACAACTCTTTCTCAGAGCCTACCCCCCCATATTCTGGCACTTCACAAATTCGAAGTAGGCCAAATTAAATTAACAACCACTGGTGTTGGTCAAGGATCCAGAGTGTCGACAAATTCAGGGACCCTTTTCACTCATCACCTGAGGAAGGGGATATGCGTGTGTTTCCACCCCAGTAGGTGCCAGGAAAGAACATAAAACCCTACCTTGGACCCTCGATGACAGCTCCTGATGACACAAAAAAGGACCCAGAAGACAGCGACACTGAACCCCAAAAACACGAGACAAGTGTCACTGGGAGGCGATGTGTCGTGGTTTTAGTTTGCTTATTCAGGTTTGTGGCTAAATGCCAGCACACTTACCTAAATTTACTTGATTGCTTGTTGTGAGATAAGGATTAGGAGTAGGCAAAGCAGGCTCAAACTTTATAAAGTACAAAGAAGTTTTATTAATATATCTAAGACAAAGGGGAAAAAAAGGAAAAAAAAACTCAAGAAAAAAAAAACCAGAACAAACTCCCCAGACCACCCTTCCTTCCCCACCTCTCCATTTCATTCTCCCTGACAACATACAAAAGACAACACTTTGACCTCCAGTCAGTTTACCACCTCAGAAACAGCTCTTCTTCCAGTTCATTTAGGGAGAGAAGTTTCTTTTGCTTACACCATGGATCTTCTGTAAGAAAAATACAGTTTTTATGGGTCTTCTGCCTCACCATTAACCGCCGCCCGGAGTAAAGTCCAGCTTAATGGTGGATCTCTCCCACACCAGTAGCCTTCCCACAGCCAATATGGTGGGTTATGAACAGTCCACAGGGTACCTGTTTTAAGGATGCCCAGTTCAATTGCAGCAACAAAGAAAATCCCTTCTTCTGTGCTTAGCAGCACAGGTTCTCCTGACAACTCAGGTTCTCTAGCATTCTCCCTGGGACCAGGGCTCTGGGTCACAGCCTCTCCTCTCTCTTGGTTCTAGTTTCTCATCAGGCTGTACTTTTCAACACTTACTTGTCTGTACTTAGGTATTTCAGTTCATTGGCTGCAATAAGAACCTCACATCCCCCTTTGGACTATATCTTCATATATTACAGAGAATTTATTAGCTCAGTCCCCAACCATGGTTCTTCAAAAGAGTTTTCAGCTTCATTTTTGAAGCAACTTCTCATGCACCTCCCTCTAGGTATCAGTTCTGCTTTCCTCACTGACTGTAAAGTCTCTGCGCTGCACTATGTAGATGTCTTCACTCGTTCCTCTCTGCGAGGAAGGATGGGTGTCTGTGAGTTTAGTCCAGGCATGGAGAGAGTTAATCTCTGTCTCTCTCTCTCCGGCAGTGTGAGGATCACGTGCTCTTTGCCGGGCTGCTTGAACAGGTCCGAGCTGAATGCCAGAAGCTCTCAGAGTCTCTCTGCTTGGCTCGGCCAAGCTGGCTCGGCCTGGTAGGGCCATCTGGGCCTGGGGTGACAGGGCAGGGCCTGGCCCGAGCTGGATGGAGTCCGGCCTGGTCCTTGCCTGGCCCAGAGCAGGGGCCTGGCTCTCCCTCTTGTGTAGCTGGCACACCGGCTGAGCTGTATCTGCTGAAGATTCCAGCCGTTCCTCCCCCATGCCTGCCCGGCTGCAGCGGCACGGCTGCGTAAAACCTCCCTTCCCCCCCCCCATCCCTCCTTCGGAAGGAGGTAGGGGGGGGCCTTACCAGTGAGAGAAGCAGGAGCTGCTCCTCTCTACACAGCAGCAGCAGGTCCAAAGAGGAAGAGCGTCAGAGAGTCTCTGCTTATATATGGTTTTTTTTCCTTGAAGGCGGACCAACTTTTTAATTGGTTTACCTACCTATCAATTCTTAAAACTACCTGATTATTGGCTCTCTCTCTCGCAGGAAGGAAGTTGTATTCCTTCCTGCATTCCTGCAGCCCAGATCACTTCCTAGATTTTGACCCCTCTGGCCTAACCCAGGACACGATGTCAGCGCAAAGTGACAGCCACGTGAACATCTAACTCGTGCCCCCTCCAGACAGTTTGAACCTCTGACCTCCCCTCAAGTGTTCCTCTGCCCCATAATCCTTTACCCCACCCATACCTGATACCCCTTTTTTTTTTAAAATGGGGGATCGAGAATTAACATTCCAAATTCCATATATTCTCCACTAGCAATTAGATCTTTCGGGGAGCGTTAATAGTACTGTTAGTAATGTGTTAATAGCTTTGCTTGAGACTTTTACAGAAGCACCTACCCCGAAAACCCCCATGGATGTCCCTAATCCAAGCAAGCACCTAGAGACGCTGCCATGGCTATGAGTGCTGTGACTGATGGGACGAACCCGACGGTACTGCACAGCCTCACTAGCCCAGAAAAGTCCTCCGCATCCACCACTGCCAAGGAAAACTCAGGACTTGTTGGAACTCTGGGAATTCGAGGGAGGGGTTGCCTCATGCTGGGGGCTTTGCGGGTATCTCTGATGTTTTCTCCTGCACACAAATTTCACAGCTTCAGGCTCAGAGTCTATTTGGCCCCTATGTTCCTGAAGACAGTCGGGACACACAGCTCGATGCCTGGCTGACGAGCGATACCACCATTTTTAACCAAGTTTACACTGTAACAGTACCCACGCAGGGTGCCATCCCGTTAATGAGTTTACACACCCACACTCAAGGCAAGGAAATCCAACTGTTCGCTGTGAATCAAGGATGGCTTGGAAAAGAATAAGTTGCTCTGGGGCAGGATGATCCCAGTCCAAAGCCAACAACCTGCCTCATTAAAAAAGTCCCAAGGATCAAGACCAAACCACTGAGGGAGAGGGGTCTCTTCAATTTGTCTAGCCACTTTTGAGCTTTCACTTCCCAATCCTTTATTACTCTGTCCCACTCTTTTCACGCATGGTCCTGGTGTCAGGGACAAAATGTGTTTTTCCACAAAAAACTTCACAGTATTAAGCTCCTGGCTATTACCACGCACAGTCTAGTTAAAAAAACAATACCTCCGAGCCTTACAACCCTTACACTGTCCCAAAATCCACATGTGGTGGCATGGGTCTAAAGTCCTTATGCACCCACACACAAAGCAGGGAATTCCCCTTGTTCAACACAAGGCTAAAATGGCATAAAAAGTTTCGAAAGGTCTGGTACTATGCTTCTCTTGCATAACCACTGGGGAATACCCTCCCACTTAGCCACAGTTCTGGTTTATATAGCACACAAAGCAAATGCCAGCTACCACATCCAAACACACTTCCTGTTCACACTCACACCCACACCTCAGGGCCCCACACACAAACTGAAAAGTTTCTGCTTACCCTTTTCCTGCTTCTTGTACAATCATTAGCAGGTCCATCCTGGCTCCCAAAGCTGGAACTCAGCAGAAACCCCTGATTCACCCTATCCACTCCCAGGATGGCTAGCAGCCGCCCTATCGGTCAGTGAATCCCCTCCACCAGCTCCTTTAGCCGGTCGCTTGCAAGCCCTACCCTACCCGAAACAGGGACTGTGTTGTGCACCAGACGTCTATGATTGACTTATTAGAGGCCCTGGCCACGCGTACGACTTACAGGTCCCTAAATCCTAAACGTACTGTTTTATCTGCAGTTTCAGCAGGCTGTTCTCTGTCCCAACAGTGAGCAAACCGAGAAGCGGAGTTCCTTCAGGAAAGTCCTGGGGCGCACCTAGGTCGTCCACCCCTCAGCCGATCCTGCAGCCGGACAGAGCCCCTCCTGGCTGGCTAGCCAAAATGATATGTGGAAAGACTCCAGAACTCGTAAGTTGTAAGTAGGTATGGTTATTTCAGCACCAGGTGTGAGGGGTATAGCTCCTCCAAAGGCATGCGTGCCTCCGGCAACACTTGTCTCTACATTTATCCTCTAAAATGTTACATATGCATTAGGTTTCACAATATGCCTATACATATTCATGACCTATCCCCACTTCATATTATAATGAGCTCAAAATAATTTCCATATGCTTGTGCATGCGCAGTGCCTCCTGGTGGTTGTGGGCAGGGGTCTCAGGATGAAGTAAACGAGTCTTCTTCAGGGTTGAACTTTTCACCTTGCTTCTTTGCTCATGCTCCCTGGTCTCTTGGTCTTAGTCCAAACCTCAAGGCTGGTTTCAGCCGGTTTAGGAGTCCAGAGAGTAGGAACTAAGTCACAGTTGCTTCCTTTTATCAATGGCCCTACTTCCCTTGTTCTGCTTAGTAAGCACAATAAATGTTAAGCAAGCAATATACATTGTTTAGCAAGCAGTTCTTAATAAATCATTCCTTAACCCCTAACTCCTTTGCGTCACATCTCCCTGGTGACCCAAACAAAATCCCTTCTTATATCAGGCCAGGCTTTGGTGACAGACTGTATCTTACACCATATACCAAAGCCAGTCCCTGTCTTGTTGCAGTGTCCAGACACACCCTCCCCCAGCACACCTGTCCAGGCCCCTGGCCCGCTCTCCCAGCACCACAAGCTCTGTAAAGCACCAGCTGCCAGCACAGCTCGGCAGGAGGGCACAGCCAGCAGCACCCCAGGGACAGTGTATTGGTTTGGCACGGCCTGTTTTTTGGCAGCAGGAGGGCCACAAAGATGGTTCCATTGATAAGCTGTTGGAAGCTTCCCACCATGTCCAGGAGAGCCAATGGCTGATGGCTCTGAAGGTGAACATGCTGCTGGCGAAAGCTGGGCCAATGAGAGAGGTTGGCAACCCCTCTTTGATGTCATATTTTAGAAGAAAATCAAAACAAAGTCATAAGGTTAGGGTTTTTTTCTTCTAGTTAGAGAAGAGAAGGAGGTGTGAACATGTAAGGGAAAACAACATGGAGACACCAAGGTCAGTGGAGAATGTTAAAAACGGGTCCAGGAACAAAAATTTTAGTAAAATAATATTGAACATTTATTAGTAGAACAAAGGCCAAAACAGCGCTGGGTGCATAGCATATCTGCTAGAGGCACGCTTTCATTCATTTTACAATGGATTAAGTACTCTTAGCTGTTACATATTCATTAAGCTCAGAAGAAAATTTACATTTCAAACAACTCTTTCCCCCTGGTCTCTGCTCCCCTCCTTCTTGCCAGAATGTCTCTTCAGGTGCCTGGACAGTGTCAGCCGAGAGCTGTGAACTGGCCTTATCTTCTTGTTTCCCTTGAAATTCCTTAGCACTGCAAGTCATCAGCTCAAAAGACATTTACAGCTATATATTTATTACTACATTTTCCAATATATCACACTTATCTCAAGGTTATAATTTTACTACAATCTTGTTTCTACTTAACTATATTTTATCATAACACTATTTTTACAAAGCAAACATTTATCATTTATCCATCCATTACAATTCCCCCCTTTTATTTTTTTCTCCATTATGTTGGCTTGAGTTACAATCTTTATTTAAATCTCATTGTTACATTCGAAATTTCTACAGATTTGTTGGGCTTCTTCAAAGGGGTCTTTAGGGTTGTTTTGTTTCTTCAGTTTTGTTATCCTTTGTGCTGTTCTTGAAGTGGTTTGTTCCGAATTTAAAAGCATAGGAATTACCTGCATACTTGGGATGACACTTGTGATTAGTTTGATAAAACGGGGGATTAAACAGGTGTATTAGGTTACAATGGTATGTATTCTATCACCATCTTCGTGGGATGTTGGGGGCTGGGCGTGGCAGTGTTCCTGATGGCTGCAGAATGGTGTGCTAATGGGCCAGTCGTTAGGGCCAGATGGGCATTTCACTCACCCCAAACATAGTGCAGATAGTGGCTCATCATCCCATTGTGAGATGTCCGGCCCAAGGGGAGGAGCCAATGTATCCCGATCTGCATATAAACTCAGATCTGAAGCACCATAGGCAGCTTTTTCCACGGGATTCCCTGAGGAAGACCAGACCCTTCTACACCACCACTGGACCTTCAGAGGAGAACTACACCTTTCTCAGGATCATTGCTTCAACAGAAGCACATCTATCACTCCCAAAGGACTGCAACCACCTTCTAAGTGGACTACTACCAACACCCTGACCGACAGGGTGTCAGGTTGTATTCTGACTCTGTCAGTGGTTTCTTTTTTTTTTTTTTTTTGTATTACTACATTTTTTTTTCCTATTAAATTGTAGTTCTGACTTTGAGCCTCTCACTGATTTGTTTTTCAAACTACCACATTTTTTGGCGCCCAACGTGAGGCCAGGCCCTGAGGAAAGTCAGAATTACAATTTTGTGTTCTAGAAGCCACCTATTCACCATGATACTCAACATACTTACATGTGTCCTGTACCTTGCTCTGTATATATTTCCGCAGACAGGGAATTACCTGCCTGTGGTAATGCTCCTGTGTAGGCCGGGGTATCGTATAAAAATTGCTTTATTAGTTTACTATGTCTATTGCATGATAACCTCTGAGGCAATGAACACCATTTGGAATATATACTCAATTTTGTTTGCTTGTCCTAGTCTGGGCTGTTACATCTGGGGCCGCCTCAACAATCACACCCAGACCCTAGGGGAAAGAGTAGAGAGTGGTTTCTTTCAGCCTTTCAGACCTGACACAACAGTTTTTGAAAATATTGAGTTCCCTTTGGATTTCAAAAATAGTATAATCTTGCTGTCAGTTCTGTTTTCTTTTCTCTCTATGACCTGCACTGTGTACACCATGCTTAGAGTCAGAACAATGCTCGATGCTGCACAGTATCCTCAGGATGAGGACAAGAAAAGCAGCAGAACAACAGGCACCGTATCTAAACAAACTGTCATAGAGGAAAAACAGACTGAAAGAAACGACAGAGTCTCCACACAAGCCATCACCAAGCCAGAACAGCCTAAGCCAGTAGCAGTTGCCCCCCTTCAGAAAAAGAAAACCAGGAGCAAATCAGCCCGCATAGCGACCGATGAGGAGGAGGCTGGACCTTCGCACCAAGCAGAAGAGACAGAGCCAGAGATCATCACTCGCTCTTTATCCCTGGGTGAGCTGCGTGACCTACGGAGGGAGTTCACCCGCCAGACAAATGAATCCATCCTGACCTGGCTTCTTCGCATCTGGGGCGCTGCAGCCAATGACACCATGCTAGATGGAAGTGAGGCCAGGCAACTTGGATCCCTGACCCAGGATGTGGTCATTGACCAGGGGATCGGGAAAACCCAAGAAACTCTCAGCCTCTGGCGGCGACTGCTGGCAAGTGTAAGGGACAGATACCTTTGTAAAGAAGACCTCCAGGTGCACCAAGGAAAATGGAACACAATGGAACAAGGTATCCGATGCCTGAGAGAATTGGCCGTGCTGGAGATCATTTTCTCAGAAGATGAGAGATTCCCTAAGAACCCAGATGATGTCCAATGCACGTGACAGATGTGGTTGAGATTCGCACGGCTTAGACCAGAAATATACTCCCGTTACCTAGCAACACTACAATGGAAAGAAGGAGCAGACATGGTAGGAGTACTGGTCAACAAACTAAGAATTTATGAGGACACTGTCACTGCCCCATTTCGCACCCATATCTCATCTGTGGAAACACAGCTGGCTGAGCATGTCCGGAACTTGGAAGAGAAACTCAGAAAAGAGCTGAAGCAAAAAATTCACCACATCTCACCAGAACCAACAAGGGTCTCTGCTATTAAGAGCCAACATTCTCCAGCCAGAGAGAGAAGATACACTCCACGAGGTAACCTCTGGTTTTTCCTTCAGGAGCATGGAGAAGACATGAGAAAGTGGGACAGAAAACCCACCTCTTCCTTAGCAGCCTGAGTACGTGAACTGAAAAGAGGAACAGCTATCACAAGGAGCCCACCTAGAGTCAACGCTGCTCCGGTCTCTTGTGGACAGAACTCAGAACAGTATAGGAATGATAATATGACCGATCCTCTTGAAGGGACCTCAAGAACATATTTACAAGAAGAAAGCAACGTGTACCACGATCAGGAATAGAGGGGCCCTGCCTCTAGCCAGGTAGAAGAAAGGGACAACCGGATCTATTGGACTGTGTGGATCCGATGGCCTGGCACATCTGACCCACAAAGATACACGGCTTTGGTTGACACCAGTGCTCAGTGTACCCTGATGCCATCAAGGTACGTGGGAACAGAATCTATTTCTATTTCTGGGGTGACAGGAGGATCCCAGCAGCTGACTGTATTGGAAGCTGAAGTAAGTTTAACTGGGAATGAGTGGCAGAAACACCCCATCGTGACCGGCCCAGAGGCCCCATGCATCCTGGGCATAGACTATCTTAGAAATGGGTATTTCAAAGACCCAAAAGGACATCGTTGAGCTTTCGGGATAGCCACAGTAGAAACAGAAGACATCCAACAACTAAATACCTTACCTAGTCTCGCAGATGACCCCTCTGCTGCGGGACTGCTAGAAGTTGAAGAACAGCAGGTACCAATCGCCACAGCGACAGTACACCGACAGCAGTACCGCACAGACAGAGACTCTGTGGTTCCCATCCACGAGATGATTCGTAAACTGGAGAGCCAAGGAGTGGTCAGCAAAGCTCATTCACCCTTTAACAGCCCTATATGGCCAGTGCGTAAGTCCAGTGGAGAATGGAGACTGACAGTGGATTATCGTGGCCTGAATGAGGTCACACCACCACTGAGCGCTGCTGTGCCAGACATGTTGGAACTTCAGTATGAACTGGAATCCAAGGCAGCAAAGTGGTACGCGACCATCGATATTGCCAATGCCTTTTTCTCCATCCCTCTGGCAGCAGAGTGCAGGCCTCAGATTGCTTTCACCTGGAGAGGAGTGCAGTACACCTGGAACAGACTCCCCCAGGGGTGGAAGCACAGCCCCACCATCTGCCATAGACTGATCCAGGCTGCACTAGAAAAGGGTAAGGCTCCAGAACATTTGCAGTACATCGACGACATTATCGTATGGAGGAACACAGCAGAGGAAGTCTTTGAGAAAAGAAAGAAGATCATCCAGATTCTCCTAAGAGCTGGTTTTGCCATCAAGCGAAGTAAGGTTAAGGGACCCGCTCAAGAAATCCAGTTCTTAAGAGTCAAGTAGCAAGATAGACGTCGCCAGATCCCAACAGAAGTAGTCAACAAGATCACTGCTATGTCCCCACCTACGAACAAGAAGGAAACCCAGGCTTTTCTAAGAGCTGTCGGGTTTTAGAGAATGCATATCCTGAAATACAGCACAATTGTAAGCCCTCTTTACCTCGTGACACAGAAAAAAAATGATTTCCAGTGGGGTCCTGAGCAACAACAAGCATTTGAACAAATTAAGCAGGAGATTGCCCATGCAGTAGCCCTTGAGCCAGTCAGAACAGGACAGGATGTGAAAAATGTGCTCTACTCTGCGGCCAGGGAGAATGGTCCATCCTAGAGCCTGTAGCAGAAGGGACCTGAAGAGGCTCGAGGACGACCACTTAGGTTCTAGAGTCGGAGATACAAAGGATCTGAGGCCAGCTATACCCCAAACGAGAAAGAGATTCTTGCAGCTTATGAAGGAGTTCGAGCTGCCTCGGAAGTAATTGGCACTGAAGCACAGCTGCTTCTGGCACCCCGACTACCAGTGCTGGGTTAAATGCTCAAGAGAAGAGTTCCTTCCACACATCATACCACCGACACCACGTAGAGCAAGTAGATTGCGCTGATCACACAGCGAGCCCAGATAGGAAACCCTAATCGCCCTGAAATTCTGAAAATTATAACAAACTAGCCTGAAAGTGAGACTTTTAGATTATCTTCTAAAAAAGAGGAGGGGCAAGTGACACGTGCTGAAGAAGCCCCACCATATAACGAGCTACCAAAGAGTGAAAGACGATATGCCCTCTTCACTGATAGTTCCTGCCGAATTGTAGGTGCTAACCAGAAGTAAAAAGCTGCTGTATGGAGCCCCACACGACGAGTTGCACAAGCTACTGAAAGAGAAGGTAGATCGAGTCAAGTCGCAGAGCTTAAAGCCGTCCAGCTGGATTTAGATATTGCTGAGCGAGAGAAGTGGCCTCGGCTCTATCTCTACACTGACTCCTGCATAGTAGCTAACGCTTTGTTGGGGTAGTTGAATCGCTAGAGAAAGACCAACTAGCAGCGCAGAGGGAAACCCATCTGGGCCGCTGAGATTTGGCAGGACATCGCTACCCGTGTAGAGAGGCTGATCGTGAAGGTTCGACACATGGATGCACATGTACCCAAGAGTCGGGCCAATGAAGAGCATCGTAACAACGAGCAGGTGGACCGAGCTGCCAGACTAAGAGTATCACAAGTAGATCTAGACTGGCAGCACAAGAAAGAATTATTTCTAGCTCGTTGGGCCCATAATGCCTCTGGTCATCAAGAACGAGATGCAACGTACCGATGGGCTCGTGACCGAGAGGTGGACTTGACCATGGACAGCATCTCACAGGTCATCCATGGCTGCGAAACCTGCGCTATAATCAAGCAGGCCAAGCGGGTGAAGCCTCTGTAGTACGGTAGATGTCGGTCGAAGTATAGGTATGGGGAAGCCTGGCAAATTGACTACATCACCCTTCCCCAAACCCGCCAAGACAAGCGCTACGTGCTGACCATAGTGGAAGCAACCACTGGATGGTTGGAGACCTACGCTGTGCCTCATGCTACTGCCCGAAACACCATCTTAAGCCTAAAAAAGCAAGTCTTGTGGAGACATAGCACCCCTGAGAGAATTGAGTCGGACAATGAGACCCATTTCAAGAATGGCCTTATAAACAGCTGAGCCAGAGAACATGGCATCAAGTAGATATATCATATCCCTTATCATGCACCAGCTGCCGGGAAAGTTGAACGGTGCAACGGACTACTTAAGACCACCCTGAAGGCACTTGGCAGGGGGACCTTCAAAAATTGAGAAGTGAACTTAGCAAAAGCCACCTGGATGGTCAACACACGAAGCTCCATCAATCGAGCTAGTCCTGCCCAGTCTGAACCCTTGCACACAGTAGACAGAGATAGAGTCCCTGTAGTACACATGAGAGGTATTTTAAGAAAGACTGTTTAGATTAGTCCCACCTCAGACAAAAGCAAACCTATCCGCGGGGTTGTTTTTGCTCAAAGACCTGGTTACACTTAGTAAGTAATGCAGAAAGATAGGGAAACCCATTGTGTACCACAAAGAAACTTAATTTTAAGTGAGAACTGTGTGTAAAGTTTCATTATATATGTATAAAAGGAAGTACTGGTTTAGGTATCACATAGATGGTGATAGAATAAGGGGTGGATAATGTCTTAGGTTACAATGGTATGTATTCTATCACCATCTTCGTGGGATGTTGAGAGCTGAGCGTGGCAGTGTTCCTGATGGCTGCAGAATAGTGTGCTAATAGGCCAGTCGTTAGGGCCAGATGGGCATTTCACTCACCCCAAACATAGTGCAGATAGTGACTCATCATCCCATTGTGAGATGTCCGGCCCAAGGGGAGGAGCCAATGTATCCCGATCTGCATATAAACTCAGATCTGAAGCACCATAGGCAGCTTTTTCCACGGGATTCCCTGAGGAAGACCAGACCCTTCTACACCACCACTGGACCTTCAGAGGAGAACTACACCTTTCACAAGATCATTGCTTCAACAGAAGCACATCTATCACTCCCAAAGGACTGCAACCACCTTCTAAGTGGACTACTACCAACACCCTGACCGACAGGGTGTCAGGTTGTATTCTGACTCTGTCAGTGGTTTCTTTTTTTTTTTTTTGTATTACTACATTTTTTCCTATTAAATTGTAGTTCTGACTTTGAGCCTCTCACTGATTTGTTTTTCAAACTACCACAACAGGGAAGGAATACTAACCCAGCAATTGCACACATAAGAAACAGGTTTTTTTACCATGTTATCTCTAATAACTTATTTTACTAACCAGATTCTAGTGTTGTTTCCCATCTTTGAAGTGGTACATGAGCAAGCTTGCAGCAATATCGAGTATAGCCTGACTGTTATCAGTTTCTCATTAATTTTATCCTGTGCACCCCCACTGTTTGAAATGTCTCACATTCCTGCTTTAGTAAAACAAGCATACTGCCCCTTCGGATGCAGTTATCTGACTTGGTGTCCCTCTGAAGGTTTCAATTTAGTTACCCGTAGTGAGAGTTTCCCATGATTATAAGTTTCTAAGGATGTTTCATAATAGCATTTGTTAGTCATTGTCGTGTGCCAGGTCAGATGAGAGGCACGGCTGCTCCATCATCCCAATCATAGAAGGGGATTTCGCTTGGTGCAGGGATTTGCCGGGCTTGCATTGCTAGGGTTACTCATGCAAAAAAACATGCCATCATTATGATCTCCATGGTTTTATTCAGAGGTCCGGCATGGCTTGCACCTCCTCGTCTTTTGCCCTCAGAGGTTGCTGCTCATGGCAGATGATGTCTAAGGCGGGTGCATGGGCCAATCCGGTCTTGCCCTCTTTACACCATTTGTTCCATTTACACTCAAACTGCACTGCACATGAGTGTAATTACTGTTTCCACCTTTCCTCGGGAATTTCCCGTATTTCAGGTATCAGTAATTCCCACCTACACAAAATTTGCTCTACCACAGCATCTTGACTGGTTCTTTTGCTCATTATGCTTTTGGCAGTTCAGAAAGTGGGAATGCCTCTTTGCTGAAGAGCAATACCACTTGTTAAAACATTTGACACACACAATACTTCGGTCTGGGATTCCCTCCGGGCCTTTGCATCATTCTTTTGTTGATGCTACTCTTGGGCCGATTTTTAGGAGAGATTGTTAGTTCCCAGAATCTGATTGCAAAATTACATTACAATAAAATAAAATATTTAGACAATATTTAGTTATCCACTTCTGTTCTAAAAAAATGGACTGTGGAAATTTTTCACATTTCTCTTAGAAATACATACAAACCACAGCAGAGGCCAACAGTCTGCTGGCAATTAATAGTCATGAATCAACTTTCAGGGACAAATACCTGGGGAAAGTTTTAATCTAATACTATTTCAGTATTTCAGTGTCTTTTCAGACTGCTTTAAGTAGTTTGTTTTCCTTGCCCAAAACATTATCGCAGTTAACCTTGCATGATGGATGGGTACTTGTTATAGTACATCTCTCACAGAAAAAGATGGCAAATATTAAGAACAGGAAATTAGGAGTTCAGAAAATTACAATACAGAAAGTTCAGGTAGGTGTACACTATGTGAATCATGTAAAACAAAAGAAAAAGTAAAATTGTTTGTGTCCCTGAGATACTTTCCTACACATATTTTATGGAAAACTTTACATAGCTCAGCCTTTATCTCAGTTCAGAACACATCATTTACATTATTACTAAAAAAGAAACACAGATGTACTTGAAAATAAACAGATATAAAATAACGAGTTTGTTAGACTGTAGAAACAAATAATGTAAAGTTTGTTTTTTTGGGTTTTTTTTTTTCTAATTTAGACAACTTGTACATTCATTTTAATGGGAGTTCACACTAAGTGCTGCAAGATAGAAATTGCATTCAGAGAAATGGATATCAACTTCTATTCCAAATTCATCATCAGTACACACTAATAATCAGCAATTTGGGTGAGGACACTAACAAAAATTTATATAGTCTTAAAGTGCAAATGATTCATTTGTCAAGGGAAAAACAATAAACGCAGTAGTTTTCCTATAGGTGGCTGAATTTCACATGAAGTAGGGATTTCTAGTTTTGGTTATGTTTTATTTTGTCACACGAGATGAAGAAATTATAACTTTTAATCCCACAAAAATATGTTTAGACCACACCAGTCTTTTAAATAAACCATTACAGAAGCAACAGTTTCCTGGTTTGAATTAAATGTTTGTAGAAGCACAAATCCAAAAATCTTTGCATTGTGCACACATCAATTTTGACAATCTTTAGTGTTCTATTTCCTCCCTGCCAATCATTTCAGCTAGGAACTTATTCAGAAGTTACTTTAAAGCTGTTCTTAAGTTACTTGATGACCAAAAAAATTGCTGCAATGAAGTGAACCTTTAGGTAAATACACTAGTATTGTCTTTAGTTCATTAGAGATGAATTAAACTAAGGTAGTCCGAGAAATCAGTATTTATGATCAAAGACAGATCCCAAGTGCCTGAAACAAAGTTGTTTCAGTGAAAATGCAGCCACTGAAGTCTGGTGATGAGAACTGAACTTTAAGAATTATACTGCATTTTGTCTGAAAAACATGTGCCAGTCATCAAATATCTCTTAAAATTTTAAACACTAAAAGAACACATGAAAACAACAATGGATAGGTACTTCAAACTATGATATCTAGTTCTCTTATATACATAAAAAAACTAACTTAAATTACAATAATATCAAACTGCATAGCATTACAAAAGAAGGCAACTTGAATGGCTGAAATTATAAATGTGAATGTAAAGAATTCTATTGTTATCATTCTGAAATTTATAATACCACAGAGTAGACTGCTGCTAGCAAAAGCCATAGCCCAATTTAAGCAAACTTTTCCTTAATGCCGGTGGAATGAAGAAATCATTAACTTAGATAAGTTGTTGTACGCATTGTTTCCAGGTCCTCTTAACAGGTTTTGTTGTTCACTGTTTCTCTCTTTCAGGTTTCTTCTCACATTGTTGTTCTTGTTCCAATTCTTCCTCTATCCCCAGAATTGTTGTCGGTTTTATTCCTTATCGCTTCCCCCTAGAATTTAATAACCCCCTTTCCTCCTAGTGATGCCTTATGAAAGGCTGACCCGAAACAGAAGCTGGACAGAGTTAAAAGAATAAAAGAAGTATTTATTAAAACATGGTGCACTTTGGGCCATGCAGGAGTCTCGCAGAGACTACACCCAAAATGGATGCCTAGCACATGCTTTTTGGACAGATATACCTTTGGTCCATCTGCATATCAGAAACCCATTGTCCAATTACAGCTTCAGGTACTGAAGTTCCATCCCTAGTTTGTCCCTTTCTTCTCTTCACTGCTGTCCATGGTTGTTTACATTTTGGGCTTTTGGAGAAACAGTATGTCCTTGAAACTCTGGCTTAGAGAGAAATTGTTTCATCTAAATGACAGTAACAGAACACTAGCTGACAATTTATGTAGTCTTAGAGTCATACACTAAAGCAGTCCTGATCTAGAAAATATAAAAGTTAAAATGTAAGACATCATTCCCCCCTTTTAGAGGCTTGACAAGGCCTCTACCTTGTCGAGTCTCTATTCTAAATATCTATTTTCTATTAATAATATACACTTAATAACAGTAAATATTTAACAACAGTAGATATAGAAGAATTATGACTATGATTACTATGAGAAGTTCTTTAAGCACTGAAGAAGAATTATTTAAATCACATTCTCCTCTGCATCACTCTTTGTTTTCTCAGTTGTTTCAGGAGCAGAAGCTTTAACTCTGGAGTAGTGGATCCAGGGTCTTTTGCCAGTGGCTTTGACTGCAGTGAGGGTAGTCAGCAGGACTTGGAATGGTCCTCTCTACTTGGCTTGTAGAGGTTCATTGTCCCACCATTTGATATAGACCCAGTCTCCAGGTTGGAACAGATGTGCAGGTGTGTCCAGTGCGATGGGTCTGGATAGCACGATGCAATTCTGGAGCTTCTGCAAAGTGGAACCTAAAGCCATTAGATATCTCTGTAAATCAAGCTTCCCTTTTATATGAATTTCACCTGGAATGTGTGGAATCTGGTATGGCCTACCATACAATATTTCATAGGGACTGATGTTATCTCTCTGCCTTGGCTGTATGCGGATTCTTAGTAAAGCTATAGGCAAGGCCTGAACCCATGTCATGGATGTTTCTTGACAGATTTTGCTAATTTGTGTTTTAAGGGTTCCATTCATACGTTCGACTTTACCACTCGCTTGGGGTCTATAAGGTGTATGCAGATCCCAAGTAATTCCTAAAGTTCGACTGATTTCTTTAATTACTGTGGCAACAAAGTGTGGTCCCCTATCCGATGACATTCCCAGGGGAACCCCAAACCTTGGAATTATATGATTGAGCAAAACCTTTACCACTTCTTTGGCTGTGTTAGTGCGACAGGGGTAAGCTTCCGGCCATCCACTGAAAGTGTCAACCAATACCAGTATGTACCGGTATCCCTCTCTCTGTGGTAATTCAGCAAAATCTATTTGCCAGTAATCTCTGGGAAGATCTCCTGCTTTTGTTACTCCTAACACAACTCTTTTCATTGTATCAGGGTTGTTTTTGCAGCAGACTTCACATTTGCTTACTACTGTTTGTACAATTTCAGTCATTCCTTTTCCTATTACTACCTTTTTTAGATGTTTTAGAAGGTTTTCAGTCCCAAAATGTGTTTTCATATATATCACACTTATCTCGAGGTTATAATTTTACTACAGTCTCATTTCTACTTAACTATATTTTATCATAACACTATTTTTACAAAGCCAACATTTATCATTTATTTATCCATTACAAGAAGAAAGGGGAGGAGGTGCTCCAGGCACCCGAGTGGAGATTTCTCTGCCGGCCGTGGTGAAGACCATGGTGAAGCAGGCTGTCCCCCTGCAGCCCATGGATCCACAGGGGATGCAGAGATCTACCCGCAGCCCATGGGGGAGGTGTCCATGCCGGCACAGGTGGATGCCTGGAGGAGGCTGTGATCCAGTAGAAGACCCAGTGGAGAGGGGGGCCCCTGCTTCCAGGCTGAAGCAGCCTGTCCTTGGAGGACCTCACCCCTTGGAAAGAGAGACCCATGTTGCAGCAGTTTTGGGAGGACTGTCTGCCTGAGGGGGAGTTCACAGTGCAGCAGGTGCAGTATGGCTGCTGCTTGTGAGAGTACACCCACGCTGGAGATGTTCACAGAGAACTGTCTCCTGTGGGAGGGACCCCATGACCTCAGAGGGGAAGGACTCCTCTCCCAGCACAGTGGAAGAAAATATCAGTGATGTACTGACCAAAACCCCCATGCCCTGTCTCCCTGCGCTGTCAATGGGAAGGAGGCAGGGGCTGGGGGGGGAAACGGTGTTTTAAGGGCTTATTTTACTTCTCATTATCCTCCTCTGATCCTGTTAGTAGTAAATTCACTTTGCAACTTAAGTTGAGCCTGTTTTGCCCTTTAAATATTCCTCCTGGTTCTTATCTCAGTTATGAAGCCTTTGTTAATTTTTTTTTCCCCTCCTCTGCCCAGCTGTTGCAGGAGAGGGCGAGCAAGTGACTCGTTGGTGCCTGGCGTTGGGCCGGTGTCAAACCATGACAGACGGGCAAACGGGCAAGACGTCCCGCAACATCATGGGAGCCAGGGAGCCACTGCAGCCCCTGCCCGTGGGGGTGGCAGTGTTGGGCATCGACCGGCACTGAGCCCCAGCTGCCCCACTGCCTCGGCTCTGTCCCTCACCTCCCCCTGGCCTCCCTCACACCTGGCCTCGGCACTCCTCACCATAAAGAAACCCCTTCAAGTCCTGAGTAGCAAGCAGACAAACCCAAATCCTCCATCCTGGCTCCATAATGACTCAGGGAGAGGTGGAAGTGTAGGAACAATACCTCCCTGTTTTCCCTCTCCTGGAAGCAGGGAATACAAAAGACCTCCAGCCGGCCCTGTATTAGACTGCAGATTTTGAAGATAAGGGAGAGAACTTCCTAGTCCTCATTGTTTCTCTTTTCTTTCCTTATCACATAGTGAAACACAGGACTCCTTTTATATATGAGACACAGGACTCCCTTAACACAAGCACCTTGGTATACAGTATAGCTTAATGAAAGTTGGGTGTTGGCTACCGTGCTCCATCACAACCGCTTTTGCAAAACAAGCAGCCTAGCCCCAGAAAGGGCTAACGATGATAAGCAAATGGTAGATACTATGCCTAACACTAACTGCTCTTGGAGAAAAACAAAACCAAGTGGACTAAGATGATAAGGGAAAGGAATGCAAGCTAATGGGTTTGGCTAACTGCTTTTTCTGCAGGACAAGGGCTTAACCCTTGTGAGCTAAGCGATAAGAAGGAAGACACATACTAACTGCCGTTTTTATGACAAATAGAAGAACTTTCACAAAGGATAGAAAAATGTAATAAAAGAATAGGAACATAATTAATACCCAATTACAGATGTAGTATAACTAATATAGCAATAGTGTGCAATAATGAAATTAAGTAAGCATTAGCAAAATAGGTATGATGAATGTATTAAATAAGAATAGCATGCTGTGTTTGTAACCAGAAGATAACCACAAGTTATGTAAGACCTCAACCCCTTAAGACTGTAACTTTTAGATAAACGAACAAACAGGGTGGATGCCGTACTTGTAAAGGTATAAATAACCTCTGTAAGATGAACATGGCAGAGATGCACATGGAGGTGTGGTGTTAACCCCCTGCATGCCGCATGATCCCCCCGGCTGGGCCAATAAAGGTGTGCTTTACTTTACAGTACCTTACTGTGGAGTAGATTCCTTTGAATCAAGAGTCTCCCATTGCTTTTTGCCTTAACCGTATTTCTCCACGCTTCCCTTCAACCAATCCTTTCCCAAACCAACACCATTTGTCCCCTGTTACCAAGACCCCTTCTCGACTCCCCTTATTGCTCCCTCTAGGTGTCCATGTCCTTAACTGCCTCTGGGAGAATGTGCAAACCATCTCAACATACTCCCAAAGGACCTTTCGGAGGTATTTTGAGATCGTGGAGATAGCCGAGAACTATGGGGAATGGTGCATCCCAGGAACAAAAGAACATCGCAGAGATGTTGAAACCGATTTTGAAAAAACATGGCAGGAAAGTTGAATCTACATGTTAAAAATGGGTCCATGAACAAAAATTTTAGTAGAATAATGTTGAACATTTAATAGTAGAACAAAGGCAAAAACAGTGCTGGGCACATAGCATATTTGCTAGAGGCGCAGTTTTCGTTCATTTCACAAATGGGTTAAATATCTTCTTTAAATGTTACATATTCATTAAGCTCAGAAGAAAATTTACACTTCACACACCCTCTCTCCCTGTTTCCTGCCCCCCCCTCCTGCCGGCTTGGCACCTCATCAAGTATCTGGTCAGTGTCAGGCAGAGGCTTCTTTGAGAGCTGTGAATTGGGGCGAGTGGTGTTATCTTCTCTTGTCTCTCTTGAAATTCTTTTGCTCTGTAATTCATCAACTTGACAGACATTTATAGCTATATATTTATGACTGCGTTTTTCAATATATCACAATTATCTCGAGGTTATAATTTTACTACAATCTTGTTTCTACTTAACTATATTTTATCCTAACACTATTTCTACATAATATACGAAGAGCCAATATTTATCATTTACTCATTCATTACATACAGATTTGAAAGACTGTGACCCAACTTTGAATTGTGCCAATGTTTTTGACCCTCAGACATGGGACGCTTTAGGGGACGCTTTGAGGGACCACGTTAGGCGACGCGGCAGAGCACTGGCGGAGCTTTTGTGTTTGTGGTGGATTGTGTGCACCTTGCTCATGGTGCATGCAGCACGCAGAGACCAGAGAAAGGAGGACTCTTACGTCACTGTGACAGCCGTGCCGGCTCTTCAGGTGCTGGCTCCTCCCGTGCCATAGACAGTGGCATCAGTGCCCCTTTCACTACCAGCCTTTTGGAAACTATGGTGAACTCATATGATTTGGACCGCAAGACTTTAAACAAATTGCATGGATTATGTGGACGAGCATACAATTCACTGTCTGGATGTCGGAGTGGAAAGAGCTTTGCACTGTTCAAGCTATGGACAATTTACAGCAACCCCTAGGACATGTTTTGCGACCTAACGGTGCCAAAGCTCTTATGGGGGGCCGATATGTGCCAACCACGAGACAGGCTCAGCTGCCTGCGGAAACCTTTTGGCAATCAAAGGAGCTCACTTTGCGGGCTTTTTGTAAAGTGCTGGACAGTGGTCTTGCTACAATCTCATTTGTTATAATAAGACAGGGAGCTGATGAACCTTTTATTAAGTTTCTAGATAAGTTAAAAGCTCCCCTAGATAAGCAAATAGACAACATCACTGTGTGAGAAATATTACTGAAGCAGTTAGCAGCAGAAAACACAAACCCCGAGTGTCAAAAGGTTTTACGGCCCCTGAGAGCTCCCACTGTCATAGAAATCCTTAAAGTTTGTCAGGGAATCGGCACTGCTGGTAATAATATGACCTTGCTTTCGGAGACTCTTGCTAAGATGAGATTTCATTCTGGATGGAGCATTTGTTTTTCATGCAGAAAGCCAAGTCACATGAGACATGAATGCCCCCGGAAAAAAAAGAGGTTCTGGGGAATCAGGTGTTTGCCAGCATTGCTGGAAGGGACAGCACCATGTAAAACAATGCTGATCTAGATTTGGGAAAGAAGGGGAGCTGCTCCCAGCTACATCAATGGGCCCTCCAGGGAACCACCAGCGGAGCCTGGGGGGGAGCCGCACATGGATAGCAAATCAAGCCCCACTGCACTCATGCCCGCAAATGCTTTGCGAGCCTGGCACTGGCATGGACCAGGCTTCCGCCATCAAAATAACCCTTCAGGACAGCGATGTGCACGGCTTGCCTTCAGATGTCAGGGGATCGCTGGGCTGGAAGTGCGGTGCACATGTGATTGATCAAGCATGGACCACAAAACAGGGTTTTTTTGTTCTGCCTAGACTCATAGATGCAGGTTTTACCGGGGAGATGGAGATAATGGTTTGGACCCCTGTATCCCCATGTCAGATTTCTGAAGGGGCACGAATCGCTCAACTTGTTTATTTCCATGTTAACCCCCCTGGTAGTCTTTCATGAGTTAGAGGCAACAGTGGCTTTGATTTCACTGAGCAGCCGCAGATCTTATGGGCACAATCACTTTCCAGTCATAGACGCACTCTAAAATGTGCCCTTTGGCATCAAAACGAGATAGTGGTGCTGAATGTGCTGTTATAGCCTTCTCAGTGTGGCCCAGTCATTGGCCCCTGACTCAGGCTGCTAAAGGTCTAGCTGGGGTTGGAGGTGATGCCTTTTTCTGGTCTTAGGAAATAAAGGCTCAGACACGGTTAGAGGGTTGGGGTTGTTTACCTCAGTATTTTAATAGGATCCCGTTCGATGGCTTCTGCTGTCCAGGTAGAAGGCTTCGCAAAAGCCCCGTCCCCCCAGTCGAGTATACAATTAAAGACTCTACACATTAGCATATCTACCAGGAGGGCCCAATAAGGGGCCTGGGTGGGCTAACTTCTAGTTTACAAAATCTGTCCTGCTAGGAGACTTTGAGTGGTTACGAGTGTTTGGTCTTCTAACTCTACGTGGTTTCAGGGGTTTTTAGTCTACCGGCCTACTGGACACCACGAAACCGGGCTAAATTATCACCTAAAGCATCACAAGTATGCATGCTAATACTTGTGAATATAGGGAACAGTGTAAGAAGTATTTAGAAGAAAAGCAGAAAAATCCTTCAGGCATCAGAGGCCTCCCTATTCCAAAGCAGAGTGTCAATTTTGTCACAATCCAGGGACCTGAAGGTGGCACTGCCACTGTGAAACCTTATGTACTATCACTCCCTGTTACTTTGTGGGGATTAGACTGCCTTAGCCAATGGGGTCTCGTGTTGGGAACAAATTTATCATAGGGACCACTGCTGAGCGGCATGTCCGGGCCCTCATCTGGACGACAGGTGTGGGTGGACCAGTGGCCCTTATCTCGGGAGAAGCTTCAACATTTGCACCAGCTTGTACAAGAGCAGCTGCAAGCTGGCCATATCATTCCCACAACTAGCCAGTGGAACTCTCCTGTTTTTGTTTTTCAGAAAAAGAGTGGAACATGGCAATTGCTGCACAATCTTAGAAAAGTAAATAATGTTTTTGTGCCTATGGGAGCCCTACTGCCAGGGCTACCGACTCCTTCAATGTTGCCGCAATCCTGGACCCTCATAGTTCTTGATTTAAAAGATTGGTTTTTCTACCATACCACTTTGTGAACATGATGCCCCCCGATTTGCATTTTCTGTGCCTTCCATTAATGCTGACAAGCCCTACCAAAGATAACATTGGAAAGTTTTGCCTCAGGGCATGATGATATTTTGATTGCTGCTAGCATTCCTGCTGAAGCAGCAAGGGTAAAACAACTGGTTATTGAACTGTCTGGCCTTTGCAGCTGTAGTTGATATCTCAAGTGTCCACCATCAATGATTTGCAAAAGCTCTTGGGAACAATTAATTGAGTACGTCCTTCATTGGGTATTACAACTGAACAACTCGACCCCCTTTTCCAGTTATTGATAGGGGACCCTGAACTTACTTCCCCTCTGTAGTGGTTCAAGTTCACCTATTCGAGGTTCTGGCAAAATGCCAGCACACTTACCCAAATTTACCTGATGTTTGCTGTGAGATGAGGATTAGGAGTAGGCAAAGTAGGCTCAAAATTTATAAAGTATAAAGAAAGTTTATTAACATATCTAAGACAGAGGGAAAAAAACCCAGGAAAACCAGAAAAAACTCCTCAGACCACCCCTCCTTCCCCCACCTCTCCATTTCTTTCGCCCTGACAATACACAAAAGACAACAATTCAACCTCCAGTCAGTTTACCATCTCAGAAATAGTTCTTGTTTCAGTTCATTTAGGGAGAGAAGTCTCTTTTGTTTACACCATGGATTTTCTGTAAGAAAAACAGTTTTTTGGGTCTTCTGCCTCACCATCAGCCGCTGCCCGGAAGAAAGATCAGCTTAATGGTGGATCCCTCCCACACCAGTAGCCTTCCCACAGCCACTGGGGTGGGTTATGAACAGTCCATGGGGTACATGTTTTAAGGATGCACAGTTCAAGTGCAGCAACAAAGAAAATCCCTTCTTCTGTGCTGAGCAACACAGGTTCTCCTGACAACATAAGTTCTCTGGCATTCCCCCAGGACCAGGGCTCTGGGTCACAGTCTCTCTTCTCTCTTGGTTCAAGTTTCTTATCAGGCTGTACTTATTTCAACACTCACTTTTTTTACCCAGGTATTTCAGTTCACTGGCTGCAATTAGACCCTCACATCCCTCCTTTGCACTATGTCTTCATATATGTTGGAGTTTGGATTTACGTTTTTCGTCAGGAATTTTTCTCCCAGGGGTTGCTAAGAGACAAATGACTGGGCTAATAGCTGAGTACTTAAGAGAACAAAGCACAAGGCTAGAGCCTTTCTCCTTGGCAGGGTGGGGCAGAATCCCTCTCATGGAAGCAGGGACAACTCGAGATTTTGGAGACTGATAAAGCAAGGGGGGGGGAGGGCTGCCCTCTTGCTCAGGACCCTGAGAGCCGGATGGCTGGAGCTGCTGTCTGCTGAACCCACGGCCCCTGAGAAGCCAGCACAGAGCTGCCGGTCTGTCTGCTGTGAGTTTTTTCCTCTCTGCCCCATCGGGAGCTGCCTGCCACCAGCCTGTCTTTCCCCCAGTCCTCCACACCGCTCCGAGTTTTTCGCTACATTGTAGCTGGGCTCCCCCTGCACGTCGGGACCTCTTACTGTCCCAGCTCCCTGCGTCCGAGGATCCTGCTGCGGCACTGACACCAGCTGCCCCCCCGCCGAGGGGCTGTGAAACAAAGGCTCTCCTTCATCCCTCCCTGCCTCGGGCCGCCGCCATTGCCGTGTGCTACCTGAGCTCACGCCGCAGCGCCCCCTGCAGCCACCGGAGAATCATCACACCCAGAGCGCCCCCTGCAGCCGCTGGGGAATCATCACACCCAGAGTGCCCCCTGCAGGCTGTGACTGGAACTGCACTAATGAGAAAGGTGCCTGAAGCTGAGCAGGCTGCCACTGGGTTTCTGGTTCTGTTTGATGGTTAACACCATAGCTGTTGTTATTTGTTAGCTTTGTTTTAGATATTAGTAAAGAACTGTTATTCCTATTCCCACATCTTTGCCTGAGAGCCTCTTGATTTCAAATTTATAATAATTCGGAGAAAGAGGTGTTACAGTTTCCCATTCCAAGGGAGGCTCCTGCCTTCCTTAACAGACACCTGTCTTTCATACCAGGACAATATATTACAGGGAATTTATTAGCTCAGTCCCCAACCATGGTTCTCTAAAAGAATTTTCAGCTTCACTCCCGAAGCACTCCTCATGCACCTCCCTCTAGGCGTCAGTTCTGCTTTCCTCACTGACTGTGAAGTCTCTATGCTGCATTTATGTAGATGTCCTCACTTGTTCCTCTCTCTGTGCAAGGAAGGATGGGTGTCTGCAACTTTAGTCCAGGCATGGATAGAGTTAATCTCTCTCTCTCTCTCTCTGGCAGTGTGACAATCACGTGCTCCCTGCCGGGTTGTTTGAAAAGGTCCGAGCTGGATGGCAGAAGCTCTCAGAGTCCCTGTTCCCTGGCTCTGTGAAGCTGGCTTGGCCTGGTGGGGCCATCTGGGCCCGGGGTGACAGGGCAGAGCCTGGCCCGAACTGGATGGAGTCCGGCCCTGTCCTTGCCTGGCCCTGTCTCTTGTAGCTGACATACCTGCTGAGCTGGATCTGCTGAAAATTCCAGCCGGTTCCTCCCCTATGCCTGGCTGCAGCGGCACAGCCTGCCTAAACCTCCCTTCCCCCCCGCTCCCTCCTTTGGAAGGAGGGGAGGGGTTGGGCCTTACCAGGGAGAGAAGCAGGAGATGCTCCTCTCTACACAGCAGCAGGCCAAAAAGAGGAAGAGGCTTAGAGGGTCTCTGCTTATATATGGTTCTTCCCTTGAAGGCAGATCAACTTTTTAATTGGTTCACTTACACATCAATCCTTAAAACTACCTAGCTACTGGCTCTCTCTCCCAGGAAGGAAGTTATATCCCTTCCTGCAGCATAGGTCACTTCCTAGATTTTGACCCCTCCTGACTAACACAGGACACCCTTGCACCCTGACACCCAGAGCAACAGGAGCCTTAGAGCAGATCACACAGATCTTAAGTGCTCAACAGGCTCATAGAAAAGTTGATAGTGATCCTTTACAGGCCACGTGGAGAGGGCCATTCCAAGTCCAGCTGACTACCCTCACCGCATTCAAATTTGCTGGCAAAGGACCCTGGATTCACTACTCCAGAGTTAAGAAGGCTTCTGCTCCTGAAGCAAATGGGAAAATGGAGACTGATACAAACAAGGATAATGTGATTTAAGTGGTTCTTCTTCTGTGCTTAAGAACTGTTCATAGTACTTGTAACCATTATTCTTGTTTGCATGATAACCAGCTGTGTAAAACATTACTGTTGTTAGATACATACTGTTGTTAGATATATAGTGTTTTTAGATACATATTATTAGTAGATATTTAGTATAGAGACTCAACAAGGTAGAGGCCTTGTAGTCCTGGAGTGACTGTATGATGCCTATATCCCCAATCGTCTGTTCTGCTTATGCTGGATATTAGGTTCTGTATCTTTAAGCTAGGCCCAGAGAGACAGAGAGTGCTGCGAACCACCAGGGCCAGTGGTGATGAATCGCGACCTTCCGGAAGCATCTCCAGCTGGAGTTGTTCCATGGCCACACATTCATACACATACAGTTGTTAACATGCACGCCAGATAGCTCAACAGACATACCGACAGCAAGGAGTTGAGAGGGGTCTTTATTTGGAGTTCCACGGGGAGGTTTAATCCAACTGCTCGTATGAGGATCCGGGGCAAAGACAAGGACAAAAGACAAAGATCCAGGAACAACTGAGGGACCAGGTTATATATGGGGGCAGAGATAACATCAGGGCCAATGGTCTGACGGCACAGGAGCAGTACACAGGCAAGGCTAGGGCAGGGGAGGCAATAGGGGGACTCTGTGGGAGTGACTAGGGGGCAGGGGCCAATGGGGGAACAGGGAAGGGAGAACTTTCTAGGGTAGTCAACATATAAGGTGCAAAAGGGGTGGGGAGGCCAACGGGCCAATGGAGGAAGCAGAATTGGGGTCTGGACCAGGACATCAGGACAATCCCCAGGCCTGGGCACCGGCCCAAGCCCCTGGAGAGACTGAGACTGACAGAGCCACACCCACAGAAGGACTCTCTGAATTTGCCATCTCTTCAGAGCAAGGAAAGGTTTCATTGTTTTATATTATTCATTTTCCCATACTTGTGAATACTTTGCTTGTTAAATAAAGTTTTTTCCACTTTTCTCTAAGGAAATCTTTCCCAAACTGGTTTGGGGTGGGGCGACTGAAATTGGCTTTTCTCGAGGAGACCCCCTCAGAGGTTCCTCCTAATATTTCCCCTAAACCAGGACACTCATCAAGCCACTAAAGGGGGGGAATGATGCCTTAGGATTTTAGCTTTTATATTTTTCATATATTTGCAATCCTGCAATTCTTTAGTGTATAACTCTAGACTCCATATACAGTGCTAGATACTGCCTTCACATTTTGGTCAGACAACATAGCGATGGGGAACAAAGACACAGACCTCCTTGCTTGTCCTGAAGAAGATTGTTTCTTGTAATGAACTGAGCCCTTTTATGTCCTAAACTGAACCCAAAACAATCACCCATTGGCTGCCTGCCACTGCAGGGTCACTGTCCATGCGTCCCTCTACCCAACCAGCTCTCTGATCATGTGCTGTCCATGCGTCTCCCCAACCAATCACTGTCTCACACACAAGGCAAGCACATGCCAGTCACACAGCCCCATCTCTGGTTACAGGACCTGGTTTGTACCTCCCTGTTAGCTGAACATTTCCCAGAGTGCTTTCTGTTGAGCTAGGGTGGGCAAGATTTCTTGTCACCCACAAGACAAAACAATTCCTCTCTAGGCCTGGGATTCAAGGATACCTTGCTGTCTCAGGCCCTGAGAAACGTAAAAAAAAGTGAGGGGAGGGGGGGGGAGGGAGCAAACTTGGGGTAAATGACTTCATTACCGGAAGTTGTAATTGGAAGATTAACCCCTAATATGCAAATGGACCAAACATATAAAAGTGTGAAAACCTGGGACTTGTCATCCATTTTGGGTGTAGCCCCTGTGATAGCATAGGGGTTAAAGTGATTTTGGGGTTGGTGGTGGTTTTAGGTTGTGGGGACAATAGGCCTGGAGGTAGACCTTAGGTATTGTTCTGTTAGGAAAATACCCATGGGAACTGCACCTGTGTGCTTCTCCATAATGAATACTCGTGACAAGATTAATGAAACAATTGAGTAGAAAATAGGAGTAAGAATAATAACTCACTTGCAACAATCCTGAGAAATGTAAGAGGGTAGTCAGAAAGGGGGGCTGAAACCTATGGTTGAGTGAAAACAATGTATCTGATAGAGTGGTGTTGAATTAATGATTAACTGATGATTATAAGCTAGTTATGGTATAAATGTAACCATTTTTCGAACCCATGGCAGAGCTCGATTTGGGTCCGAAGACCCCTGGCTCCCAGGGCCCTTTTATTAAAGCACCCATATAATCATTCCGTGATTATGTGTTTTCTTATGCTAACATTTTGGCGAGCCCAGACGGGACCCTGTGAGCACTGCTGAGGAACCCGCGACTTGATCACGCTCCAGCCGGCACCGAGGGATTCTCGGGGAGCCCATTGGCGCCGCGGCCCTCCGCTGTTCACAACGTCCCCTGGAGAGGTAAGGTGCTTTAATTCTGGTCTGGTTGCCTGCCTGTAAGACGCAGCGAAAGCTACGCTTGGTTGGGCTAAGGAATTCCTGGTAAATGCCTAGGCGCCGTCCGTAAGTCAATTGTGAAAGCATTGCAGGTTCGGCAGTGGTGATTCTGTAGTAATATGGAGAACCTAAAAGGGATTTCGGGTGGCAATGCTCCCATATCGCGTGCTTCTCCTTTGGGGTGTTTGTTGGCACATTGGAAACAAGGTAATTTTGGTCCAGCATTACGTAAGGATAAGCTTATTGATTATTGTAACATTCAGTGGCCGAAATATGCTTTGCGTGATGGGAAAAGGTGGCCAGAAAACGGGTCTTTGCAATCTGACTTGATTTCTCACTTATTGCTGTTTTGTAAGCAAGAGGGAAAATTGGATGAAATGCCTTATGTTGATTTGTTTTTCTATTTACGGGAAGAACCGGAGTGGCTGGCGGAGGGAGGCTTAACTGTTACTACAGTACCTAACAATGATAAATGTGTAGCATGTGTTCAAGGGAAACATTGTATAGAAAACCTGGCAGTGAATGAATGTTTAACTCGGAAAGATGACATGGAGGGTGACTTGTTGATAGCTCCTGCAACATCAAAGGGATCTAACTTTACTTCATCTGTTCCCATTTCACCTAACCCAGCTATTCCTTCCTTTGTAACTGACCCACTTACCCCTCCTGCTCACAGGTACCCCCCTTCCCCATCTCCACCTGCCCGTCAATACCCATCACTATACCCACCTCTCCCACTGACCCCTGATACCCCTTTCCCACCTACGCCTCCCTTGGGGCCCCAAGAAAGTTCTCCCCTTCCCCACACTCCTGACCAGGACACCACTGTATTACCGTTACCCAGAAATAACCAAAGGTTAGTTACAGTATGGGGGTACGGGGGAGGGGGTGCAGAAGGAGTTGATAGCAGTGAAAGTGATGAGGATGGACCAATAGCCCACCGGACATGCTCCAGATTAGCCCCAGGTTGGCCCAGAACGGGGAGGGGTCTGTCGAAGGTAGACAAACAGAAGAAAACCATAATTGCTCCTTTAAGACAAGGGGTGGGGATGGAAGGGCCAGTTTTTGTAAAAGTACCATTCTCTCCGGGTGACCTAGTGATATGGAAGCAGTCAGCTGGGGCTTAGAGAGAGAATCCTGATAAAGTAGCTAGAGTGGTGAAAATGATTATGAAAACTCAGAACCCAGACTGGGATGATATCCAAATAATATTAGACACCCTAATGGACTCTAGTGAGAAGGAGATGGTGTTTAGGGCAGCGAAGGACCGGGCAAGGGAAGATATCTGTCAGGGACTGGTGACAGGGACTCCAGATAATAAATTTCCCTCTGAGGATCCATTGTGGGACCCTAACAACCCCCTTGACATGAGGAAGCTAAGGAGATATCAAGAGTGGGTTCAAATAGGAGTTCAAAATGCTATACCTAAGACTATGAATTGGGCTAAGTTATATGAAATAAGGCAGGAGAAAGAGGAATCCCCCACTGCATTTTTAGAGAGACTCAAAGAGGCGGCCAGGAAATACACTGACCTCCAGGTAGACACAGAACAAGCCAAAGTTCAGCTTGCTTTTATCTTTCTTGGTCAATCACAGGATGATATTAGAAAGAAGTTAGAGAAACTGGAAGGGGAACAGTTAAGAAATTTGGACAAACTACTTGAGGTGGCTTGGAAAGTTTACAATAACAGGGACAAGGAAATTAATAAAAAGCAGAGATAGCTCTTGGCAGTGTTACAAGGGAATTCAAGGGGAGGTACTGTAGGGGGCCGAGGCAGAGGAGCAGGGAGAGGCGGGTTTGGGAGGGGCCGCGGGAAACCATTGGCTTTTAATGAATGTGCTTATTTCCATCTTCCTGGGCATTGGAAACGTGAATACCCAAGCCGCCCAGGCTCCCATCCAGACTACTGCCCAGACCAGTTTGGCCAAGGTAAAGAGTTCCAGCAGGAAGAGGTTGCCAAGGTAATGGAATTATATTCTGGAACAGGGCCAAGTATATCGCAGGAGCCTTTAGTGACCATAGAACTTGGGGAAAAGGCTGTGAAATTTTTAATATATACTGGAGCAACTCATTCAGTTTTAAATAATCTAGAGGGGCAGATGGAGAACAGATCCACCACAATAGTTGGGGCCACAGGGAAGGAGGAAAATCGGCCATTCCTGCAACCCCTAGATTTGTGCTTTGGGAACAAAGTGTTAACTCATGAATTCTTGTATGTCGCAGAATGCCCAATTCCCCTCTTGGGCAGGGATTTACTGGCAAAGCTTGATGCAGTAATAACTTTTGAGAATGGGGAATTGTTGATGAAAATACCAGAGTCAAACACGGGAAAAATTCTAATGATAAAAGAGAAACCAGTTGCAGGAATCCCTAAGGAAGTAGAAGATGCAGTAATACCCTCAGTATGGGAAACAGAGATACCCGGAAAATCTAAGTTAGCACAACCAGTCCATGTAGAGCTAAAAGAAGGAGCAAAAACTGTGCAAATCAAACAATACCCTATAAAACCAGAGGCACGGCAGGGAATAGCAAAGACTATTGATAAATTTCTAAAATATCAGATTTTAGAGGAATGTGAATCAGAATATAACACACCACTATTTCCGGTGAAGAAACCCAATGGGGATTACAGGTTAGTACAGGACCTAAGGGCAATAAATGAAATAACCAAGGACATATACCCCATAGTTGCTAATCCTTATACATTGTTGGCATCCGTGAAGGAGATATACAAGTGGTTTACTGTAATTGATTTAAAAGATGCCTTTTTCTGCATCCCTCTTGACAAAGAAATCAGGAAGTCGTTTGCCTTTGAATAGGAAAATCCAGAAAATGGAAGAAAGACCCAGCTCGCTTGTACCCAACTTCCCATGGGTTATAAAAACTCCCCGACCCTATTTGGGAAACAACTGGCAAAGGAGCTGGAGATCTGGACCAACCAAGGACAGGTACCGAGAGATCAATACCTTTTGCTACAATACGTAGATGATATACTAATAGCAACAGAAGAAAAGGCGACCTGCATTAAGGTAACAATTGAGATTTTAAACTCACTGGGCATGGGAGGATACAAAGTGTCCAAGGGAAAAGCACAAATTGCCCAACAGACTGCAATTTACCTGGGATGTGAAATTTCACAAGGACAAAGAAAACTAGGTACTAACTGTATCCAAGCTATTTGTGCTATTCCAGAGCCCCGGAATCTCCACAAGCTGCGAGTCTTCTTGGGGATGGATAGATGGTGCCGCCTATGGATCATGGACTATGGGCTCATTGCCAAACCCCTATATGAAGCCCAGAAGACGCAGCCGTTCAGCTGGGGCAAAGCACAGAAAGAAGCCTTCCTGAAACTGAAAGAAGCACTGACAATGGCTCCGGCGTTAGGATTACCTGATTTGTCCAAAGACTTTCAACTCTTTGTAGATGAAAGGCAACGCCTGGCACTGGGAGTCCTGACCCAACGTCTGGGGAGCTGGAAAAGGCCGGTAGGCTATTTCTCCAAACAGCTGGACGATATAAGTGCCGGGTGGCCTGCATGTCTGAGAGCAGTTGCAGCCACTGTGATACTGATACAAGAAGCCCGGAAGCTCACAATGGGAAGGCACATGGATGCCTATGTGCCACACATGGTCACCACTGTTTTAGAGCAAAAGGGGGGCCATTGGCTATCTCCGAGCAGGATGATAAAATTCCAGGTAATCCTGACCAAGCAGGATGATGTCACACTAAAGACAACTAACCTTTTCAATCCAGCCTTGTTCCTAGGTACTACAGCTGAGGAAGGCCCACTAGAGCATGACTGCATAGAGATAATAGAATACACCTACTCAGCGAGAGAAGACCTGAAAGACGTCCTGCTGGAGCAACCGGACTGGGAGTTATTCACACATGGAAGCAGCTTCGTGGAGAATGGGACCAGATACGCTGGATATACGGTAACAACAATCAGTACCGTAGTAGAAGCAAAGGCACTACCACCAAATACATCTGCCCAGAGGGCAGAACTAGTGGCCTTAACCAGAGCACTAGAATTGAGTGAAGAGAAGAAGGTAAATATTTGGACTGACTCCAAATATGCTTTCGGGATTGTCCACGTACATGGGGCACTGTGGAAAGAGAGAGGGTTGCTATCCTCCCAGGGAACACATATCAAACATCAAGATGCAGTTCTGCAATTGATAAAAGCCGTACAAAAACCCAAACAAGTAGCAATTATACACTGCAAAGCACATCAATCAGGGAACACCAAGATCTGTGAGGGCAATCGAAAGGCAGACTGGACAGCCCGACAGGCTGCTCGAGAGGTGCAAATAACAATGGCATTGATACCCACAAAGCTTAATGTATCTCAATTCAATTTACCTTCAGAACCAAAATATTCAACAGAAGATGAGAAGCTGGGACATCTACTAAATGCACAGAAGAATTCAGCAGGGTGGTATGTAACTACACAAGGGCAAATGGTGCTACCCCCCTTGATAATGAGAGAAGTCCTACAGATGAAGCACAACGAGTGTCACTGGGGAGCAGAAGCATTGGAAAAATTGCTAAAACGAAGTGTAATCTCAGTACGGATGCTAACAATGGCAAAATCAATAATGTCAAAATGTGAAATCTGCTTGAAAAATAATCCAGTAGCTAGACGACGGGCACAGCTAAGGAGACTTTGGGTGGGGATAGAACCAGGACATTACTGGCAAGTAGATTTTGTGGAATTACCAAAAAATAGAGGGTACAAATATCTGTTAGTGGGGGTTTACACATTTTCAGGATGGCCCAAAGCCCTTCCCTGTCGCACCAATCAGGCAAAAGAAACAGTGAAGTGGCTACTGCAAGAGATAATTCCCTGGTTTGGGGTGCCTTTAGGAATATCTTAGGACAGGGGTCCTCACTTTGCAGCTACCGTGGTAAGTGAAGTGAGCAAGTTATTGGGGATAGCTTGGGACCTCCACACACCATGGAGACCACAATCAAGTGGACAGGTAGAGTGGATGAACCAGACATTAAAGAGACAGATCAATAAAATATGCCAGGAAGCCAAAGTGCAGTGGCCACAAGCTTTGCCTGTAGCACTTCTGAGAATTAGGGTGAAACCAAGAAGCGGAATGTCCGTAAGCCCTTACGAGATATTATATGGGAAACCATATGAATCTCCTGAGCGCAACCCAAACATCCATATCACGGGAAAATAAGGTGTATATAACTATGTTTTATCTCTTGGGAAAACTCTAGCTCGGCTTCGGAGCGCCCTCGTGTGGAATAGGCCACTGACTCTCGAAAATCCAGTTCACGACATTCTTCCAGGAGACGAAGTGTACGTCAAAACTTGGAACGAGGAACCACTGAAAGAAAGGTGGAGTGGACCTCATCAGGTGCTGCTGACCACTTTTACAGCAGTCAAGGTAGCTGGAGTGGATCCTTGGATACATTATACACGAGTGAAGAAAACCTACCCTAGACTGTGGACTGTGCAACCTGTGGGACTGATGAAACTGCAGATAAGACGTGTTTAAATGTTTAAAATGGGTTTAGTACTTGTGCCAATGCTCATTTTATGGACATTAATGTTACCAGTTGGGATTGATTTTGCTTTAGGATGTGGAATGCAGGAAAATCAACTAACCACTCTTCATTCTAGAATGAAGAGAGAGGTGCAGGCAAAACCACAAGTGATAAAAGGCCCCAGTGCAAATCATGCTGAAAATTTGATGATTGGACTAATCAGAGACTTTGCCAAAATGCAAAACACCAGTAGAATAACTGCCTGTCTGCCAATACCAAAAGCAGCAGGGGACCCAATAAACTGGGGAATCATAACATCAAAATTGCCCAAAATACCAGACCATAAAACAATTGCATGTGAACAGGTACCCGAGTGCAGGCAGGTAGTCAAAGACATTTGGAGGGTAGTTGGGGAATGAATGAGGCCTATGAGAAAACAGGACAGTCTTTTAAGTCATGGGAGAGTAGGAGAAATCATAGAAGAGGAGATTGAAGATCCTGACCTTGCGGAATGGCAATGCTTTTTACCACACTATAAAAAGGTTAAGGAAAATGTCACAGAGACTACCTTTGTATGGAAATGTGGAGCAAAAGATAAGAAAGATCAGACGGAACCCTGGGACAGTGCATGGTCCATGGGTATACTTCAAAAATTTCAGTATATGACCAGCACCCCTTGGTGTCTAAAATGGGAAGGCCCTGAAAATGGCACTGACCCGACGGTCACAAACGTTGCCACTAGTAGCAGAATGCGAGCAGATAAAGTAAGTTGGTGGGCATGTGACAAAACTTATGATTGCGCGTCTGATGATGTAGAAATAAAGCAGGTGCCGGCACTGGCAGTCGCCATGCAGCTTGGTTGTGCCTGTAGAAGAATCAAACACAAACAAGATCATATAAATCACAGGATAACTGTAGGATGTAGTAAAAGTTTAGTCAGGAGCCCAGGACAATTTGTTTGGGCCACAAGTGATGGTACCTAGACAACCCATCTGCCTGTCAACGGAAAGGTAAGAGAATTTACTTTAGGTCTCCCTACTTTATGCCCAGTTTGGAAAAAGTCCCCATTTTATGGAAAACGTGAGCTTTTGCAGATAAGAACACGGCAAGAGATTTCAAATGATGAAAATCAGAATGAAATTTGGCAAGAACCCTCTAGTGGAGTAAAACTTGAGTGGGCTCTAGAATCTCTGTTCGGCCCTGTAGCAAATTACCAGAACAGAGAAATGATGTACAGGCTTACCGGTCAAGTAGAAAGGCTAACAAGGGTTACTGGGGAAGGATTCAAAGAACTAAACATACAATTACAAGCTACTACCAGAATGACTTTACAAAATTGACTAGCCCTAGATATATTACTCCTGAAAGAACATGGAGTGTGTGGATTTTTAAAAGAACAAGTTGATCATTGCTGCGTTCACATCCCAAATGTAACTGTAGGTGTAGAACATGACATTAGTCAGTTAAAACACATAGAACATGAGGCACAAGGCAAACAAAAAGACATGACTACAAGCTAGTTAGACAAAGTTTTTAAAGGGTTGGGATGGAATGTGAGCTCATGGATTAGATCTCTCATTGAAAATGTAATAATTTTATTAGTTTTGTTCCTAGTAGTCTGGTTAGTTTACAGCATACTAAAAAGAGAAATACAGAAGAAAACATCCGGGAACCGAAGAATTATGCAAGCACTGACACGAAGCAAGGCTCCACCACCTGCGTTATCCTCGAATTCCTTGCGTTGTTGCAACATCCAAGACAACTCTAATGACAACCCAGGATTTGAAGACAAACATGCAACATAAATTCAGAAACAAAGAACTATATCGAGTGAAAGCATTTACACCTATAAAGTGAAAATACTTTCAAAGGGGGGAATGATAGCATAGGGGTCAAAATGATCTTGGGGTTGGTGGTAGTTTTAGGTTGTGGGGATGATAGGCCTTGTAGGCCTTAGGTGTTGTTTTGTTAGAAGGGCAGTCATGAGAACGAGAACCGCATCTGTGTGCTTTCCCGTGACGATTACTTACGACAAGATTAATGAAATGATTGCATAGGAAATATGAGTAAGAATAATAATTCACTTGCAACAGCCCTGGGAAATGTAAGGGGGTAGTAAGAAAGGGGGCCTGAAACTTATGCTTGAATGAAAACAATGTATACGATAGAGTGGTGTTGAATTAATGATTAACTGATGATCGTAAGCTGGTTATAGTATAAAATGTGTTCATTTTCAAACCCATGGTGAAGCTTGATCTGGGTCCGACAACCCCTGCTCCCAGGGCCCTTTTATTAAAGCACCCATATAATCATTCCGTGATTATGTGTTTTCTTACGCTAACACCACCCCCTCATCCTCTCTGTCTCCAGGGCTATCGCGATGTTTGGGAGCCAAGCCGGGGTTTCCAGAGGGAGTTGGGGGCAGGGCATGGGGCAGTTCTTGCTTCTGGCACGGACTGTTCAACTGGACACACACGGCCAGTATCTCTGACCAGGGATCCTGCTGTTTCTTTGGGTTTTGCCTGCTTCTTTTTGTTTCTTTTTTTTGCTTCAGCTCTGTGACTGAGCTTGCTGGCTTGGCCTCTTTTGCTGTTCTGCTGTTGGGAAGCCCAGAGGCAGCACGTGCCCCACCAGGACCCGGGAGCACCCTCCCTTTCCCACCAGGGGGCTGCCCCCTCCTGCTCTCCTCACAGCCCAGATCCGAGGGAGCAGCCAGCACCTTCTTTCACCCTCTTCCTGCTGGGAGGTCCTGCTGTTCCAACTTGCTTCTCCTGAGATCCCTGCTACAGCTCCTTTTGCTATCCAGAGGGGGCACCGGGATTGGCTTCCCCTGTGAATTTGTGGGGGAGGCAACTTCTCCATCCCCTCGGCCAAGCCCGTCCCACCACTGTTCACGTGAAGATGGCCGAAACTCACGCTACAGCACCCCCTGCAGCTGAGGGGAGTCATCGCACCTGCCCTGCCAGGCTGGGAGGCTGTCAGTGCCCCTGCCGGCTGTGACCGTAACTACACCATAGGGGAAAGTGCTTAAAGAGCAGGAAGAGACTGTTCATAGGGTTTTCTGTTCTTATTTGTTGTTACCATTGTTGTTGTTTGTTTGCCTTGTTATACATACTAGTAAAGAACTGTTATTCCTTTCCTCATATCTGCCTGAAAGCCCATAATTTCAAAATTATAACAATTCTGAGGGAAGGGGATCATATTCTCCGTTTCAAGGGAGGCTCCTGCCTTCCTTAGCAGACACTTCTTTCAAATCAAGACACCCCCATTCCCTGTCTCCCTGCACCACTGCAAGGGGAAGAGGTAAAGCTCAGGAAGGAGGGAGGGGTGCGGGTAAGGTGCTTTTAAGATGTGCTTTACTTCTCATTATTCTGCTCTGATTTGATTGGTAATAAATTAAATTAGTTTCATCAAGCTGAGTCTGTTTTGCCCATGAAAAATCAGTGAGTGACCTCTCCCCACCCTTATCTCATCACCCTTTCACAATATTTTCTCTCCCCTGTTTGGTTGTGGAGGGGAGTGACAAAGCAGCTTTAGTGGGTGCCAAGGTCCAGCCAAGGTCTAAACACCGAAACAAGGCTTTAGTTCAGGAAAGCCTTGACTTTGCGTGATATCTGCACACCACCACCTGTGATATTTGGGACTACTAAACTCAAGTATTTCCAGTCTCCTTTGGAAGACTGCCATTGCTTTTACAGAAAAGTATTAAGAACTTTTCTCTTAGTTATTCAGGGGAGAAGTACAAAAACTAGACTGTAAATAGCAGAATGGGTTACAGTTGTAACTGTCTAGTTTACAGTTTTGCATTTGAATTACCTGATATAGCCCCTGTTACCTCCTCATCTGAGTGCTGGAAATTATATGTCTTTTCTAACTAATTTTTAGTTAATTGTTTTAATTAATCATAAGCAGTGCCCACTTTTAGCCAGCACTCGTTAAGTTTCCTTTTCACAGACTCTTATTGTAACTTTGATCATTAAATCACTGAAACGTTAAGTTTGCTAAACTAACCCTGATAAGTTTCAATAAAGAAAGCCTGAGGGAGTTGAAAATTGGATATCTGGGACCTTAGGATACAACGGTTTTGGGATTTTAAGGGTTAGTCAATGATTGTGAGTATTGCCAAATTTTGCAGCTGCTTACTGGACAATACATACTGTTTGCTCACGCTTTCCAAGCAGAAAAGAAAAATGTAAGGGAGGTGCAGGCCATTGATGAGAGGAGGAAGACCATGACCAAAGATCCTGCTTTTGGATCCTGAAACTGGTATTGGCCGGCTCTAAGGTTGGGAGGCAGGCCAGGATCTCAGAGAATATGTGCAAGGAGGCAAGGTGACCCCGAGGAAGACTCATTACTTCATCCCAGAGACCCCAGACCACAACCACCAGGAGGCACTGTGCAGGCGTGAGCATATGGAAATGACTTTTGAACTCATTATAATATGGAGATAGGTAATGAATATGTATGAACGTATTGTGTAATCTAATGCATAAGTAACCTGTAACCTAATATATACCAAGCTGAGAGCCACTGACAGTGCGCAAGCTTTTGGAGGAGCGATCCCCCTTGTGCCCAGGGCCATATTAAAACATACCTACCCTATAACTACTGAGTTGTGGGGTCTTTTCCGCACCTCACTTAAATTTATGGCCCTTCAAGGACATGTTGGAGTAACCAGAAGATACAGTGACTACAGTCTGAAGAGTCAGAGACTCCCTGTCTGAGAAGATGATAAGAGGACTAAAAAATGTGGAATCATTAGCATGAGGACTGAGAGGTCAATAGCCAATAGAGGATAGAATACTAATTAATTGAGAGAATTATGTAACTTAGAACCAATGAACATCAATTTCTTTGTTTGCTAAAAATGTATAAATAAGTGAAAAGTCTTGAAAGGGGAGTGTGTAGCTGGAGTGATTTGCTACATACCCCGGCCAGAATAAAGTAATGTCTGGCTCACCAACACTTAAAAGGTAGTGTTGGAGGAGGGTTTCATTTCTTCCTGACAGTTTCAGTAACATTTTTTGGCAACTCAGGTGGGACAACTGCTTTTGACGCTCCACAGATTCGTGGGATTGGGAGGAACCTCAATGAACACACTGAAGGTTTTATGGGGAGGCCCTCCAAGCACCTGGATGCAGTCAGTTCAAGTCACACTCCCCTTGATTTTATTAAGGAATTACTGAGGGCATAAAAAGTATACCTAACCATAAGCTGTGGCAGAAAATTGCCACAGAAATTGAGCTCTATAGTATAATATAATATGGTTATAAAAGTGGTGATATAACTGTAAAAGAAGGGGTATGATATTTGGATTATGAAATCACTAGTGGTGGTGTATATAGTGGGTTGACCCTGGCTAGGTGCAAGGTGCCCACTCAGTCTCTCTATCACTCCCTTTCCCCCTGGGACATGGGAGAGGATAATATGGAGAAAGACTAGCAGGGTGAGATAAGGCAGTTTATTACAGCAGAAAGAAGAAACAAGCAGAGATCAGCGCACGCAAGAGCTAAAGAGAAAGAAACAATCAGTCTCTACTTCCCATCAGCAGCGATGTTCGGACACTTCCTGGGAAGCAGGGCTTCAGCACCTGTAATGGTTCCTCTGGAAAGCAAACACTGAAGACTCACGAATGCCCCTCCCCTCCTCTTCTCTTTGTTCGCTTATATATCTGAGCTGACGTCATATGGTATGGAATATCCCTTTGGCTGATTGGGCTCAGCTGGCCTGCTTGTGTCCCCTCCCAGGATCTTGCCCACCCCCATTCCCTTTGGTGGGGGAAGGAATGTCAGAGTGACAGCATTGCTTGGCAGTAGCCAAAACACTGGTCTGTTACCAACGCCAGCTACCAATGCAAAGCACAGCACTGTAAGGGCTGTGAGCTTTACCCTAGACAGACCCAATACAATCTCCACCCCTTATTCCATACCATTTGCATCACATTTGGATCTCATATAATCTCTATATTCTCATTACTATAATCTTTTCTTACCCACACATGCAGTTCAAGCTGCATCTTTAAACCACCTCTATAACATTAACTACTATGTATTAACTACTATCTCCGGTCCTTTCACATCCCTCTAGGTGGTCTCTATTCCAGCAGGATGTGGGGTCAGGACAGGAGGAATGGTATATTTGATGGCTGAGCACAGACACCATCCCTGTTCATTACTGCCTTTTTCTTGCTCCTCACTGAAATTCGTTCTTCATCAGCTCATGTCCCTTTGTTAGCGTAGAAACACATAATCACTGGATGATTATATGCAGGTGCTTTTATTTGAAGAGCTCTGGGAATCGGGGTTCAGACCCAAATAGATTCCGACATGGATTCGAGATGGATACATTTTTATACTCTTTCCTTACATAACTGTTGTATAATCATGTTAATCATCAACTTGATATTGTTCTATTCTGTATATTGTTTTCACCCAAGCCTGAGTTTAAGCCCCCTCCCCACTACATTTCTCATGATTGTTGTTCCTTTCTTGTGATTCTTATTGCAATCAAATAATTATTTTACTTATATCTACTAATCAATTACCGCATTTAACTTCATTATAAGCAATTATCGCATTTGACTTCATCATCTACTATACAGGTGGGTACACAGGAGTAGGTTCCCATGATTCAAAGACAATGCCCCCTCCCGTTCTCAAGGCCTACTTCAGCTACCACGATTTTAGAAACACCTGCTATGTTACGTCCTGCAACATACAACTTCCAGCATATGTTATTCCTACCCCAAGGTTAAATTTTCTTGAGGTACACACCTGGTGTTCCCCATCTTCTCACATTACCCACCAGGTGCACCCAGGTCCTTGAGCAAAGACAATCTCACGAATGGGTTTGCCCTTCCCCATGGGGAACGAAACCCACACTGACTTCCCCAGCCACTTCCCTATGTGTAGTGCAGGAACCCTGTCTTTCTCCACAGTGTCTTAACGGCTTAGTTTGGGTGGGACCAGGGCAGTTAGCAGATCCCCTAGTACTGACTAGCCAAGTGGTTTCTGCCAAGTTCACGTTCTAATGGTTCCATGTCCTATTACCTAGTGTCCGTAGCATAGTTTTTAACAGTCCATTATATCTTTCAATCTTCCCAGAGGCCTGTGGGTGATAAGGAATATAACTACTTAATGCCATGCCTTTTTTCCTATGAGTTAATAAGATTATTTTGAAAATGAGTCCCATTGTCTGACTCAATTCTATTTCAGCTTCCATGTCGCCACAAAATGTGTCTTTCAAGATGTGAAATTGTGTTCCGAGCAGTGGCATGGTTTACTGTGTACGTTTCCAGGCAGCCAGTTGTGGCCTCTGCCATGCTGAGGATGTAACTCTTGCCTTGGCGTATCTGTGGTGTGGTAGATAGGGACAGGCGGACGGAAGATCTCGCGATGTGACGGAAAGCAAGAGCAGCATGGAATCTCCCTCCCTTCATTCCTCCATGATAAGAGATCACCCGAAGTATGCAACCCCTCCTAACCCCAGTAGTTTTCCACTCCTTACTAACCCTAGCTATCCCACCGTCCCCTTTCTGACGTAGTGAAGCCCCCTAGACTATTTAACCTCATGAGATAAGGTAATAAACGCCATTTGACCATCCACCACATTGGTGTCTGTGTGTCCGTGGCCCGAGTGGCTCGGGTGAGGCCGGGCTGCCGTGCTGTCTTCCTTGAACCAGGTTGCCTGCCTTCATAGCAGAGGGCAACATAGTGGTGCCGAAACCCGGGAAGAAGAAGAAAGGAGAAAAAGAGCTCGGGCTACGGGATTCACCTGGACAAGAGGCAGCGGCCGGAACAGCCAAGCTGACTTCCGGAGGGGGAGACGTCCCCAGAAGGACCCGCGGTCGCTATGGAGACCGTCGCAAAGGTCGTGAGTTTACTTTATAAGCAGTGGGGAATTAAGTGTAAGCTCAAGGATTTTTATCTTGCTATTGCAAAACTCCTGGAGCTTGGGGCGATTGAGCGTCCAGTAGAAATATTACACCCAGAGGTGTGGGAGAAATGTACCAATGTTTTAGCAGAGGATACTAAGTCCTCAGGCAGCGGCAAAAGTCTCAAAGCGTGGGGGAAAGTAGAAACGGCTTTACGCCAAGCGCTGGAACAACAAGAGACTTGGAAAGCTGCATGTGCATGTTTATTAGCTACTCCTAAGCTAGGGGTAGGAGCAATAACACAGACTGACCCCAAGAGCGGTCTATCTGAGAGCGGGGGTTCGCGGGGACCGGGCGCGCTTCCCTCCTCCCCGGACCCGAATCCAAACGCCCCGGGGCCCCCAGAAAACTTCCCGACCCTTCCGCCGAGCCTGCCAGATCCACCCCCTCCCGCAGAAACTTCCCAAACGTCCGCGGTTTCCCCATCTGTCCCTCCGCCGCCGGTTAGCGATCCAACGCTGGAAGCGCAGCAATACACGTGATCTTTTTGGGAGGGATTGGCAACCGAAGCCAGGGAAACCGAGAGGGCAGCTAGAGAGGGAGCGCGGGTGAACCCCCCTCCCCCGCCCTATGCAGTTCAAAATGGCGCGGGCGACCAAGGAGATGGGCGGGGCCAGGGTTTCAGCAGTGGGAACGAACAATGATTGCGGGTGTTCGCTGCTGCACATGCGCGGGAAGAGGGAGCTGCAAACGCGCGCGCACGGGAGAGCGGCAGAGAGCGCATGCCCAGTCAAGAGCCGTGCTCAATGCCGTTACCATTTAAGGGAGAGCCCTCCCCTTGCGGGAGGCAAGGCAAGCCCAGGGGGCGGGACCGGCACCACCCCCGGGGGGAGGAGCGGGGCCGGAGCCGCAAGAAAAGGCACGGAATCCCGGAAGTGCTCTGGCAGTCGACTTCCGGCTCTGAGTCCAACAACAGCTCCTCTAGCTCTACTGAGTTATTGGAAACTGACGGGGACACAGAGTCGGAAGAAGCAGAGCAATCACAATTTGAAACGAAAACGAATAAAGTTTTAAATTACGCCGGAAAGCAATCACAATACAAATGCCAGATCATCAAGACCTGGGTGGGAACCTCAAAAGCCCGATGAATTTTTACAGTTCACCTGGGCTCCAACTGGTTGTAAACAACCTGTCGTCCTTCAGGAAAAATACTATCGAAACTATCATAAAATCCCTAAATCTCGGAGGTGCACTGACTATAACATGACCGTTTTGCAGCCAGATCACCCTAGTTGGGCCACAGGCAGGACGTGGACAGTAGTCATTCAAGGGTCAAAAGAGTGGGTGAATGTGCGAATTATCAAGCTCCAACCCCCTGCATCCCGGGCGATTGGGCCAAACAAAGTTATTAAAGATGTACTAAAAGGGAAAAACACAACCCACTCCAAAGCCTTGCCCACAAAAGTCACTGATACCCTGATCGGTCATGCAGATGCCTCCCAGATAAGTAGTTTAGCCGAGTCTGACTCTAACCCAGTCTTTCGTATGTTAGAAGCTACCTTTCTTTCCCTGAACGAATCCAACCCGAACCTAACTGATTCCTGCTGGCTTTGCTATGATGTTAAACCCCCCTTCTACGAAGGAGTTGCTTTAAATATCCCCTTCAGTTACACCACAGCCGACTCCCCTCACCAGTGCAGGTGGGATACTCCCCGCAGAGGAATCACCCTGAGTCAAGTCACAGGTCAAGGCAGATGTTTTGGCAATGCAACCTTAGCAAAGTGTCGTGGTTTTAGTTTGCTTATTCAGGTTTGTGGCTAAATGCCAGCACACTTACCAAAATTTACTTGATTGCTTGTTGTGAGATAAGGATTAGGAGTAGGCAAAGCAGGCTCAAACTTTATAAAGTACAAAGAAGTTTTATTAATATATCTAAGACAAAGGGAAAAAAGGAAAAAAAAACTCAAGAAAAAAAACCAGAACAAACTCCCCAGACCACCCCTCCTTTCCCACCTCTCCATTTCATTCGCCCTGACAACATACAAAAGACAACACTTTGACCTCCAGTCAGTTTACCACCTCAGAAACAGCTTTTGTTCCAGTTCATTTAGGGAGAGGAGTTTCTTTTGCTTACACCATGGATCTTCTGTAAGAAAAATACAGTTTTTATGGGTCTTCTGCCTCACCATTAACCGCCGCCCGGAGTAAAGTCCAGCTTAATGGTGGATCTCTCCCACACCAGTAGCCTTCCCACAGCCACTATGGTGGGTTATGAACAGTCTACAGGGTACTTGTTTTAAGGATGCTTAGTTCAATTGCAGCAACAAAGAAAATCCCTTCTTCTGTGCTTAGCAACACAGGTTCTCCTGACAACTTAGGTTCTCTAGCATTCTCCCCGGGACCAGGGCTCTGAGTCACAGCCTCTCCTCTCTCTTGGTTCTAGTTTCTCATCAGGCTGTACTTTTTCAACACTTACTTGTCTGTACTTAGGTATTTCAGTTCATTGGCTGCAATAAGAACCTCACATTCCCCTTTGGACTATATCTTCATATATTACAGAGAATTTATTAGCTCAGTCTCCAACCATGGTTCTCCAAAAGAGTTTTCAGCTTCACTCTTGAAGCAACTTCCCATGCACCCCCTTTTTAGTATCAGTTCTGCTTTCTTCACTGACTGTAAAGTCTCTGCGCTGCACTATGTAGATGTCCTCACTCGTTCCTCTCTCTGCGAGGAAGGATGGATGTCTGTGAGTTTAGTCCAGGCATGGAGAGAGTTAATCTCTGTCTCTCTCTCTCTGGCAGTGTGACAATCACGTGCTCTTTGCCGGGCTGCTTGAACAGGTCCGAGCTGGATGCCAGACGCTCTCAAGAGTCTCTGCTTGGCTCGGCCAAGCTGGCTCAGCCTGGTAGGGCCATCTGGGCCCGGGGTGACAGGGCAGGGCCTGGCCCGAGCTGGATGGAGTCCGGCCTGGTCCTTGCCTGGCCGAGAGCAGGGACTTGGCTCTCCCTCTCGTGTAGCTGGCACACCGGCTGAGCTGTATCTGCTGAAGATTCCAGCCGTTCCTCCCCCATGCCTGCCCGGCTGCAGCGGCACGGCTGCCGTAAAACCTCCCTTCCCCCCCCCCCATCCCTCCTTCGGAAGGAGGTGGGGGGGGGCCTTACCAGTGAGAGAAGCAGGAGCTGCTCCACTCTACACAGCAGCAGCAGGTCTAAAGAGGAAGAACGTCAGAAAGTCTCTGCTTATATATGGTTTTTTCCTTGAAGGCGGACCAACTTTTTAATTGGTTTACCTACCTATCAATTCTTAAAACTACCTCATTATTGGCTCTCTCTCTCGCAGGAAGGAAGTTGTATCCCTTCTTGCATTCCTACAGCACAGATCACTTCCTAGATTTTGACCCCTCTGGCCTTACCCAGGACACAAAGAAAGGCAACATCTGCACCAAAGTTGTCAAGCCCAACAGAAAGAATAAGTGGGTGGTTCCATCCGCATCTGGGATGTGGGTTTGTCAGCGATCTGGAGTGAGTCCTTGTGTGTCTCTTGCCAAATTCAATGATTCCACTGACTTTTGTGTCCAAGTTCTAATTGTTCCTAGGGTCCTGTACCATACAGACGAAGAGATATACCACCTTCTTGAGAAACCCGACCGGCTCCACAAAAGAGCACTGTTAACAGGTGTAACTATTGCAATGCTGCTCGGCCTGGGAGCAGCCAGAACGACTACGAGTGTCTCAGCTCTTGCGACCCGACACCAAGGACTGTCTCAGCTACAAATGACCATCGATGAGGACTTGCAGAGGATCGAGAAATCCATCTCCTTTCTAGAGAAATCAGTTTCCTCACTCTCAGAAGTGGTCTTGCAGAACAGGCGAGGATTAGACCTCTTGTTCATGCAACAAGGAGGCTTGTGTGCCGCCTTGAAAGAGGAATGCTGCTTTTATGCAGACCACACAGGAGTCGTCAGAGACTCCATGGCAGAGCTCCGAGATAGGCTAGCTCGGAGACAGAAAGACAGAGAAGCCCAACAGAGCTGGTTTGAGTCCTGGTTCAATCAATCACCATGGCTCACCACACTAATTTCCGCCTTGGTAGGTCCATTGGCAATGTTGCTTTTAGTTTTTACCTTTGGACCATGCCTGCTGAACAAACTAGTCACTTTTATCCAGACCCGTCTGGAACGGGCCAACATTCTGTTTTTAGAACATCAACAAACGCTGTAATCCAAACTGTAAACACTGCCAATCGCAAGACTTTTCTAACTTGCCCTGCGAAATCTACTCAAGTATACCAAACCCCTTTTCCCTTGTCAAATTACTACCTCGTACCTCACTTCAGTGCATATATCTATGACTACCTCATTCATTTGTGAAAAAAGAGGGGGGAAGTGTGGTAGATAGGGACAGGCGGATGGAAGATCTCGCGATGTGACGGAAAGCAAGAGCAGCATGGAATCTCCCTCCCTTCATTCCACCATGATAAGAGATCACCCGAAGTATGCAACCCCTCCCAACCCCAGTAGTTTTCCACTCCTTACTAACCCTAGCTATTCCACCGTCCCCTTTCTGACGTAGTGAAGCCCCCTAGACTATTTAACCTCATGAGATAAGATAATAAACGCCATTTGACCATCCACCACATTGGTGTCTGTGTGTCCGTGGCCCGAGTGGCTCGGGTGAGGCCGGGCTGTCGTGCTGTCTTCCTTGAACCAGGTCGCCTTGCCTTCATAGCAGAGGGCAACACTGTGGCAATGGTCCAATGTAATCAATTTGCCAGGCTTCACCATACTGGAACACCAGCCACTGCCCTGCACTTCAGAGGCTTCATTCATGTGGCTCGCTTGATGGCAGCACATGTTTCACACTGATGAAAAACCTGTGTGATGGCCTCCATGGTCAGGTCCACCCCTCGATCACGAGCCCATCTGTATGTTGCATCCCTTCCAAGATGCCCTGATGATTCGTGGGCCCATCGGGCTATAAATAGCTCACCCTTTTGTTGCCTTTTCCCCCAGCCTGGAAAAGAAACTCGAGATCATTTTAGCAAGGAGGTAATATGAAAGGGAATCTTTATTTTAAAGGTATTCAGGAGCAGTTACAGAAAGGTGTCCATAAAAGCCCCCCCGCTCCAGGGGTGAGTACATATTTATAGCTTTTAGGAAATTAGCATAATTGATTAAAAGCACCAATTAGAAGAACAAGTGGCGATTCAGTTCCCCCCCAGGTCCAGCCCCTTCTCTGGAGCCCCCCTCTCAGCACTGGCTGTACTTTGTTTATGAAAATGTACCTCAGAGTTGTTCTCGGCCTTGGTTCCCAGGAAGAACCAAGATAGGACAGGGCCTTGCACCCCCTGGGGCTTGGAGCTCTGGAATTTGTTTTGTCTTTCTGCTTAAGGAAAGGCCATGGAAAAGTACTGGGAAAACTAGCTATTAATACGATAGGCTACAGAGCTACCAATATATGTGCAAAGAGTACAGAGAACATATAAAAGAAAAAAGGCAGAAACCAAACAGCATCACTTTCTTTCCCAATCTAAGTCCACCTGAGCTATTCCAGTTTTGGTGGCCTTTTCTACCCGTTCATTGTTTTGATGCTCCTCAGTGGCACGACTTCTGGGCACATGGACATCTATATGGCATACTTTCAGAGTCATGTTTTCTATTCATGCAGCAATGTCTTGCCATAATGCAGCAGCCCAGATGGGTTTTCCCCTGCGCTGCCAGTTGGTTTTCTTCCACTGCTGCAGCCATCCCCATAGGGCATTAGCCACCATCCAGGAGTCAGTATAGAGTATGGGCCACTTTTCTCTCTCAGCAATCTCTAGGGCTAGTTGGATGGCTTTCACCTTTGCAAACTGGCTTGATTCACCTTTCCCTTCAGCAGACTCAATGACTTGTCGTGTGGGATTCCACACAGCAGCTTTCCACCTCCGATGGTTTCCTGTCACTCGACAGGATCCATCAGTAAATAAAGCATATTTTCTTTCATATTCTGGTAACTCATTATATGGTGGTGCTTCTTGGGCACGAGTCACCTTCTCAGGCAGTGCTCCAAAATCTCTGGCTTCTGGCCAACTCAAAATCTCTTCTAGGATTCCTGGGAAGTTGGGTTATCCCATTTGGGCTCGTTGTGTAATTAAGGCCACCCACTTACTCCATGTAGCACTGGTTGCATGATGCATGGAGGGAATATTTCCTTTGAACATCCAGTGTAGGACGGGCAATCATGGTGGAAAGAGGAGACATGCTTCTGTCCCAACAACTTCTGAGGCATCTTGAGCCCCCTCATAAGCAGCTACTATATCTGGCTCTACTTTGTTTATGAAAATGTACCTCAGAGTTGTTCTCAGCCTTGGTTCCCAGGAAGAACCAAGACAGGATAGGGCCTTGCACCCCCTAGGGCTTGGAGCTCTTTAATTTGTTTTCTCTTTCTGCATAGGGAAAGACCATGGAAAAGTCCTGGAAAAACTAGCTATTAATACAATAGGCTACAGAGCCACAAATATATGTGCAGAGTACAGAGAACATAAAAAAGAAAAAAGGTAGAAACCAAACGGCATCACCTTTACCTTACTTTGTTTTATGGTGAGACCCGCTTTCAGAAGAACTTGGATTATTTTCTTCCCATTCTCAAAAAATTCTCTGGCTGTATCACCCCACACAATGACATCAGGAAAATATTGCAGGTGTTCCAGAGCTCCACCCTGTTCCAGGGCAGTCTGGATCAGGCCATGGCAGATGGTGGGGCTGTGTCTCCACCCCTGTGGCCTTCAGTTCCAGGTGTATTGGACACTCAGCCAAGTGAAAGCAAATTGTGATCTGTACTCTCCCACCAGAGCGACTGAGAAGAATGCATTAGCAATGTCAGTTGTGGCAAACCATTTGGCTGCTTTTGACTCCAGCTCATATTGGAGGTCCAACATGTCTGGTACAGCAGCACTTAGAGGTGGTGTGATTTCATTCAGGCCCGAACAGTCTACTGTCAGCCGCCATTCCCCATTTGACTTCCGCACTGGCCATATGGGGCTGTTGAAGGGTGAGCGGGTCCTGCTGATAACTCCTTGGCTCTCCAGTCGCCAAATTAGTTCATGCATAGGAGTCACAGAGTCTCGGTTGGTACAATACTGCCTCCGGTTCACTGTCCTGGTAGCAATCGGTACTTGTTGATCTTCCACCTGCAGCAATCCTACGATGAAGGGATCTTCTGAGAGGCCAGGCAGGGTGGATAACTGTTTGATCTTCTCTGTATTCACTGCAGCTACACCAAAGGCCCATCGATATCCTTTTGGATCCTTAAAATACCCTCTCCTGAGGTAGTCGATGCCAAGGATACAAGGGGCCTCTGGGCCAGTCACAATGGGGTGCCTTTGCCATCTGTCCCCTGTTAAGCTCACCTCAGCTTTTACTACCGACAACTCCTGGCATCCCCCTGTCACTCCAGAGATCCAGATGGCTTCTGCACTCTTGTGCCTTGATGGCATCAGTGTACACTGTGCACCGGTGTCCACTAAAGCTTTGTACTTGTGTGGATTTGATGACCCAGGCTGTTGAATCCACACAGTCCCCTATACCCAGTCATTCCTTTCCTCCTCCTGGCCGGAGGCAGGGACACTCTATTCCTGTTCCTGGTCTGGGTATTCACTATCTGACCTTTTTGATGCCAAATCAGTCGTTCTCTCATTAGGACTGCAGCAAACCGTTTTAGTTTTCTTATATCTGGGTGACTGCTGATTGTCTTCTGGTCTCTCTGTGGCAAATACACTGACAGACTTCTTGGGCGGCCCCTTCTTAACAGGTCTCTTCCCCCTCAGTTCTCGGACCCAGGCGCTCAGCTTAGAGGTGGGTTCACCATCCCATTTCCTCATGTCCTCTCCATGCTCACGCAGAAAAAACCAGAGCTCGTTACGTGGCCTGTTCTTGGGGATTCCTTTCCCTCTCTCTGGGGTTGGAGAGGAGCGATCTCTTGGGCTGCCCCTAAAAGTTGGTGTGGTGGCTGTTACGAATGGATGTGGGAGTTAAAATCAGTCCTTACCTCCTCCCCAGGCCTTGGCAGTAGGTAGTATCCTTATTGAGGCGGTCAGCACCCCAAAACCCACTCTTGTGTATAAGTTCTTTTAATGATGACTGTTTCAGTCTATTATAGAATGAATCATTTATTAATAGACAGGGAAACTAACAGATATAAGACTTAAAAGCAAACCAATACTACACAGGAATAAAACAAAGACTACTAGTAGTTTAATATATATAGTGCACAAGAATGGTACCTATTTCAGTTACAGCAAGCAAAGAAATAGAATAAGCTTAGGATTCAACGTATCTTACTGTCCAATTTGTTGGTGCAGTACATCGAGATTATTTTAGGCTACAATGGAATGTATTCTATCACCATCTTCATGGGATGTTGGGACTGGGTGGGGCAGCTTTCCTGGCTCATCCCTGATGGCTCCGGGACATGTTTTCTAATGGGCCAGATGTTAGAGCCAGGTGGGGCACTTTACTTTGCTCATCCCTAATGGCTGCAGTTAATGGGCCACTGAGTCCCACTGATAAACTCCATCATCCCATTGTGAGATGCCCCACCCAGGGGGAGGAACCAGTGTATCCCTAACTGGATATAAACTAGAATTTGAAACACCACAAGTCAGCTTTCCCACTGGATTCCCAGAGGAAGACCAGACCCTTCTACACCACCACTGGACTTTCAGAGAAGAACGACACCTTTCACAGGATCACTGCTTCAACAGAACCACATCTATCACTCCCAGAGGACTGCAGCCACCTTCTAAGTGGACTATTACCAACACCCTGACCGACAGGGTGTCCGGTTGTATTCTGATTCTGTCAGTGTTTTTGTACTATTGCATTTTTCTATTAAATTGTAGTTCTGACTTTGAGTCTCTCACTGATTTTCTTTCAAACTACCTCATTATCGCATACATTTTATCATCAAAATGTACGTGCCCTCATCAGGATGTTCAAACTCTCAAAAGACCAAGTGAGAGCAACTGCAGCAACATGTCCGAACTGCCAAAAGTACCAGATACCATCTATGGGTATCGGGGTCAATCCCCAAGGCCTAAACAGCTGCCAATTATGGCAATCTGACATGACCCACTTCCCATCCTTTGGAAAGTCAAAGTATGTGCACGTGTCAGTCGACACGTTTTCTGGGGTTGTGTTTGCGTCAGCCCATGCAGGAGAGAATGCCACCCACACCATCAAGCATTTCCTCCTTGCATTTGCCACCCTGGGAGTCCTTGAACAAATAAAAACAGATAATGGGCCCACCTATACCTCCCGCAAATTAAATGACTTCTTCAATCAATGGGGAATAAAACACATGAGGCGCATACCCGCTAATCCCACAGGAAAATCCATCATAGAAAGGACTCACCAGACCCCCAAAAGAGTCCTCAGTCAATAACGGAGAGAAGCAGAGATTATGTCCCCCGTTGAGAGACTCTGTAAAGCCCTCTACCTTATTAATTTCCTAAATTGTACATCATCAGAGCCTGACCCCCCTGTACTCCGACATTTCATGAATTCTGCCCGAGCTAAGTTTACTGAGAAACTGCCAGTGCTAGTCAAAGACCCAGAAACACATCAGATTTCTGGACCTTTCCAGTTGATTACCTTGGGGAGAGAGTATGCCTGTGTTTCTCTACCATCTGGCCCCAAATGGTTCCCAGGGAAAAACATCAAACCATACTTAGGGCCTGCAGACACTGTATCCACAAATAATAACCAACACATCAGGTCCAGACAACCCGACATGCTCAGCCTGGAGATGGAGGAAGCGTCGACTACCAAGCAAAATCCACCATCCCGTCACCAGGTCACACAATTCCAAGAAAGACTCTACTTAAGAAAACGTAACTACAGGCCAGACATACACCTGGCCAACGCTGTTATAAGTAACAAGTTAGTCCCTAGTTATTCCCAAAACCCCATTTACCTATATACCTACCTTCCTGTTCCCTCCCCTCCCTCTCTTCCCTAACCCTCACTTACACCCAACCACTATATCCCAAACTCTCTACACCCCCAAACAGTATTCATTTTTAAACAAGGAAAGGGGGAAAATGGAGCAAGCAGGACAATGCAGCATCTGCCGTCCTTAGCGATCTCCTCTGAGATGAAGAAATCACAAGACACATGACACTACAAAACCGGGCAGCCATTGACTTCCTGCTCCTAGCCTATGGACATGGCTGTCAAGATCTTGAAGGCATGTGCTGTTTTGATTTAACATCATATAATGACTCCATCTCAAAGAACATCCAGCTACTAAAAGATCAAGTCCACCAAATCAAGACCGAAGAAAGAACCACAGATGGTCTCAACTGCCGGGGGGCGAGAGAAGCATGACACCGACTCAGTGTGAGTGATAAGTCAAGCTCGGTTTATTAGTACACAGCTTCAGCTTATATAGTATCTTGATTAATCATGCCTACTTGTCACTACTTCATTGGTAAATCTCAAAATTACAATATACATACAGCTCCTTCTGTTTACATTCTTCTCCTCATTCTTCTCAACCGCAAGTTCCTCCTAGGGACTTTCCGCAGAGCTCAAGGACACCCTTGTCCTTGAGTTCCCTGCCACATCAGCAAGGCTTATGCCTGCCCTACTACTCGTCTCAGTTAAACTGGGCTTTGCTTGCACAGGCCCTCCAATGGCCCATGGCCCTGTTCGTGGAGCCATTCTCCAACACTCAACAACTTTCTTGGACAATGGGGACTCCAAGGGTGGGTGCTTTCTTTAGTTAAAAGTGCCTTTTGGATTTTCACTGTAATTCTTATTGTTTTACTTATGTTCTCATGTTCTCATGTTTTTTACGCTGCTTTAAAAAGGCCATTGGGGAAGTGTTCTTAGTAAGAAAAGAAGGGGGAGTTGTGGAGGGCTGTGAGCTCTTGGCTCAAGAGCCATCTGCACTCCCTTGGAGAAAAGCCTGAGGGCAAGACGACGCAGAGATAAGAAGCCTACTTCTCGGTCATGGTGACCAGTGAACCACCCCCAGCATGCCTTGCTCCTCTATGGTTATACCTTGTACCCAGTTGGATAACTGGCTCTTACCCCACCCCCTGTCTTCCCCATAAAAGGATCCCTGTCCCAGCCTCAGTGAGGGAACAGCCATCCCTGGCTTCCCTTCACAGGAGCTTCTGGACAATAAAGCTACCTTGTGGAACTGCCATACGAATCCCTCATCTCTCTGTCCCTGCGTCTGCCTCGGGCAATTTCACAAAGAGCTGAATCACAAGAGCTGAAATCATTTGTAGCAGAGAAGCTGCTACACTTGCTGAAATCATCCGTCGCTTAGGGGGTTCCTAAGGCCCCTGGACAAGCTGTTGTCTGACGGGACACTTCCTCTAGGAAGGCTGCAACATACTGGGTCTCCCCCAGTACCCCTAGAATGCGACAGATACCTTCATCTGCACTGGTCTACTTCCCTGGGGTTTTCACAAGATCTTCCTTAAAAGGATATCTTGCCCTCAGGCTTGAGAGAAGCTGTCTCCAGAGGCTGCAAATTGCTCCTTCCTTTGCAAGTCCTCTTTCGATTTCCTGATCCTTAGCAAGGGATCCCAGTTGTTGGGTTTCATGACCTTCTACCTGACTATTGGCCCCATTATCCCAGCATCGCAGCAGCCATGCAGAAATTTACTCACCTGGCTGGCGGCTGTAATCTTTTCGCAGGTCTCGAAGTTCTGATGAGGTCAGGGACCAAGTAACTTTGGTTTCCTGTTTAACCTGCCTCACTCCCTTTGATTCCTTTGCTGAGGGACCTGCCTCTTGATCTGGCCCCACCTCTTCTTCCTCTTCTTCTTCTTCTCTTACTAATTGGTGGCTTGGGCCTGAAACTTGCCCTGTCCATCTTTTTGTTTTCACCAGTGGGGCAATTACTGTAGTTGCTGTGGTTTGGGTTCCTATCTCAGACACAGTTGTTGTGGTTTGTGTCCCTGCCTCAGCTACAGTTGTAGTAGTTTGTGTCCCTGTCTCAGCCAGAGTGTCCTCAGACACAATTTGGGTTCCTGCCTCAACTACAGTCCTCTGAGAGTATTGAACAGAGGCCCAGTAGGCCCAGGCCAGCCCCCAGTAGAGGGTGAGGAGCTGCTCGCATTCCTGGGAGTAAACAAGGCACCCTTCTGTTAGTCGACGAGCCAGTTTGTCAGGGTTATTTACCTCTTTGGGAGTAAACTCCCAGGCAACAGGAGGTGATAACCGCCCTAGGAACCTGCTCAAATCCCTCCATACACCTTTCCACCCAGGAACTGGGTACCTCAGGGCAGATATTAACAGCTCCTCACCCAAGGGTTGTTTCTTTCTGTACCAGGGAGGTGACAATTTCCATGAATTCCATAGGGTAACAACAGTGTTGGCTAATATTATTAATAATATCAGGAGGCTTATATAAGGATTGGCAATGACCACGGGAGCCTGCAGTAAAAGATCATCCTTCTTCAAATTCACCCTGGGCAGAGAGAAGGAATTATATTCATTCATAGTCATTGTTTGTTTCAACATGTTCCCAAACTTTGCAAAATAAAGATAAGCAGTGTGGCAGCCGAAGGCTGAGTGCCACGCAGGAGTTTACTACTTGAGAGCTGCTATTGATAATTACTAGAGCAAATATATATATATATATATATATATATATATATATATATATGTATATATGTATAGATATATATGTATATATATATGTGCATTATATATATATAAAACTGCCTTTATCTGGCCCCATGTTCAGGCACCAAAAAGAGACTGTAGTGGGTTGACCCTGGCTAGGTGCTAGGTGCTCACTCAGATGCTCTATTACTCCAATTCCCACTGGGACATGGGAGAGGATAATATGGAGAAAGACTAGCAGGGTGAGATAAGGCAGTTTATTACAGCAGAAAGAAGAAACAAGCAGAGATGAGCGCACGCAAGAGCTAAAGAGAAAGAAACAATCAGTCTCTACTTCCCATCAGCAGTGGTGTTCAGACACTTCCTGGGAAGCAGGGCTTCAGCACCCGTAATGGTTCCCTTGGAAGGCAAACACTGAAGACTCATGAATGCCCCCCCCCCCTTCCTCTTCTCTTTGTTCGCTTATATATCTGAGCTGACGTCATATGGTATGGAATATCCCTTTGGCTGATTGGGCTCAGCTGGCCTGCTTGTGTCCCCTCCCAGGATCTTGCCCACCCCCATTCCCTTTGGTGGGGGAAGGAATGTCAGAGTGACAGCACTGCTTGGCAGTAGCCAAAACACTGGTCTGTTATCAACGCCAGCTACCAATGCAAAGCACAGCACTGTAAGGGCTGTGAGCTTTACCTCAGTCAGACCCAATATAGTGCAATTCGCTGTGTTCTATTAAAATATAATTGTAAAACTATATAAGTGAGTATCAAAGGGATTGTGGGTTTGAGTCCCATTGCCTAGTTGGGAAACTGTATACATGGGTCTCAGTCCCACTCACTGGCCGCATATTAGTTGGACTCAGTGCGGCATGCATGTATAGCCACTTTGTGGAGGGGTTTGCTCAGATAATCTTTGCTTATTAAACCCTATCATAAGTGTTAATGCTGTAAAATGTGTTTTGTGACTGTGTGTTACGGTGAGTGTTTTATACTATTATAATCCTGTCTGGCTCAAAGAAAAAAATCATTTGCCATGTATTAAATGCAATTTTTTTGTTTATTTTGTCAATTTTAAAGTATTTTTTGTATATTACATTTGTTTTATCAAACAGCTTCTAATCTGGGATTGTGTGTTGAGAGCACTTTCTGGTGTCGGCTCACCAAGAGTTACTGTTTTAGTGTTAATTTGGATTTGTGTCATTTTGCCAGAGGAAAGATAAGTGAAATTAAGTACCTAGATTTGTTCTTAGAATTACGAAGTAATCAGTATTTGAGAAAGAGAATGTTAAATTATTGGCAGCCCCTGGGATGAGGGAGAGAGGAGTGGACAGAAGAATGGAAGTAAGTGTTTCAGGTTTGGAAACTGATGGAGGGTTTAGTCTGATAGCAGGGACTTAATAGGAAAGTCCCAGAGAAAGTTGTGAGGATATTAAAAATACCCTGACTGGAATGATATGTCAGTGGTATTTGGATATGTCATTGCTAAGGATTTGAGAAAGTTGTTATAAAGTGGCCTGGATAGTGTACAACAAAAGCCTGAAGCTGCATTAGTGGAACAAAAAAATAGGGGGGGGGACGACACTGCAGGTGAAGAGGAAGAGAAGGAATTGCAGGCAGTTGGACAGAGATCGGTGTGCTATTTGTAATGAGAAGGGCCATTGGAAGCAGGAATGTCCATGAAGAAAGGGACAAACGGGCTGCTGGACCCTGGACTCCACCTAGAGCTTCCAATCAAGCAGTGAGACTCCTAATGTTAGAAGATGTGTGATGGGAATCAGGGGAGTCATTCCCAGATGACCCTCTAGTTACCTAAACACTGGGGAATGAGAAAATGGATTTCTCAGTAGATACTGGAGTGGTGTATTCAGTTTTAAATACATGTAAAGGAAAATTTACTTAGGAAACTATTAACGTTGTTGGCACCACAGGGCAAAAGGAAAATTGGCCTTTCAACCATTAAAATTTGGAATTGGTAAACAGGTGTTAGCCCTTCAATTTCTTTATATACCTAAATGTGCCATACCATTACTAGGAAGAGATGTATTGAGTAAATTCAATGCGCAAATTACAGTTGAAAAATAAAAATGATTAAAAGAAAAACCTAAGTTCATATTCCTGAAAAAGAAGGCCTTGGAGGCCCAAGTATTTCTGTTACAGAATCCTAAGCCTGAAGCAGAAATATTGAAGGAAGTGGACAATGCTGGTATGGGCCACTGGAATTCCTGAATGAGCTTGGAATGCAGAACCAGTAAAGATCATTTTGAAACCAAATGCCTGACCGGTAAGATGCAAATAATATCCTTTGTATTTGGAGACTAGGAAAGGACTGGAATCGTAATAGAAACTTTTCTGGAACACAAACTGCCAGGGCTCTGTGGACAATACAAAAAGAAGTATCAGAAATTGGGCTCATGAGAACTTTGTGCTGCACTTTTAGATAAGGCAAAGTCATACAAGTTGCATAATCACCAGTACCAAGTTTCTGGCTGCAGGCTCCTGTGATACAATGAGCTGGATTAGTTTGCCCTGCAGCCAAGGGATTGGTGCAGCACTACTGTTGGGGTTTTGGATCTAGTTTTTTTGGTTTTCCCTTCAGGAATATTTCTCCCATGGGTTGCTAGGGAACTAAGAACTGGGTACTTAAGAGAACAAAATTGCTTAGCCAGGGCCTTTCTCCTTGACAGGGTGGGGGTGGGGACGGGGGTGGAATCTCTCTTGGGAAGCAGAGACAACATGAGATTTCGAGACCAGAAAAAGCAATGGTGGGGGAGGGTTAGCTCTCTTGCTCGGGACCTTCAGTGCTGGACGGTTGGAGCTGCTGTCTGCTCAATCCACGGCCACTGAGAAACCAGCACAGAGCTGCTGGTCTTTCTGCTGTGAGTTTTCCCCCCTACCCCACCGGGAGCTGAGCTGCCACCAGCCCGCCTCTCCCCTGCTCTTCCAGCACCACTCCGAGTTTTTTTGCTACTCTTTAACTGTCCCACCCCCCCGCCCACCGAGGCCTCCTGTGCTCCCAGCTCGCTGTGTCCGAGGATCCTGCTGCGACAGCGACACCAGCTGCCCCTGAGGGTTTGTGAAACAAAGCCTTTCCTCCATCCCTCCCTGCCCTGGGCAGCTGCCATTAACACGCGTTACCTGGGCTAGCACCAGAGCGCCTCCTGCAGCCGCTGGGGGATCATCACACCCGGAGCGCCCCCTGCCGACTGCGACTGGAACTTCACCAAAAGGGAAAAGTGCCTGAGGCCAAGCAGGCTGCCACTGGGTTTCTGGTTCTGTTTGTTGGTTAATGCCATAGTTGTTGTTATTTGTTAGTTTGTTCTAGATACTAGTAAAGAACTGTTATTCCTATTCCCATATCTTTGCCTGAGAGCCCCTTGATTTCAAATTTATAATAATTCGGAGGGAGAGGGGTTACAGTTTTCTATTCCAAGGGAGGCTCCTGCCTTCCATAAGACACCTGTCCTTCAAACCAAGACAACTACACAGGCCTGGGCCTGCTCAGATTAAGTGTTATGTGGAAAGGCTTTGCCTCAGAACTGGAAGGGTACTTGCAGTTGAGGAGATTTACTATCTCACAAGGATAAAGGAGTCTGGACCAGAAAAGACAAGGCTATCTGTCAAACTCCTGAGCCCCTTTCTAAAAGAGAACTGAGCCTGAATGTAGGAAAGCCTTTCAGGAATTGAAACATGCTTTAATGACTGCTCCTGCATTGGGAATACTGGACTTAAAAAAAATCTTTTGATCTGTTTGTTTTGCCTTAGGGCAGTAGTCGCAACAGTCCTCCTAATCCAGGAAGCAAGGCAATTAACCCTGGGACAGCAATTGACTGTTTTTGTGTCTCATACCGTTGCAGTGGTGTTGGAACAAAAAGGAGGACACCTTTATCACCAAGCAGGATGTTAATATACCAGGCAATATTGCTAGAACAAGATGATGTGGAGTTAAAAGTAACTGCCCTTCTGAATCCAGCAGTGTTCTTAACAGCTGACCCAGGAAAAAGGGGAACTGGTCCATGATTGTTTGCAGACCACTGAACAGGTGTACTCCAGTCTAGATGCCCTACAGGACACTCCTCTAGAAGCTCACTTTCAAGGGGTATGCAGAAAAGTATCCTTAATATCCAAAACAGCGAACCACTCATCAGTTTCCTTAATTGTAGTTAAAAGTGTATAAGGATTTGCTACCATGGAGTGTATATCTTGCACTACTTTATTAATAGCACTGAGATCCTGCACTGGCCTGTATTCATTAGTATGTGGCTTCATTACCAGTAGGACAGGAGTATTATATTCTGACTCACATTCCCTTAGTAATCCATGTTGCATAAATTTAGCATATAATTCTTCTAACCCTTTTCTAGATTTGTAGTGGTTTCAGTTCGCCTATTCAGGTTTGTGGCTAAATGCCAACACACTTACCCAAATTTACTTGATTGTTTGTTGTGAGATGAGGATTAGGAGTAGGCAAAGCAGGCTCAAACTTCATAAAGTACAAAGGAACTTTATTAATATACCTAAGACAAAGGGAAAGAGAAAAAAAACCCAAGAAAAACCAGAACAAACTCCTCAGACCACCCCTCCTTCCCCCACCTCTCCATTTCATTCGCCCTGACAACATACAAAAGACAACACTTTGACCTCCAGTCAGTTTACCACCTCAGAAACAGCTCTTGTTCCAGTTCATTTAGGGAGAGAAGTCTCTTTTGTTTACACCATGGATTTTCTGTAAGAAAAATACAGTTTTTATGGGTCTTCTGCCTCACCATCAGCCGCCACCCGGAAGAAAGACCAGCTTAATGGTGGATCCCTCCCACACCAGTAGCCTTCCCACAGCCACTATGGTGGGTTATGAACAGTCCACAGGGTACCTGTTTTAAGGATGCCCAGTTCAATTGCAGCAACAAAGAAAATCCCTTCTTCTGTGCTTAGCAACACAGGTTCTCCTGACAACTCAGGTTCCCTAGCATTCTCCCCGGGACCAGGGCTCTGGGTCACAGCCTCTCCTCTCTCTTGGTTCTAGTTTCTCATCAGGCTGTACTTTTCCAACACTTACTTGTCTGTACTTAGGTATTTCAGTTCATTGGCTGCAATAAGAACCTCACATCCCCCTTTGGACTATATCTTCATATATTACAGAGAATTTATTAGCTCAGTCTCCAACCATGGTTCTCCAAAAGAGTTTTCAGCTTCACTCTTGAAGCACTTCCCATGCACCTCTTTTGTAAGTATTAGTTCTGCTTTCTTCACTGACTGTAAAGTCTCTATGCTGCATTTATGCAGATGTCCTCACTCGTTCCTCTCTCTGCGAGGAAGGATGGGTGTCTGTAAGTTTAGTCCAGGCATGGAGAGAGTTAATCTCTGTCTCTCTCTCTCCGGCAGTGTGACAATCACGTGCTCCCTGCCGGGCTGTTTGAACAGGTCTGAGCTGGATGGCAGAAGCTCTTAGAGTTTCTGTGCCTGGCTCTGCGGAGCTGCCTCGGCCTGCTGGGGCCATCTGGGCCCAGGGTGACAGGGCAGGGCCTGGCCCGAGCCGGATGGAGTCCAGCCCAGTCCTTGCCTGGCCCGGATCAGGGGCCTGGCCCGAGCCGGATGGAGTCCAGCCCAGTCCTTGCCTGGCCCGGAGCAGGGGCCTGGCCCTGTCTCGTGTAGCTGACACACCAGCTGAGCTGTATCTGCTGAAAATTCCAGCTGGTTTCCTCCCCCATTCCCAGCTGCAGAGGCACGGCCGCTCCAAACCTCCCTTCAAACCCCTCCCCCCCCCCCCTCCTTGGAAGGAGTGGGGGGGGGGACTGGGGCCTTACCAGGAAGAGAAGCAGGAGATGCTCCTCTCTACACAGCAGCAGGCCAAAAAGAGGAAGAGCTTCAGAGAGTCTCTGCTTATATATGGTTTTTTCCCCGAAGGCGGATCAACTTTTTAATTGGTTCACCTACATATCAATCCTTAAAACTACCTGATTATTGGCTCTCTCTCCCAGGAAGGAAGTTACATTCCTTCCTGCAGCATAGGTCACTTCCTAGATTTTGACCCCTCTGGCCTAACCCAGGACAAGCTTCTAATTTCGAAGAATATTGTTTCTGCCTAACCAGTCTGGTGTTAGTTTTCAACTGTATTCTTACTGGTTCTGTTGCTTTTGATTACTCTGGAATTCTGGCATCTCACACCAATGGAGTGATAGTATTTTCCACCTCCTCTGGGATTCCCTCTGTTGCATTTAATTGCTGTAACAACATAAAAATCTGAGGCTCCGGGGCTTTACTTTCAGAAATACATACTTGTATATGTCCATTTTCAAATATTATTGTTGCATTTAATCTACTTAAAATATCTCTCCCTAACAAAAGCATTAGGCATTCAGGCACAAATAGAAATTTATGTGTTAACCACTGTTTACCTATCTTGAATTTTAAAGATTGGAAAAATGGCAGATTTTCACTCTCCCAGATGATACCAACAACATTTATAGTACCTTGGCTAAAAGCTTCTTTACATATATTTAGAACAGAATAAGTTGTCCCTACATCCACCAGAAAATCCACCTGTTCATTCCCTATCATCAGGGTAACCAGGGGTTCAGCTGGGGATGATTCCTTCCCCTGCGTCTCTTCATACTTTATCTAACGTTAAAAGCCTTGCAGCCTGATCAGGGGTGTGCCTGTTTCTTCGTGGGCAGTCACACTTCCAATAACCTTCTTTTTTTACATCTTGCACACTAATTTCTATCTAGAGGCCAACTATATGAGAGCTACCCCTCTCTGGGTTCTTTTGATCCCTTATTCTGCATCCTCCCCCCAGGCCTTCAGGCTCATTAAAGCTGCTATTAATTTCCTATCCCTGCTTTCCTTGACATTCTCTCGGTTATTATATACTTTCCAGGCAGTTTCCAATAATTGGTTTATGTTCCTAGAATCTTCCCCCTCCAATCTCTGAAGTTTCTTTCTAATATCTGAAGATGATTGCCCCATGAATAATGCTGCTTACTGTAACGCATCTCCCTCCCTTTCAGGGTCCAAGTTAGTGTACTTTCTGGCCACATCCATGAGTCACTAGTGAAAATCAGAAGGGAATTCATCTTTTCCTTGGACCACTTGATATGACTTTGATCTATTTATAGCTTTTGGAATAGCATGTTTCATCCCAAATATAACTAATCTTTGATATTGAATCAATAATTCTCTTTGACCCAGGTTTTTAGGATCCTACCAGGGATCTGCAAGAGGAAAATGCCAATCCACCATTCCCTGCTGAACATTCTGAGCATGCACTCTCTCAGCCTCTTCCCTTGCTTTTGCTATTACCATAATTCTTTCACCTGGAGTAACCAGTGTACCTAAAACTACCTCTACATTGTTTCTGTCCGGATCCTGAGTCCTGATGATGGTTTCAAAGATTTTAGCCACCTTCTCAGGATCTTTCCTATATGTTCCTGCCAATTCTTTTCAAAATCTAAAATCTGTCACTGAGAAAGGTACCTTAACTGCAATCAGTCCTTCTGTCTCCGCTGCCTGCTGGGGAGGGGCTTGGATCACCCCTTTTCCCTCATTCCTTCTCTTTCCTCCTTTGCATGTTCTCCCTGCCACTGGACTAAACTCTTCATCGGTTTCCAAACCTGAAATCCTTTCTTCCACTCCTTTGTAAGCTTGACCACTTAAGCCTCCTTCACCTGGAGCTGGAGGAAACTCCTCAGCTGCAGCCTCAGCTCCTCTCTCCCTCCTTCCAGGGGCTACTAACAGTTCAATTTTTTCTTCTGCACAACCATGCTTCATACATTACTTCCCAGTATTACATGATAAACAACAATGTTCAGATTTCCATCTATTGTCCTTCTCCAAAACTAACATCATAGAATCCTTTGGTTCCCTCACTATCAAACCACACCTCTCTCAAATCCTGATTGTTTCTCAGTTCAAAGAACAGATCTACGTAAGTGTCACGTGAAAAGGGGGGGAAGATATCCTTGATCCTCAGTGTTTGATTTGTCTGTCAGTGCCCCAGGAAAGTCGAGACCCTTGTGCCTGACCAGTCGGTTAGTGTCCTTTTATGGGGACCCTTCCCTGAACAGTCCTGCTGGATTGGAGGGCGCTTTGACTGACTTATTCAGGGAGACACACCAACAGCATAAGAGAGACCCCTAAGCAGGTCTTCCCACTTTATGACCCCTCAGTGGGTCTTCCTCTTTATTTGACTATGTTACCCACTGCCAGTGACTGCCAGTGCCCATGAAGGACTCACACTAACAGTTCATGGAATAACACTTTTTATTAACATAAAATTGTGACAGGTTAAGGTTCAAGGATGGCTAGTGATAGTATCTGACTGCAAAAATGTATTCAAAGTAATACACACAAACTCTAATCCCCAGTAAAAGTATTCAGCGCACAGAGTATGGTTCTAACCCAACAGGCATCCCTATGGAGGAGAAGACAGGTTCAACCTGTAACGGGCAGGTAACTTTGGGATGGAGGTGTGTGTTAATATTACAATTAGGCTATAATGAACCAAGTTCATCCAACGAGAGTGATTTGACCACAGTTCCTGGCTCAGCAACAAGACATTTTCTCCAATCTCCCTTGGTTGACAGGTGCTATGTGGTTTCTCAGCTGCAAAGTACCGTTGAGTTGCCCTCCCTGCAAGGATTTCTACAGAGCCTGGCCAGGGTGTCTTCACTCAGCTCCATCCTCTGTTCCATACCCCTTAGCATATTCTATGGTTGCAAATTGTGGATGTGGGGAATCATTATGGAATAGGTTTCAGGCATGCCAACTGCATTCCATCCAGGGAGCAACAACTGTATTTTACCATATAATTCCCGTACTGGTAAAACTTCTGTTAGGATGTGAATACAACTTCTCCGTTTCCTCTAATTTTACCCCCAGCCGTCTTTTCACAATAAGACACTTCATTCCACCTCTTTTTTTCTGTCAAAATAACATTAACTGCAAAACTGTATTATAATCCACACTACCATTAACAGGCCACTTCTCTTGATCATCTAATGGATACTCTGGCCACCAATGATTACAGTATTCTATTAACTGTTTCTGAGTTAGGGGTAGCCTTTAAACTCCTTCCAGTGCTGTAAAATACAACCTAAAGATGAACATCTTTGTATTCCCCCTTCCCAGGTTTGTGAAGACAAGCCGAATCCCATTATGATACTGAATCTCTAATTTGCTGGCAACCACTTTAGTGTCAGATCCACAATTAATGGAAATCCAGACCTTGCAATTACTAAAAGATAACCGAAGATTTAACACACACAATAATTAATACTGTAACAGTAACTCTCATTGTGTCGACACTGGAGAATGCTCTAAGCACACAGTCCCACCTTAGGACATGCTTTGACAATTAATGTTCTAACATTCACAATAAACAAACATTTAATACACATCAAATACTTTAAAATTCACACAATAAACAGTTTAATTTAACACTTACACAGCAAGCGAATGTTATTTTTTGATACTACAGGCATCCCCAAGTGTATATCATATAGGCAGGCTCAATAATACGATAAAACACACTCACAAAACACTTTACATTTCAGGTGCTAACACTTATCCCATAGGGCTTAATAAGCACAGGAAAAATCTGGCAAAACCCTCTAAAAGGCGGCTCATGTGCAAAAAGCACTGTGTCCAACTACTGAGTAGGCTAGTGGGACTTGAACCCACAGTGCACACTTCTGTTAATCACTTACATAGTTTTCCGACTAGGCAGTGGGATTTGAACCCACACCCTTTGATACTCACTTATATAGTTTTACAATTATATTTAATACTGATGCCTGAAGGATTTTTCTGCTTTTCTTCTAAATACTTCTTACACTGTTCCCTATATTCACAAGTATTAGCATGCATACTTGTGATGCTTTAGGTAATAATTTAGCCCGGTCTCATGGTGTTTAGCAGGCCGGTAGACTAAACACCCCTGAAACTACGTAGAGTTAGAAGACCAAACACTCTGTTTTCATGGGTCCTCAAGGTCTCCTAGTAGAACAGATTTTGTAAACTAGAAGTTAGCCCACCCAGGCCCCTTATTGGGCCCTCCTGGTAGATATGCTAATGTGTAGAGTCTTTAATTGTACACTTGACTGGGGGGATGGGGCTTTTTGCGATGCGTTCTACCTGGACGGCAGAAGCCATCGAATGGGATCCTATTAAAATACCGAGGTAAACAACCCCAACCCTCTAACCGTGTCTGAGCCTTTATTTCCTAAGACCAGAAAAAGGCATCAGTCATTGGCACCCCAGATGGGACTGTAAAGACCCTGAATACTTGCAGTTCTGGGCTGAGAATATCTCGCCTAGCTCCTTCGCCGGTACCCTACGGGGCTCAGGCGGCAGTCCAAGACTGTGACCGGGCTCTAGGACCCAGAGCGTGAAAGCACGGAAGAGGTGAGCGGAAGCAGGGAAGACGTGTTTCGGTATTGTGCTAGCACCAGGAGGGAGGTTGGGAGGTTGGGCACGGGAGGGTCAGAGAGACCCCTAAAAGGGGGGGGAAATTAACCCCCTTCCTGCAAAATCGTGGTAAGGGGAGGACGCTCTCCAGTTAAACCACGGGAGGTTGGTGGGTGGGACTACAACTGCAAGGCGGTTTAGTGCTTTAAGGCACTGATCAGAAAACTGCAAAGCCGGGAGCGCGGGTTCGAGTCTTGGTTGAGAAAACTTGAACAAGTTTTCTCGTGCATGCAGTTTTGCTGTTTAAAGCTCATTTCTAAGCTGTTACCACTAGTTAGTGATTGTAGTTTGCATGCTAGGCAAGTCGCCAGGGCGAGACGGTTTTTTTCTGGCCGATTTTTCTGTTTAAAAGTAAAATGGGGTGTACTTTTTCTGAGGATGTACAAGTCCTCGGAGACTCTCCATTAGATCTGGTATTGAAAAATTGGAGATATTTACTGGAAAGAGGACCCCTCTGGACACACAGGAGCTGATAAGACTCTGTACACGGGTCTGGCCGACGTTAAAAATAGGAGGACAGAGGGTGTGGCCACGTTTTGGGAGTCTAGAAAATGAAATAGTCACAGAGCTAATGGTAGAATTGCGAGCTCTGCGCAGGTTTGATGAGTTAAAATACGCAGAACTCATTACCATACTACTGAATAGAGAAGAGGCATATGAGGTGCAGAAAGGCTGTTTGGAGATGGTTCTAAAGGGGAAAGGAAATGTGAGGAGGACGAGAAGGCAGCTAGTGACTAATGGAAGAGAAGAAACAGACATTATGGACATGGTGGCCCCAGCTTTGCGTACGGGCATGTGGGAGTCGCCTCCCGTACCACCGCCGCCATTACCGCCAGTGCAGTTGGGGGCGGGCGACAAAGGCGCACAACCGCTGCCACCACCCCCCACACCGCAGCCGGCACTGCCATTCCTACCTCCGCTGCAGCTGGCACCACCACCCCCACCGCCGCTGCAGCCGCAGCCACAGCCGCAGCCGGCTCCGCCGCCACCACCACCCCCTCCTCCCCCGCCCACTCCGAACGCGGGGGCGGGGGTGGAGACTGACCAGCCCCCCAACCATCTGGGGGCTGGGCGTGGGGCAGGGGGGGAGGCGGGCAGGCCCTCCCCCCCTGACCACTCTGGGGGTGGGGAAAGGGGCGAGGAGGGGGCGGGCTGGCCGTTGCTACCCAACTGCACAGGGGGCAGGTGCAGGGCAGGGGCGGAGGCAGGCTGGCCCTCACCCCCCGACTGCCCATGGGGCGGGTGCAGGGCGGGGGCAGGGGCCGATTTGCCTCAGCCCCCTGACCACACAGGAGGCGGGCGAAGGGGCGGAGGGGGGGCTGGCTGGTTGCCGGCTCCTGACTGGTCCTGGCATGGGTGCAGACTGGGAGCAGAGCCCAACTGGCCCCTGCCACCCGACCTGGCCAGAGCCTGAGATGAGTGGAGGGACCCACGATCTCTGGTGATGAGAAATCAATCAAACACAGGATGCGTTTTGTCCACCTCAGTTTCATGAATAGCATGCTTCATGAATATGCTGAGTGACAGAAACAATACCCAAAATCCGGACTTTATGGTCAAAACTGTATATAAACCAGCTGTTGGAAGCAGCCAGCGTGAACAGAGGGAGGTCTAATGCGATAGAGGTCAGACCTGCGTTCACCCAGTGCCAACCCTGGGCTTGGCACTGTCTCCCTTTTCGATCATGGCATTGCGTGTTTGAACTCTCGGACTCGAAATAAATCTTATACTTGTTTTACTATAAATTGGGCGTACTTATTTATTACAATTTGGTGACCCCGACGTGATACGATCCTGGTATTGCAGGCCCCTGTCTCCGCTCAGGAGGCGCCTCCGCTGATTTTAGTGGCCTGACGGGACAAGGGGCTCTGCTAACCAATCGTATTACCGAACACGATTCTCGAAAATTGCCACGCATCGAAAAGGAGGATAAAAAGAGCTCTCAGGGAACTCAGGGGAGATCGGGGAGATCTCCGGAGCCGCGGCTAACTTATTTGCTCATAAAAATCTACATGCACGAAGAGCCCATGCAAGAAAAAGAACCGTAAGTATTGTGTGGTTGAGCGAGGTGTGATCAAGCGTGTGTGAGATGTGAAATTTTCACGAAGTGAGTGCAGACCCCAAGATCGCAGTTCCTCTCTCCTGTGAGAGAAGAGGTCGGTCGTGGGGGAAGTGAAAGATACGAAGCTGGACGGGGGGCAGAAACCCCGGCTACACACGTCAAGCCCGAATTTTCCGAGAAGTTCGGGGGATCGATCACAGAAGACCAGAAGGGAAGGTATGGTCTTTTAGAGTTCAGGAACTAGTAAACCTTCTGGTCTCGGACTTGGTAAGTCCAGAATAAGATATCAGGAAAGAGAGCTGTTACCAGTGGAAGACCCCTGGAACGGTTCACCGCGGGGCCAGTAAGCTGGTAAAATATCAGAGCAAAATTGCAAACAGTACCGATCGCAACTGAAGAAGAAAAAAAAGGTAAGACAATCTAGCTAGAATAAAAGACATGGGGCAGAGAAAAAGCAAGCCTCAGAAAAAGTCCCAGAAAAAACCCATGAAAGGGAACAAGCAGAGCATACCCAAAATTCCCCTGGACAGCCCTTTGGGGTGGTTATTAGAACACTGGGGGGACTATTCAAGCCTTAGCACGAAATCCAAAGAGAAAATGGTCTATTATTGTATCGAAATTTGGGGAGGTAAGGAGATCAGAGATCACTTAATGTGGCCCATATTTGGCACCTTCGAGAAATGGACGTGCCAAGTCTTAAATAACTATGTGGGCTCACGCAGCGAAGAGAAGGAATATGCTAAGATTTGGGAGGACGCTAGTGTAGGACTTCTCCTGGTTAGAATTCATAAGACCCCTGCAACCAAAAACTAGGCTTGGGACCCCCTGGACCATCTCCCTCCCCTTTATACAATCCCTCAGCACCAACCTGTAATACCTGATGCACCTCCAATGGATGGCGCGGTGGCCGCGGCAGCGGCAATCGCGGTACCAGAGCCAGCTCCAGTGCCACGAACATACCCTCAGCTCCCGACACATCCTCCTCTGTTACCCGTGGGAGATGAAAAACAGACCATTCCCACTAAGGTGACTGACTTCCCTTTGGCTAGTAGGACGCGACTACAGACTAAGAAACTGAATGACAAGCTCAGTAAAGACAATGACGAAAAATCTAAACTCTTTCCTTTAAGACAGATACCGACAGCTCCGGGGGTTATTGGTTATATAAATATACCCATTAATACCGGAGATGTGAGGGCATTTAAGAAAGAAATGGGAAAATTAATGGATGACCCCCTGGGCGTGGCAGATAGATTGGATGAATTTTTGGGAAACAGCATATATTCATATGAGGATATAAGCGGGATTCTGAAGTCTTTGTTTAGTAATGAGGAACGGGAAATGATTAAACAAGCTGGGGTACGAGATTGGGAACGAAGAAACCCACAAGGGACCCCAAGGAATCAAAAATGGCCAAGTCAAGACCTGGGCTGGGACCCACAAACAGAGGAGGGGAGGCGAAATATGATTGATCTCAGGAATATTGTTATACAAGGGGTTAGGGATGCAGTACCCAGGGGACAGAATATGAGCAAGGTTTTTGAGGAATGCCAGGGGAAAGATGAAACACCCATCAAGTGGTTAGAAAGATTAAAGCGAAATTTACAAATGTATTCAGGGACAGACCCGACCTCACCAGTGGGGGAAGTCTTACTTAAAACTCAATTTGCTGCAAAATCTTGGGAGGACATTCGGAGAAAATTAGAAAAGATAGATAAGTGGCAAGAGAAGGGGCTACAAGAACTCCTCCGAGAAGCCCAGCGGATATACATGCAAAGGGATGAGGAGAAACAAAAAGCACAGGCGAAAGTGCTAGTAGCGGCAGTTCGAGAAGCCTGGAAGCAGGAGCGATTCCAAAACGTGCTAAGTCCGACACTAAACACAGGACAGTGGAAGAAACCCCCCATCCATCAGAAACAATACCCTGATTGTCAGAGGAATGCCCCAGAATGTTTTTATTGCAAAATGAAGGGACATCTTAAAAAAAATTGCAAGAAGAGGTTAAGAGATGAGAAAATTTTTCAAGCAGATTAGAGGTGTCAGGGGCTCTTTACTTTAGGGTCCATAACATCAACAGAGCCCTTGATAAAACTGAAATTAGGACCCTTAAAACAAGAGCTGATGTTCTTAGTACATTCTGGAGGTGAACGGAGCATGGTTCAGCAATTACCCTCAGGGTGTGTTAAAAGTAAAGAAACTATGGTGGTAATTGGGGCTAAGGGGGAACCATTTAAAGTACCTGTTATTAAAGATGTTGAAATAGAATCAGAAACCAAGATATGTCTGGGTAATGATGCCTGAAGGATTTTTCTGCTTTTCTCCTGAATACTTCTTACACTGTTCCCTATATTCACAAGTATTAGCATGCATACTTGTGATGCTTTAGGTAATAATTTAGCCCGGTTTCATGGTGTTTAGTAGGCCGGTAGACTAAACACCCCTGAAACTACGTAGAGTTAGAAGACCAAACACTCTGTTTTCGTGGGCCCTCAAGGTCTCCTAGTAGAACAGATTTTGTAAACTAGAAGTTAGCCCACCCAGGCCCCTTATTGGGCCCTCCTGGTAGATATGCTAATGTGTAGAGTCTTTAATTGTATACTCGATTGGGGGGACGGGGCTTTTTGCGATTCATTCTACCTGGACAGCAGAAGCCATCGAATGGGATCCTATTAAAATACCGAGGTAAGCAACCCCCAACCCTCTAACCGTGTCTGAGCCTTTATTTCCTAAGACCAGAAAAAGGCATCAGTAATATGCTATTAGTAGAAGAAGCAGATTATAATTTATTAGGAAGAGATTTAATGGTGATTCTAGAAATCTGTTTGATTGTGCAGGAGGCGCGACTGGTAGTAAGTTTGTATAAATTAACTGCAGAAGATGAGAGCGAAATAAACCCAAAGGTTTGGTATACCCAGGGGGAGGCCAGTAGAATAGAAATGACACCTACCCATATAGAGATTGAGAAACCAGAAGAACCTATTAGAATTAAACAATATCCCATCCCGATGGAAGGACATAAAGGACTGAAGCCGATAATAGATAATCTTATAGTACAAGGAACCTTGGAGCCGTGCATGTCAAGAGACAACACTCCTATCCTAGCGGTATTAAAATCTGATGGAAGTTATCAGCTTGTGCAAGACTTAAGAGCAGTGAATGCAAGAACCAAAACTCTATTCCCCACGGTCCCAAACCCCTATACTCTGTTGAATAATATTTCCCCCAAGGAGATATGGTACAGTGTAATTGATTTAAAGGATGCATTTTGGGCTTGTCCTCTGGCTGAGGAAAGCCGGGATTATTTTGCTTTTCATTGGGAGGATCCAGAGACAAACAGAAAGCAACAATTGAGGTAGACTTCTTTACCTCAAGGCTTTGTAGTTTCTCTGAATTTGTTTAGACAGGCTCTAGAACAGGTATTAAGTCAGTTTGAGCCTGTAGATAGAACTAAGTTGCTTCAGTATGTAGATGATCTTCTTGTGGCTGGTCAGTCTGAGAAGGAGGTGAGAAAAACTACTATAGAATTGTTGAACTTCTTGGGAGATAGGGGGTTAAAGGTCTTGAAATCAAAATTACAGTTCACAGAACCTGAGGTAAAATATCTTGGACATTGGTTAACAAAAGGGAAGAAAAAGCTAGATTCTGAATGGGTGGCAGGTATCGTAACTTTACCCCTTCCTAGTACTAAAAGAGAAGTCAGGCAAGTATTAGGGCTCATTGGATATTGTCATGGGGTAATCGCTGTTAAGAATTCCCGGTGTAAAGAGAGGGGGTGGAGTCGGAAATAAAGTAGCCAGCATAAACTCCGCCTACCAAAAAAACACATAAAACCAAGAAAGCACCTGAAGAGACCCTCTTTGAAGCTTCCGGTTTGCTGAAGAAAGAAGTCGCTCTCCCTCTCTGCGCCAGAGCTAAGTAAAGTCTCCCCAGGCCACATGGCCTGGGGCTGCCAACCAGCATGGCGCGGGGAGGGGGAGGAGAGAGAAAAGACTCAAGCTGTTTCATTCTGCTGTCCCTGGCCAAAGAACTTCGCCAACTCTGCTCGCCTAGTTTGGGCCAAGCCGATCGCTTCTCCACGGCACAGCCCGGCGGGAAGAGAGTTTGAAGTCGAGCCCCGTAAGTTTCCGGAGCTCCCCTCCCCGCCCGGTCAGCTCCCCAGTAAACTCGGCATGAGAAAGAGAGAGAAGACTCAAACTGAGCTCCTCCCGCGGAGCTCGGACATAAATCCCGCCGGGCGGCCCCGTGTGGCTCGGCACAGAAAAAAGACTTAAACCAGCTCTCTGCAGCACAAGTGCAGTCTCACCAGGCTCTCACAACTAAAACGCAGCTTAGATGGAGAAGCAGCACAAACAGACTCTTTTTTCTCCAGTTCAGGCACAGACTTATAACATTCAAACCACGCGGGCAAAAGCCACGTGACTATTGCCTAGCCAAAAAGACAAATTAACTGTTTCTTTCTAACATCAAAATGAAACTTTAAAGGTATTCATTTTCTCTTCCCACACAGAAAGAACACAGAAATAAAAGCACCTACGAAAAGTACAACATAAAGACTTTGAGTTAATAAATGTAACTAAGCTTATTTTCGAAGAAGGAAGAGATGAAGAGTGCTTTACTGCTGAAAGTTCTTTTATAAAAACATGTTGATAAAGTTAGCTGTAACACCCTGTAATATATGAATAATGGTCTACAAGAAGTGAGAAAAAGAGAATATAATGTTTTAAGTTATAAGCAGTAGACTGAGACTTTTTGCGTATTAAAATCTTTCTTTCCTCGCCCCAGGAAAACAGTAGAAGAAGACTTGTGTTACTGATAATAAAGTAAGGGGATGTTGTTGTCACTGCTCTCAAAAGAACACCTCAATGACCATCATATGTCCATTGGTGTAGCCCTAGAAAAGCTACTGAAGTGAGAAGAAGTCTAAAAAAACAAATACCTCCCTTCAAAGAGAGAATCACTTATTAGAAAGCTAATAACCATAGAAACTGTGTTTCCTATGAGAGTCAACATGATAAAACAAAAGAAAGCTCCTCTCTCTACATAAATTAAGAAAACTGTAAAGTTCCAGAACTGTTGCCTTCTTGCTATGAAGGCAAGGCGACCTGGTTCAAGAACGACAGCACGGCAGCTCGGCCTCACCCGAGCCACTCGGGCCACGACTCACAGACACCAATGTGGTGGATGGTCAAATGGCGTTTATTATCTTATCTCATGAGGTTAAATAGTCTAGGGGGCTTCACTACGTCAGAAAGGGGACGGTGGGATAGCTAGGGTTAGTAAGGAGTGGAAAACTACTGGGTTAGGAGGGGTTGCATACTTTGGGTGATCTGTTATCATGCAGGAATGAAGGGAGGGGGGATTCCATGCTGCCCTTGCTTTCCGTCACATCGCGAGATCTTCCGTCCGCCTGTCCCTATCTACCACACTTCCCCCCCCTTTTTTCACAAATGAATGAGGTAGTCATAGATACATGTATTGAAGTGAGGTATGAGGTAGTAACTTGACAAGGGAAAAGGGGTTTGGTATACTTGAGTAGATTTCGCAAGGCAAGTTAGAAGAGTCTTGCGATTGGCAGTGTTTACAGTTTGGATTACAGCATTTGTTGATGTTCTAAAAACAGAATGTTGGCCCGTTCCAGACGGGTCTGGATAAAAGAGACTAGTTTGTTCAGCAGGCATGGTCTAAAGGTAAAAACTAAAAGCAACATTGCCAATGGACCTACCAAGGCGGAAATTAGTGTGGTGAGCCATGGTGATTGATTGAACCAGGACTCAAACTAGCTCTGTTGGGCTTCTCTGTCTTTCTGTCTCCGAGCTAGCTTATCTTGGAGCTCTGCCATGGAGTCTCTGACGACTTCCTCTGTGGTCTGCATAAAAGCAGCATTCCTCTTTCAAGGCGGCACACAAGCCTCCTTGCTGCATGAACAAGAGGTCTAATCCTCGCCTGTTCTGCAAGACCACTTCTGAGAGTGAAGAAACTGATTTCTCTAGAAAGGAAATGGATTTCTCGATCCTCTGCAAGTCTTCATCGATGGTCATTTGTAGCTGAGACAGTCCTTGGTGTCGGGTCGCAAGAGCTGAGACACCCGTGGCCGTTCCGGCTGCTCCCAGGCCGAGCAGCATTGCAATAGTTACACCTGTTAACAGTTCTCTTTTGTGGAGCCGGTCGGGTTTCTCAAGAGGGTGGTACATCTCTTCGTCTGTATGGTACAGGACCCTAGGAACAATTAGAACTTGGACACAAAAGTCAGTGGAATCATTGAATTTGGCAAGAGACACACAAGGACTCACTCCAGATCGCTGACAAACCCACATCCCAGATGCGGATGGAACCACCCATTTATTCTTTCTGTTGGGCTTGACAACTTTGGTGCAGATGTTGCCTTCCTTTGCTAAGGTTGCATTGCCAAAACATCTGCCTTGACCCGTGACTTGACTCAGGGTGATTCCTCTGCGGGGAGTATCCCACCTGCACTGGTGAGGGGAGTCGGCTGTGGAGTAACTGAAGGGGATATTTAAAGCAACTCCTTCGTAGAAGGGGGGTTTGACATCATAGCAAAGCCAGCAGGAATCAGTTAGGTTCGGGTTGGATTCGTTCAGGGAAAGAAAGGTAGCTTCTAACATACGAAAGATTGGGTCAGGGTCAGACTTGGCTAAACTACTTATTTGGGAGGTATCTGCATGACCGATCAGGGTATCAGTGGCTTTTGTGGGCAAGGCTTTGGAGTGGGTTGTGTTTTTCCCTTCTAGTACATCTTTAATAACTTTGTTTGGCCCAATCGCCCGGGATGCGGGGGGTTGGAGCTTGATAATTCGCACATTCACCCACTCTTTTGACCCTTGAATGACTACTGTCCACGTCCTCCCTGTGGCCCAACTAGGGTGATTTGGCTGCAAAACGGTCATGTTATAGTCAGTGCACCTCCGAGATTTAGGGATTTTATGATAGTTTCGATAGTATTTTTCCTGAAGGACGACAGGTTGTTTACAACCAGTTGGAGCCCAGGTGAACTGTAAAAATTCATCGGGCTTTTGAGGTTCCCACCCAGGTCTTGATGATCCAGCATTTGTAACAATGGTTTCACAGCCCCAGTACCCACAATATCCCCACCCCGGATAATTGCAGTACTTCTTCCCTGGGTTTGAGGCTGGGCACCAATAGGATAGATGCATACTTGTAACATGAGGGGAATAATTGTACAATCTGAACCCGTGTCTGCCCAAAACTGAAGCCCTATGACGTGGGGATCCTGACTGCCATAGAGGCGGCATGTCCCCCACACTATCAGGGGCTCTTTCCCTACTTTCATGGCCAGGGCCACCCAGGGGTTCCGCTCTGGGGCGCCCCCTGCTGGCCCTGTGGCACAAGTGCGGCTTGTGGCTGTGGTGGGTGCAATGGTGCTGCTGGCGGTGCTGTGAAACTCTGCATTTGCACCGTTTGTGTGGGTGCAGGACTGGCTGTCTCCTGCGGGGGCATAGGGAATGAGGGCCCCCCACCCCACTGGGGGTTGGCATAGATGGGCCACCTTGCAATAGCAGCGGGAGGAGGCTGGGTGCGGCCCGCACGCCCCCTCCCCCTCCCGTTTCCCCGGGGTCGGGATCTGCATTCCTTAGCGAGGTGTCCCTTCCTCCCGCAGCCCCAACAGAGCCTTCTCACACGCGCTTGAGATGGAGGCCCCGCCGGGGGAGGCTGGGATTTATGGGGACAGCCCGTTGCGATGTGGCCTGCCTGTCCACATTTGAAGCACGCCATTGCACTAGTTAGATCACGTACGACAGCCTGAAAAGGGGTTAGCTGTTCTTCCCTAACTACATGTTTGATCATATCAGCCAGGCTGGCTCCTATTGGAACGGAGCGCAAGATTTCTTTGGTAACAGTGTTACTTTGTTGCCGCAAGCAGTCTGCTACAACGGGTCCTTTTGCCGCCGCAGGCAGGGTAGAGGCGTCTACTGCTGCCTGTAGGCGGTCCACAAACTTTGTGAAGCTTTCACTCTCTGTTTGCTTTATGGTGGACCACGGTGAAGGCTTAGCTACCACACGAGATGCAGCACGAATGGCTTCTCTGGCAGCTCGGGTTGTGGCCCTGACTTCCTCAGCTCGCAATTGTGCAGCTTGCTGCTGAGGTGTAATCATCTCATCATGTTTCCCTGTCAGCCTGGACAAGCTCGAGCCATGCAGTGGTTGCCCCGCCCCAGAGGACTGGGCTAATAGGCTCGCACAATTGTCTGTCCATTCTGTTTAAAAACAATCATTCCTGCCCCATCAAAAATCATGCGACCTATTTGTCTAATATCAAAGGGGAGCAGGTTCTCATTGCTAAAAAGGCCGTCTATGAGAGTGGAAACAATGATGGAATCCATCCCCTTTTCTGAGATTGCTTTGACAATCGTTTGTATATCTTTGGGGTTTATTGGGTCATATACTTGTTGGTGGTTTCCATTTTGCCCCGTGGTTTTCACTGGGAGAGCATGGACTGTAGCTGAGGGCACCCATTCTGCACAAGCTATTTTTATCTTTCCCCAGTCGGTGAATTTGTATTGTGATTGCTTTCCGGCGTGATTTAAAACTTTATTTGTTTTCGTTTCAAATTGTGATAGCTCTGCTTCTTCCGACTCTGTGTCCCAGTCAGTTTCCGATAACTCAGTAAAGCTAGCGGAGCTGTTGTCGGACTCAGAGCCGGAAGTCGACTGCCAGAGCACTTCCGGGATTCCGTGCCTTTTCTTGTGACTCCGACCCCGCTCCTCCCCCCGGGGGTGGTGCCGGTCCCGCCCCCTGGGCTTGCCCTGCCTCTCGTAAGGGGAGGGCTCTCCTTTAAATGATAATGGCATTGAGCACGGCTCTTGACTGGGCATGCGCTCTCTGCCGTTCTCCCGTGCCCGCGCGTTTGCAGCTCTCTCTTCCCACGCATGCGCAGCAGCGAACACTCGCAGTCATTGTTCGTTCCCGCCGGTGAAACCCTGGCCCCGCCCATCTCCTTGGTCGCCCGCGCCATTTTGAACTGCATAGGGCGGGGGAGAGGGGTTCACCCGCGCTCCCTCTCTAGCTGCCCTCTCGGTTTCCCTGGCTTCGGTTGCTAATCCCTCTCAAAAAGATCGCGCGGATTGCTGTGCTTCCAGCGTTGGATCGTTAACCGGCGGCGGAGGGACGGATGGGGAAACCGCGGACGTTTGGGAAGTTTCCGCGGCAGGGGGTGGATCCGACGGGCTCGGCGGAAGGGTCGGGAGGTTTTCTGGGGGCCCCGGGGCGTTTGGATTCGGGTTCGGGGAGGAGGGAAGCGCGCCCGGTCCCCGCGAACCCCCGCTCTCAGATAGACCGCTCTCGGGGTCTGTCTGCGTCATTGCTCCCAACCCCAGCTTAGGAGTAGCTAATAAACATGCACGTGCAGCTTTCCAAGTCTCCTGTTGTTCCAGCGCTCGGTGTAAAGCCGTTTCTACTTCCCCCCACGCTTTGAGACTTTTTCCGCTGCCCGAGACTTTAGTTTCCTCTGCTAAAACATTGGTACATTTCTCCCACACCTCTGGGTGTAATATTTCTGCTGGACGCTCAATCGCCCCAAGCTCTCGGAGTTTTGCAATAGCAATATAAAAATCCTTGAGCTTACACTTAATACCCCACTGCTTATAAAGTAAACTCACGACTTTTGCAACGGTTTCCATGGTGACCGCGGGTCCTTGGGGACGTCTCCCCCGCCTGAAGTCAGCTTCACTGCCCCGGCCGCTGCCGCTTGTCCAGGCGAATCCCGTAGCCCGAGCTCCTCTTCTTCTTCCCGGGTTTCGGCACCACTATGTTGCCTTCTTGCTATGAAGGCAAGGCGACCTGGTTCAAGAACGACAGCACGGCAGCCCGGCCTCACCCGAGCCACTCGGGCCACGACTCACAGACACCAATGTGGTGGATGGTCAAATGGCATTTATTATCTTATCTCATGAGGTTAAATAGTCTAGGGGGCTTCACTACGTCAGAAAGGGGACGGTGGGATAGCTAGGGTTAGTAAGGAGTGGAAAACTACTGGGTTAGGAGGGGTTGCATACTTTGGGTGATCTGTTATCATGCAGGAATGAAGGGAGGGGGGATTCCATGCTGCCCTTGCTTTCCGTCACATCGCGAGATCTTCCGTCCGCCTGTCCCTATCTACCACACAGAAGTAGTAGATTAAGTAGAAGTTGAAGTGTTACCTTTTTTATGGTCAACAAGAAAGAAAATAAGAAAAGTAGGGAAAGGAAAAAAGTGTTCTGAAAAGTTGTGTTGATGCCTAATTATTATTCCTGTTTTACATCTGTTAATAAAATTCCTTTTTATACTCCTTAAAGTATAAACCTGCTTTTGCCTACTATTAATCCTTATCTCACAACAAAATCAAATTCCCAAACCTCGAAACCGCAACAGATATTGTCGGCAATGGATTGAAAATGATAGTGAAAAAGTAAAATTTTTATATGAAAAACTAACAATAGACTGGATTAAATGGACAGAGCAAGATCAAGAAAAGTTCAAAGAGCTAAAAGAGGCACTCATAACTGCTCTAGTTTTAAGTCTCCCAGACGTAAAAAGGCAGTTCCAGCTGTTTGTGGATGTAAGCAATCACACTGCTTATGGGGTCTTGACCCAAGATTGGGCCGGTACAAGGAAACCTGTGGGCTATGTATCAAAGCTGTTGGACCCTGTGAGCAGAAGATGGCCCACGTGTCTGCAAGCTATAGTAGCAGTAGCATTACTAGTAGAGGAAGCTAAGAAGGTAACCTTTGGGGCGCCGTTAATAGTTTTTACCCCCCATAGTGTAAGGAATCTGTTACAACAATAAGCGGAAAAATGGCTCACCGATGCTCGGCTACTGAAATATGAAGCTATGTTAGTTCATTCAGGGGAATTGGAGTTACGAACAACTGTTGCACAAAACCCTGCGCAATTTGTATTCGGAGACTTGTTATCCCTTTTTATCTTTTAAATGTAAATATTGTGAAGAAATTTGCGTAATTCACTGTCGCAGGGGATACCACCCTAAAGCATTGTGCACCAAGTGTATTGAAGAGGAACAGGAGCTGACTAGCCTTGTATTACAGCTTGCTACCAATTTAGGAATAATTGAACTAGACTCGCTAGAGTGGTACCAGATATTTAAAGAGGGGGTGAGGGGAGAATTGGACTCACTAGCTCAAATCTTAAATATCGAGTGCCAACAGTCGAACAGAGTACCCTGCAATGCAGACGCAGTCAAACTTTCTTGATGGGAAACATATAAAAAGCGATATGCTACTCGGATCTATACCAGGGGCCCGGAAGAATACGCCTGCTGCCGTGAAGATGGTTTACCCCGCCGCTGGTGGCAACCCAGTGGGCAGAGGCGTCGGCAGAGGAGTACACCTATGGGGGCCCCTGATGATCCTGAGCCTGGTCATATACCAGACGGTCAGCTTGCAAACTGAGAGTCAGGCTCAAGCGAGAGGGCAAAACCTAAGCACGGAGTGTGGAATGTGCAAACTGTCCCTTCAAGAAGGGCATGGCATATCCCCAGACCGCACTAATCGGATCCTTAGATGTTGTGAAAATAAAAAACTAAGTGGGTACTGCGAGATTAACGGTACTCAATATGAGATCTGCAAGTTAGATAATGAAATAAATTGCTTCCCCTGGGATGCAAGACCCAAATACAGGCAGCCAAAGCTCCTGGTCCGAAATGATGGAAATCATAAAAGAAAAAAAAAAAAAAAAGAATGCAGAACTTAGACATATATCAGAATGTAAACTGTGTAATCGGACAGTATGGGTTGGTGGACTAATAAAATCTGTGTTTTTAAGATATTTTCAAATTAACCATAAATGTTATGATAACTCTAAATTACATGTATGTGTAATAGAAGGCAAAACTTACTAGGTAGGACAGAATGTGAAATTGCTTTTTGAGAAACAAAGATGGAATGGACCCAGAGCATAGTATTAAACAAATAGCATTAGAAATAAAAAGACAGGAATCTGAGATGAGGATAAAAAAAAAAAAAAGGTTAGAGCAGGAGAAGTTACAAATGTTAAGCAAGCAATATGATCAAATAGAAAGGCAGTATGATGAATGGGGATTACTGGCCTCCAACCAAAATTTATTTATCGATTTGATGCAAGAAATTGCCACTGAATTAGGATTGTCTAACTGTTGGATTTGTAGGGGATTAAAATCAGCAGAAAAATGGCCTTGGAAAGGAGAAGGGTTAACTCTACAGCAGCTTCTAAAATGGAATCAAGATCAACCCCCCAGATCTACTCAGAGACCTGAGGGTTGGATTTTAGACCAGAGAGTGATTGGAATGATTTGTGTCAGCCGCGAAGGTAAAGAATACACCGAAGTGGTGGAGTATACACCCTGTATCTCCACCCTTACAGTTAACTCGAATGACAAAAATAAAACTTGGCAGCCTGAAAAACCGGCTGGGTATTGGAGTCAGATAAAATGACAGATTGTGAATAGAATAATAACATAAACCTGTGTTGGTACAAAAGCACTGGAGCTAACCCTTTCCAATCCCTTGAAAACCTGAGGAGATATTAGCAGGAGCCAGAAAATCTGAAGATAAATTGGAAAGCCCCAAATGGCATATACTGGATATGTGGTAAAAAGGCATACAGTGAATTGCCCCGTAAATAGAGAGGTTCATGTAATTTGGGCATGATTCGGCCCTCATTTTTTATGCTCCCAAAATCAGGGAGCAGTCTCCTAGGGGCACCTCTGTATGAAACCTTGAACAAAAAAAAAAAAAAAAAAAAAAAAAAATCAACAAAGAGCTACCTATGGCCGGGGATAATAAAAAATGGAGAGAAGAGGAGTGGCCTGCAGAAAGGATCATAGAATACTATGGTCCTGCCACATGGGCCCAGGACGGAAGCTATGGATATCGGACCCCAGTGTATTTGCTTAACAGGTTAATTAGGCTCCAAGCTGTGGTAGAGATAGTACCAAACCACACCTCAGATGCACTGGAGCTCCTGGCAACACAACACTCTCAAACGTGAGCATTTGTATATCAAAACAGGATTGCCCTAGACTATTTGTTAGCAGAGGAAGGGGGAGTCTGTGGGAAATTCAATGAATCTGAATGCTGCATTGAAATAAATTACTATGGTGAGACTATTAGGGGCCTTGCAGCAGAAATCAAAAAAGTAGCTCATGTCCCAGTCCAGAAATGGAATTCTATTTTACAAGCATCATGGTGGGACCATTTATTTGAAGGAACATGGTGGAAGAAAATGATATTTTTCATACTATGCTCAGTAGCGGGAATAATATTTGTGCCATGTTTGATCCCTTGTTTTATTTGGCTAATCCATTCTGTAGTACAAAGCATGCAAGTAGCAACAATGCCAATAGATCCGGAATTGGCCACAAGGAGAACGGGACATCCCACAAATATCTCAAAAATTATGGAATTAAGAGGGGAAAAGGAAAATAGTGGAGCAGTGGAAGCTCTAATGAAATTCGAGAAACGGATAAGAACCAATGAAAAGAATGAGTATGAATATCTGTAAAGATGTTTTTAAGAATATATTCTGAGCACGAATTAATGTTGCCAATTAAAAAGAGGGGGGATTGTTATAAATAAAAGCGGGAAATTCGTGCTCAAATATGTAATATCGAAATATATACTAAAAAAGTTAAGTTGTAACCAGTTTTAGAACAAGCAGAGCCTGCCCAAGAAAAGAATTGTGGCCTCGCCCAGGGAACTGATTTACATTCCAAAAACAGCACCACAGAGAACGGCGGCACATCGGGAAAGCGTTAAGCCGACTCCTGATATCTACATTTTCCAAGGAGAATTTCCGGGCAGAGCTGATGGCAGAACTGATCGACCATCTCCGAAAATCCCATCCCAGCTCAGGTGCTAACGACCAGATCGGACCAGGATAAGGAACATCATGAGCCATCAGATAACATCCCCTGGTGATGAGAAATCAATCAAACACAGGATGCGTTTTGTCCACCTCAGTTTCATGAATAGCATGCTTCATGAATATGCTGAGTGACAGAAACAATACCCAAAATCCGGACTTTATGGTCAAAACTGTATATAAACCAGCTGTTGGAAGCAGTCAGTGTGAACAGAGGGAGGTCTAATGCGATAGAGGTCAGACCTGCGTTCACCCAGTGCCAACCCTGGGCTTGGCACTGTCTCCCTTTTCAATCATGGCATTGTGTGTTTGAACTCTCGGACTCGAAATAAATCTTATACTTGTTTTACTATAAATTGGGCGTACTTATTTATTACAATTTGGATACATATGGTCCCCGAGAGGAGGGTGGCAGGAGGAGGGGAAAAATAGCCCGAGAAGCTATAAGTGCTGCTAGTCCAATTGCAGGGCACACGAGAACAAAAAGAGATGAAAGGGGAAGGGAAGGGCCTGCTCTAGAAGTGCCTCTGAGACAGGCTGTGGGAAATCAGGGAGTGATTTATATAAAGACAACATTCTCTCTTGCAGAGCTACAGCTGTGGAAAGACTGTTGGAAAGTATAGTGACAGCCCAGAGAAAGTAGCCATATGGGTAGAGAGGGCTATAAGGGCTCAAAACCCTGATTGGGGAGACTTGAATGTGATGCTGGATGAATTACTAGATAGCACAGAAAGGGAGATGGTTAATAAAGCTACCATAGATGCTATACAGGCCCAAATTGCAGCTGGGACTCTCCAAGGGATGCCTCATGACGTATACCCACTCGCTGACCCTGGCTGGGATCCCAATGTTCCTGAGCAAATGGCAAAATTAAAGCAGTTTCAGAAATGGGTGGTTTATGGGTTGAGATGTGGCATTCCTAAAGCAGTGAATTTTTCTAAATTATGCGAGATCAAACAAAATCCAAACAAGACTCCTACAGAGTTTCTGAATAGACTTAAAGAGGCTGCACAGAAATACACAACTCTGAACCTCGATTCACCTGAACAGAAGTTCCAGCTGGCCTACATTTTTATGGTCCGGTCAAGAGATGACATAAGGAAAAAAATGCAAAAGATAAAGGGGTTACAGGATATAAGTAAAATGTTGGAAATAGCCTGGCAGGTATATCAGAACAGGGATTCAGTAGATAAGGACAAACAGGATAAGCCCCACCATAAGAAAAACCACGATAAGGGAAAGTCATCCAACTCACCAAAGAGGGGACCCCATTTTCCTCTAGCTGAGGACCAATGTGCCATTTGCAAGCAGAAGGGACACTGGAAAAATGAGTGTCCAGCGTGAACGAAAAGGACACCCCCAGCTTCGGAACTAGCTGTGGATTATGATAGACGGCAACCAAAGGCATCTCCCCCAGCGGAGCCTTCGCTTATAGTTAAGCTGGGAAATGAGGATGTTGAATTTCTAGTGGACACCGGGGCGACCTATTCTGTATTAAATACTTTAAAAGGTAAACTGAGCCAAGAGACTGTGGATGTGGTAGGAGCCACCGGGGTAAGTGAAACAAGGCCTTTTTTCCAACCTTTAAAATTCAAATTGGGAAAACACTGGGTGACACACCAGTTCCTGTATATGCCAAATTCACCAATGCCATTATTGGGCAGAGATTTATTGGAGAAATTAGAGGCAGAAATTAAATTTTCCAGAGACGGGGGGGGGGGGGGGGTGGGTGTGTGTGAAAGTTATAATTCCTGAATGTAAATTTGTAGAAGCAGCAGCTATTCTTCTACAGGAATGCCATGGAGGAATTCCCAAAGAAATAGAAGATGCTGTCAGTCCTATAGTATGGGCCAATGATATCCCTGGGAGATCCAAAAGAGCTGAACCTTTAAGTATTACACTCAAAGCAGGAGCTACACCAGTAAGGCAAAAACAATACCCTTTAAAATTAGCAGGTCGCAAGGGACTAGCACCCATAATTGAGAAGTTTCTCAAATTTGGGTTGCTAGTGGAATGTGAATCCAAGTATAACACCCCAATTATACCAGTGAAGAAAGCAGATGGTAAAAGTTATCAATTAGTGCAGGATCTAAGGGAGATTAACAAAATAACAGAGGACATATATCCAGTTGTAGCAAATCCTTACACACTTTTGATTACACTAACAGATGAATTAGGGTGGTTCACTGTTTTAGATCTTAAAGATGCCTTTTTCTGCATTCCTGTGCACAAGGACAGCCAAGAAATTTTTGCCTTTGAGTGGGAAAACCCTGATACAGGAAGGAAGACCCAGCTCACCTGGACAGTCTTGGTTCAAGGCTACAAAAATAGTCCCACGCTATTTGGAAACCAGCTGGCAAAGGAACTGGAGGACTGGAGGAAACAGGAGCCAGGAGGAGTTGTTCTTCATTATGCTGATGACATCCTAGTGGCAACCAGAACGCGATATGAGTGTATCCAGCTAGCCGTAACTCTACTGAACTTTTCGGGCAGGAGTGGTTATAGAGTCTCGAGAGAGAAGGCCCAGATTGCCAGGGAAACAGTAGTTTACCTGGGGCTGGAGATTTTCCGTGGACACCGACAACTCAGCAAAGAACAGAAGGAAGCTATCCGTCGCCTTCCGGAGCCCCACACTGTGAGAGAAATGCAAGCCCTCCTGGGAATGGTAGGTTGGTGTCGCCTATGGATATCAAACTATGGACTGCTGGTAAAACCTCTGTATGAGGTCCTTAAGGCAGCCGAAAAGAGAACAATCATGTGGACAGAAAGTGCAAGGGCTGCCTTCAAAGAGTTGAAACGTTCCCTAATGTCAGCCCCAGCCTTGGGGCTGCTGGATTTGAATAAGCCTTTTGAACTCTTTACATATGAGCGACTGAATGTTGCTCTAGGGGTACTAGCACAGCACCTCGGGGACCAGCGAAGAGCTGTAGCCTACTTTTCAAAACAGCTAGACAATGTTAGTCAAGGGTGGCCTGGATGCCTGAAAGCTGTGGCAGCAACTGTCCTCCTAATACAGGAGGCCTGTAAATTCACCCTTGGACAGCACATTGTCATGTATGTACCCCATGCAGTAATAACTGTGCTGGAACAGAGGGGGAATCACTGGCTATCCCCTAGCAGAATGCTGAAATAGCAATCTGTGTTGCTGGAGCAGGATGATGTTACTCTGACAACATCATCTGTGGTAAACCCTGCAATGTTTTTGTCATCCACATTACTTGACAGCATGCCTGAACATGACTGTCTACAGACAACAGAGGAGACTTATGCTAGCAGACCAGACCTGAAGGACATTGCCCTGAAGAGCCCAGACTGGGAGCTGTATACCGATGGAAGCAGCTTCATGAGAAATGGTAAGAGAATGACAGGCTACGCTGTAACCACCACAGATGAAGTCATAGAGGCAAAAGCCTTGCCTCCAGATGTATCATCACAGAAAGCTGAACTCATTGCACTAACAAGGGCTCTAGAGCTGAGTGAGGGGAAGAAGGTAAACGACCCCCAACCCTCTAACCGTGTCTGAGCCTTTATTTCCTAAGACCAGAAAAAGGCATCAATACTTTAAAATAGAAAACAGCCAATTATATCATCACTAGTGATTCCTTTTCATAACCCAAATATCACACTCCTTTTTTACAGTTATATCACCACTTTTATAACCCAATTATATTGTATTATAGAGCTCAATTTCTGCGGTGATTTTCTGCTGCAGCTTATGGTTAGGTATAACTTTTATGCCCTCGGTAATGCCTTAATAAAATCCCAGGGGCCTTGCCCTGAACTCACTGAATCAGGGGATCAAAATATCTCCACAAAAAAACTTGAGTGCATGCTGAAGCCCCTCTCAATCCCATGAATTCATGGAGTGTCAGCATCAGTGTCCCACCTAGGATGCCAAAAATTGACACCAAAAGTGTTGGGATAAATCAAACTATCACCACTGTTTTGGTGTTCTTCTGCAAAATAAACCCACAAGCAAGTAAACAGAGGCTTTACCAATAAGTGTGTGTTTAAGGTAAGACTTATGGTTCCTTCTCTCTTCACTGACTACCACCTACATGGGAGGACACAGCACTGCCTCCATCTACTTTGAAGTCATTCAGCATTACACCATCCTTCTGGAACCATATAATGTCTGGTAACAAAAACCAACCAAAACACAGTTAACAACTCCAAAACTATTAGCTAATCTAATAAATGCAGCTGTGCTTAATTATCATTAATTTCACAGAATATTCTGAGTTGGAAGGGACCCAAAAGGATCATCCAGTCCCAATTACTTGTATAATTAAGCAGCTGTGCTTAATTAGATTATATTGGCTGACAAAACCCAGCAGCAAGGAAAGGTTTTATCTCTCTTCTTTCCCCAGGATATATGTCCTGTAGCTTGGCAGTAGATGAGCCCCTGTTATGATCCAGTTTAAACTCAGAAAAGCAAAGAAAGCTAAGTCTCTGTGTATAAAATGGAAAGAACTTTGAAGGTTCAAAATATACCCAAAAACGAGATTAAAACTAAACAAGGTTAGATGTTGGTGCCAAAAAATTGCTATGTTCTATTTAATAGTAAAAGAGGCAAAGAGAAGGAAACAGAAAAGAAGGAAAGAAAGAGAGAAAGAAGTGTGCGTGGAGGGTGGGGGGACAGGGAGAGAATGACAGGGGCTAGGTAGAAGCATATCACCCATCTGAGAGTCCCAAAGACGTCTCGTTGCTCCCCTCCATCTGGTCTTCTTGGTGGTGAGGGTTCCCTGCCACCATGCCACACCATGCCATGCTGCCACATGCCACCACAAGCCCAAGAGTATAGAATTCAGTGGATTAATATACACTTTGGGCCAGGTGGAAACGCCCACGTGCCTCCCTTGCAGGGGGCCAGTTTGACACTGTCCCTTCCAACAGTGAGGATCTGTTGCATCATGCTGCAGTGCTCTGGTGCAGGGTCTAGAGACCCCTTTGGGAGAGCCTTTGATGAACCATGTCACCCCCTTCTGCTGTGGATAAGCTCTTTCCCTGGGTGAAGGGCCCCTCAGCTGGGCTCCTCTGCACATCGGAGGATGGGCATTCACTGCGCCTCTGACCAGAGGCCTTTCCAACACACACAGAAATCCTCTCTTCCTCCACCCTTTGGTGCTAGGGTCTGTTTGAGCCTGGCAGCTGATAGCCCTGGGGCTGCAGCCTCCACCCTGGAGGTATTAGGCTTGCGCTTTGTGAATGTCCCCAGCCCTGAGTTGTTACTTTATGTAATCTTCATCAGCAAATGGTGTGAGGCCTCAGTCAGAAGGCCTATTCAGAGTGTGGTGGTATTCTCTGCAGGTTTTGTAATACAGTTTTAAAAGTCCTTCATGAAAATGTTTAAGTCATAAACTATAATATTTCAGTATCTGACAGCCCCTCAACTTTCTTGCTTGTGGTTCCTGTTTGGCTTTTGTGGTTGCAGGGAAACCTAGGTGACTTTATGATGGAGTGGGAGAGCAGTAAGGGGATGGCTTGGCTGGGTTTCAGCAGTATATTTATGACTTCTGGAGCTTGTCAGCCCACAGCACACCTTGGAAAATGGGTATTGTTTAAATGTTACTTGGAAAGTAGAGTTTCTGTATATTCCTTCTGCAGAGGATGCTTAGTCATATGCCTACAGATGCTGCCATTGGATGCATGGGGATGGGATCTTAAAAGGTTATTTTCAGTCTGGAGGTAGAGGAAAACTTTAGGCCTGAGGCTGGGGAAGAGAAGGGAGCAGGGAGGAAGGGGCTCTGCTCCTCCTGCTGATACAAGGGTTTTGGGATTTTAAGGGTTAGTCAATGATTGTGAGTATTGCCAAATTCTGCAGCTGCTTACTGGACAATACATACTGTTTGATCGCGCTTCCCAAGCAAAAAAGAAAAATGTAAGGGAGGTGCAGGCCATTGATGAGAGGAGGAAGACCATGACCAAAGATCCTGCTTTTGGATCCTGGAACTGGTATTGGCCGGCTCTAAGGTTGGGAGTCAGGCTAGGATCTCAGAGAATATGTGCAAGGAGGCAAGGTGACCCCGAGGAAGACTCATTACTTCATCCCAGAGACCCCAGACCACAACCACCAGGAGGCACTGTGCAGGCATGAGCATATGGAAATGACTTTTGAACTCATTATAATATGAAGCGAAGATAGGTAGTGAATATGTATGAACGTATTGTGTAATCTAATGCATAAGTAACTTGTAACTTAATATATACCAAGCTGAGAGCCACTGAGGGTGCGCAAGCTTTTGGAGGAGCGATCCCCCTTGCGCCTGGTGCCGTATTTAAACATGCCTACCCTGTAACTACTGAGTTGTGGGGTCTTTTCCACGCCTCATTCTGGCGAGCCAGCCAGGAGGAAAACTGCCCAGCTGCAAGATCGGCTGAGAAGTGGACGTCCTAGGCATGCCCCAGGACTATCCCTGGAGGAACTCTGCTTCTTGGTCCGCTCACTGTGGGGGTAGACAAGAGCCTGCTGGAACTGTGGATAACATGGTATGTTTGGGTTTTAAAAAGGGGGCCTGTAAGTCGTACGCATGGTTAAGGGCTGCTGGTAAGTTGCATAGAGACGTCTAGCACACAGCATAGACGCTATTTGGAATTGGATTAGGGCTGGCAGGCAGGCAGGCAAGCAGACAGGTGGAACCGCCCGACCAGTGGGGCCAGCGGCAGGGCTGCTTGAATTGGATCAGGGCTTGCAAGCAAGCCCGGACAGGGGAGGGCCGGCAGGGGCTGGCAGGCAGGCAGGCAGGCAGGCATGTGGAACCGCCCGTCCAGGGGGGCCGTGGCAGGGCTACTTGCAGGACTTGCAAACAACTTGGCTAGGCGAGAAGCTGGAAACTGACCGACTACTGGTGGAGTTTAAATCAGAGAAAAACGAAAAAATGAAGGTAAGCCTTATTATTTGTTTGAGTGTTTGTATCAGGGGCCCCAGGTGTATTGTTGTTTGTTTAAATGTGGACGGTGATATTTAACGTGTGGGTTTGTGAGTTTATAGTTTACTTGCTTAAGGCAGTTACTGAGTGGAAGGCAGTTCCGCATTGTAACCATAAAGGACCCTGTGTCGCTTGGGTGCTTTGTGAGTGTGCCAGGTGTTAGAGAGAGTGGTATTGTTGGAATAACCATCCATCTGACAAGCCTGTGGTGTCTGCTTTGTGTAAAAGGTGAAATATGTGCTTTTTGTCACGAGAGGGAAACACGGAGTGAAACTCTTACTAGAGATGACTGGCAGACAATTAGAGCAGAGATTGATATGATGCCTTACGAAAGGCTGACCTGAAACAGAAGCTGGACAGAATTAAAAGAATAAAAGAAGTATTTATTAAAACAAGGTACACTTTGGGCCATGCAGGAGTCTCGCAGAGACTACACCCAAAATGGACGCCTAGCACGTGCTTTTTGGACAGATATACCTTCGGTCAATCTGCATATCAGAAACCCATTGTCCAATTACAGCTTCGGGTCCTGAAGTCCCATCCCTAGTTTGTCCCCTTCTTCTCTTCGCTGATGTCTATGGATGTTTACATTTTGGGCTTTTGGAAAAAACAGTATGTCCTTGAAACTCCAGCTTAGAGAGAAATTGTTTCATCTAAATAACAGTAACAGAACACTAGCTGACAATTTATGTAGTCTTAGAGTCATATACTAGAGCAGTCCTGATGTAGAAAATAAAAAGTTAAAACTTAAGGTATCAGATAATGCAGATATTTTAGCAGTGGTGTGTGGATAGAACCATTTGACTCTACGCTTGACAAGAACAGTGTGGAAGGAAGACTGGGGAAAACAAAATTAAAGGGAAATGAGTATAAGGGGGCTGTAACACATTCCCTTCCTCGGTGGCTGTATTTTAGGAGTATAGCTTCAGATTCTAGCACTCTATGGAGTTGTAAAAATTTGGGGATTTTAGTACACGAACATTGTATCCCCAGATATTGGATAGTGCTTGAAGAAAATTGGAAGGAGACTGTAGAATCTTGCAAAAAGATATGTGGCAAAATAAATAAAATGGAAAAGTGGAGGAAAAAAAATGGGCAAGGAGGGTATATAAAGAGTGGTTAATATACTATGCAGGTGACCAGAAGTGGATAAAAGACACTTAAGGAGAAGATGGGGACTGGTCAGAGCAAGGACATCCCTAGAGCCAGCCCACTAGGATGTGTTTTAGTATATTGGAAAGAAATTGTAGGAATTGGAGACTTTGAAAATGAGGGAACTCTAGTTAAATACTGCAACCAATGGTGGCCTTTCTATAAACTGGAAGATGGAGCAAAGTGGCCACTTAATGAGACTTTAGATTACAATACCCTGTTGTAGCTGATGTTGTTTTTGAGACTGGAAGGAAAATGGGAAGAGGTTTCTTATGCTAATCTATTTTTTTTTCTCAGGAATCACCCAAAATGGCAAAGAGATTGCGGGATCGGTCCTCCCTCTGACCCCATGGTGTTAACCCTTGAAAGAGAAAATAGAAAAAGAAAATAGAATAGACAAGAGAAAAATGAAACAGTGTTGTTTGGCATGCAGTATAGGCCAGAGATGTACAAAACCTGACAAAGTTTATCAAATGGTGGCACAGGAACAAAAATTAACTGATTGTTTACTCAAGCCTCCCCCTAGGAGAAGACAGGAGGAAAGGGTGACTCAGACGGAACACCGTCTCCACCTCCAGCTCCCTCTCCTTCAGACAGTCCTGTCTCATCCCAGAACAGAAAACATGTTACAGGCACCTTTACGGGAGGCAGTGAGACATGAGGGAGAAAGTTAGTTAAAGTCTACATTTGACCTGGAGGCATGGGAAAATGTTAATAAAAAATTATCGGAGTGATCCGATGGGCACTGTTAAACACCTACAGTTTTAATAAAATAACATAACCCAGACTGGAGTGATATGCAATTGTTGTTAGATGTTATGATGGAATCTGAAAAGCAATTGATTTTAACAACAGGGAATTTAGCAGATGTTTATTATCCAAACTGACAGTTAGTCAGAACAACAGAAATGCAGAAATTAAAAGACTATAAAGAACGAATTGCAAAAGGGCTGGAGAGAGCCATTCCCAAAACCATAAATTGGTCAAAGTTGTATGAAGTTAAGCAGGGTCCTTCTGAGTCACCACCTGAATTCCTGCATCATCTCAGGGATGCTATGCATCAATATACATCACTAGACCCTGGAACTGAGGTAGATATGCAACAGTTAGTATCCCTATTTTTAGGGACATTCACTAAAAATATTGCACACAAACTTCAGAAGATTTGGGGAACAGATGCAAGATATTTAGAAACCTTATTAGATTAAACATGGAGAGTATATAGCAATCAAGAAGAGAGCTACAAGAAAAGAAGGGGGAAACTGGTAGCAGTGGTAACAGAAGAGGGGCAAGGAAATCGTAGACAAGGACTATTTAAACAAGGAATACCCAGACAGGGACCACCCAGACAAAGTTTGCCCCAGTTAGATAAAAGATCAGTGTGCAGTTTGAAAAAAAAAACCCAACCAATTAGTCATTGGAAAAATGAATGCCCAGAAAGGAAACAAGACCACCGTCAAGGAAGAAGAGGCCGGGAGAGAGTGATTGCACATGTAAAAGAAGACTGAAGAGGACCAGGGGAGAAATCTTCCCTAGCAGACCCTCTGGTTATAATGAAGCTAAGGGAAAACGAAAAAGAAGTAGAATTTTTGGTTGACATGGGAACTACATATTCGGTTTTAAATAAAGCCTTAATGCCTGTGGAGGATAATTATATCATGGTAAAAGGGGCAACTGGCCAATCTGAAAAAACATGCTTTGGTAAATTGTTAAAATATAACAATGGAGCATTCACAAATTTTTGTAAATACCCAATTCTTCAAAGGTATTTTAGGATCACTTTTAAAAATGAGGAAATTACTCTGGAGGTAAATGATCAACAATGTATAGAAATATTAAGTTTAATATTGGCAACCATTGAGACTAGAGAACAGATTAGTGAAGAAATATTAAACCAGGTGTTTCCTGGAGTATAGGCCACTAATGTGCCAGGGAGACAAAGAATGCAGCCCCTATACAAATTAAACTTAAGGAAGGGAAACAAGCAGTCAAGATAAAGCAATACCCCCTGAAAAAGGAAGAGAAGGGATCAGACCAGTCATTGAAAGAATGCCAGTCTGATTTTAACACTCCTATCCGACCTGTCCATAAACCTGATGGGTCATACCAGGTGGTACAAGATTTATGAGCCGTTAATAAAATAACAGAAGATTTTTATCCTGTAGCGGGAAATCTATATACCTTGTTAACATATCTAACCCCAGAGTTAGTTTGGTTTACTGTTTTAGAGTTGAAAGATGCCTTCTTTTGCCTCCCTCTCCATGAAGCCAGCCAGAAAATCTTTGCATTTGAGAAGGAAACCCTAAAAGTGGATGAAAAACTCAGCTTACTTAGTGCTCCCACAAAAAAAAAAAACAAAATTAGCCCCACTCTGTTTGGAGAACAGCTTGCAAAAGACTTAGAATCTTAAGAAGCTCCACCAGAAGGGAAGCTATTACAGTATGTGGATGACCTCCTAATAGCTACCTGAAGAGAAGAGGCTTGTGTGCCCTGAACGATAAGCCTCTTCAGTTTTCTGGGACTCCAAGGGTACAGAGTATCTAAGAAAAAGGCCCAAGTGGTGAAGCAAAAGGTGATTTACCTGGACTAAGAAGTTAGCGCCAGACAACAGACTCTGGGGAGGGATCACAAAGAAGCGATATGCCAAACCCCAAAACCCCAGACAGTGAAAGAACTACAGACTTTTTGAGGATGACATGATGGTGCAGGTTATGGATTTACAACTATGAGTTGCTCGTAAAACACTTATATGAACTCATTATAAAGAAAAGCAGAGACCTTTAATGGACAAAAAGCCACATGAGCTTTTAACCAGTTAAAGAATGCCCTCATGTCAGCACCAGCTGTCGGACTTCCAGACATGAGTAAACCATTCTTTCTTTTTTTCTCATGAGAAACAGGGGATTGCCCTGGGAATATTGGCACAAGATCTGGTCCCGTACTGATGGGCAGTTGCTTATGTTTCTAAGCACTAGATGCAGCAGCTAAAGGATGGCCTGGGTGCCTCAAAACTGTCACAGCAGTTGTGCTGAACATCCAGGAAACACACAAATTCACTTTAGGCCAGAAAACAACTGTGCTAGCGTTCCATACAGTGTCCACAGTGCTAGAAGTGAAAGGTGGGCACTGGCTTTCCCCACAAAGATTCTTGAAGTATCAAGCCATCATGATAGAACAAGATAATATAGAAATCGTGGTAACTAACATTGTCAACCTAGCTTCTTTCCTCGGCAGAAATAAAGGGGAGCCGGTACACCACGATTGCCTGGAGACCATTGAAGCCACATACTCCAGTCACCCAGATTTGAAAGACACCCCTTTAGACGACGCAGAAGTCTGGTTCACTGATGAAAGCAGCTACGTCATCAGTGGAAAATGACATGCTGGGTATGCAGTTACCACTTGCAGGGAGGTAATAGAATCTGGACCTTTACCAACAAACACCTCAACACAGAAAGCTGAAACAATTGCTTTAACTCGTGCTTTAGAGATGGCAAGAGGAAAGAGATTAAATATTTATACAGACTCCAGGTATGCATTTGGAGTTATATATACACATGGAGCCATCTGGAAGAAAAGGAGACTGCTGAATTCACAAGGGAAAAACATCAAACATGCACAGGAAATAATGCGACTGCTAAAAGCAGTCCAACTGCCCAAGAAGGTAACAATTATGCACATCAAAACACACCAGAAGGTGAGCTCAAAATTAAAAGAAGGAAATGAACTGGCAGACAGAGAGGCAAACGAAGCAGAAAAAGGTGAGATAACAAATGAGGGAACATTGATCCCAGATGGACAAATCTCCCTTGAAGGTAACCCAACATATAATAAGAAAGATAGAAAACTAATTGAGGATCAAAAAAGAACATATACCCAAGAAAGATGGGCTGCCACCCCAGAAGGAAAGCTAATTGTTTTGTCTTATCTAACATGGTCATTGGTGAGGGAAGAACATCAGAAAACACATTGGGGTATAGATGCTTTGTATAATTCTTTAATTGAAAGAATTATTGCCCAAAATTTATATGCCACCATTACACAGGTAACCCCGCAGTGTGACCTTTGCCTCCAAACTAACCCAAAAAATACTCCCAAACCAAAACTTGACCAAATTGGAAAGGGCCATGGACCCAGACAACAGTGGCAAATTGACTTTTCAGAATTGCCAAGAAAAGGGGGGTATCGGTACTTGCTGGTATTAACAGATACCTTTTCAGGATGGCCAGAAGCTTTCCCTACCAGAACTGCTAAGGCTCGGGAAGTGACCAAAGTGTTACTATAAGGAATAATACCATGCTTTGGAGTTCCAGATACAATATCCTCAGATAGACGACCACGCTTTATTTCAAAGGTAGTGCAACAAATTAGCCACCATCTGGGCATAGATTGGGGGCCTCATACTCCGTATCATCCTCAATCTAGTGGACAAGTAGAGAAAATGAACCACCTGATCAAACAACAAATTGTAAGAAAAATTAAGTCCCTTTGAAATACTCTATGGGTGACCATATGGAGTATAGAAAGGAATATCTACCCAAATTTGGAATGAAATAATGACTACTTATATGATAACACTGAGTAAACAACTCAGAAAAATTAAAAAGCATGTAACTGGAACTCAAAGTTGAAGTTTGGACAGCCCTGTACATGACATACAACCTGGAGATTATGTATAGGTTAAGTCTTTTATGGAAAAATCTTTGGAACCACAGGGAAAAGACCACTCCAGGTACTCCTTACCACCTATACTACAATCAGAATTAAGGAGCAAAACTCCTGGATCCATCATTTTAAAGTTAAGAAGGCCCCGGAGGCTCCTTGGCAAGTGACCCATGGTGATAACAAACTGAAATTGAAATTTATCCAGATGAAATGATAATATTAGGAAAAGAAAGTATTTCTTTTCTGGTCATATTTGTAATCTTAAGTTGGGAAATTTTTATGGACAAGAAGACAATGTTTGTTTTTGAAGAGGAATATATGTGTTGATGTAAACCTAAAATTTGCCACCAGGGTGAAACTTAACCCTTAAAATTGTGATTTTATAGAATCAACAACCAATTGAGAAAGCTAAATGGACAATTAAAATAAAATTAAAAGAACTAAGTAAACCAGTACCTTAACATTACAAAGGGGGCAACTCAAATAGTATTTACAACTTTTGGGACACTAAATTATTGGAAAAACACAGGGTATGGGAAACGAACAGTGATATAGATGTTAACTGAACCAGATGAACAAATGCTGGAAGTTCAAAATTGTACTGGAGGTAGCCCATATGAAATAAGCTCAGTATGTTGGTATAATTTTATAGCAACTCAATTAGTAATTGTGCTATGCCAGCTGGATTTTGTTAATAACCAAGGATGGAATTTTGACTTTTGAAACACAAACTGAGGTACTAGAGTCCGACTTTGAGTCCCGGCAGAACCCTCCAAACTCATTAACTTTACTCAGAGCAATACTGAGTGGGCTTGGTCCCAAGCCTTGCAGTAGTTTGAAAGCAGGTCAGTGAGAGACTCAAAGTCAGAACTACAATTTAATAGAAAAATTAAAATAAATGCAATAGTACAAAAACACTGACAGTCAGAATACAACCTGACACCCTGTCGGTCAGGATGTTGGTAGTAGTCCAATTAGATGGTGGCTGCAGTCCTCTGGGAGTGATGTGATTCTGTTGAAGCAGTGATGCTGTTGAAAGGTGTAGTTCTCGTCCAGTGGTGGTGTAGAAGAGTCTGGTCTTCCTCTGGGAATCCAGTGGAAAAGGCTGACTGTGATGTTTCATATCTCCGATCATATCCAGATAGGAATGCTTGGCTCCTCCCCCTGAGCAGAGCATCTCACAATGGGATGATGTAATTTTATCAGTGGGACTCAATGGCGCATTAACAGAAGATATCCTCCAGGAGGGAGGATGGGTCATGGAAGAGATAAAGAACACTGCCCCACCTGGTTTCAACAGCTGGCCCATTAGAACCCCCCTCCTCTGGGGTTATCAGGGATGAGTCATGAGGGGAGTACTGTCCCACCTGTTTTTAATAGCTTATGAAGATGGTGATAGAATACATACTATTGTAACCTAAGATAAGCCTTTATGTAGTTTACTGGATCCATGGGGAAATATTCTGATATAAAAACTTAAATTTGTTAACTGTGGTCATGTATGAAAATCAGGTATATGCAAAACAGGAATAGAAAAAACAAAAGATATGGCAACCTCAAGGATCTGTAGGAGAGAAAATCAAAATAGGATGCCGAATGATTAATGGGACTAACTATAGAAAAGAACTCACATCAGTGTTTTCGCTACAGATAAGCATGAAGAAATTTGTAGCCATTGGAGTAAATTGGATTGTTGGTATAATTTTATATAAGCACAGACCGTAAAATGGTTTGTCTTTGGGGATATAATTCTAATGGGCTTTCATTTAAGTTTACAACCTCAAACTGAAACCATGCTATTTACCCTTGTAGTCTTTTTATTAGCATTAGGAAGTTGGGAACAAACCCAAGAAGAAGATTATAACCTAATAATTAATGCACTTAATGTGGTCCAAGACAATGTATCATTGGCCCTCAGTTGTATACAAGTACAACTATGGATGCAGTCGGTGACTTCTTTAATCACAAGGGAAAGAAATGAAGGTGCTTTCCCTACTGAAATTTGAAAGGCTGTTTGGGACAATGCCACTGATGAAGAAAAGAAGCTCCAATCTTAGTGGACTCTAGTGAATTTTATCCCATTATAGCATTAGGACTCAATCATGAAGGAACAATATTTTATCCCTTTGAACATTGGTTATGGGCTCAGAAAGTAGAGGAGAAATGGCAAACTGTAAGTTTAGAGTCTTGTGTTATGTGAGTCCAACTAGGATTTATTTGTGAGAGTAACATATATTGATGTTAAGGACATATGTCATGATGTCAAACAAGGAATTTGCCACTTGGAAGTTCACCCAGACACTACCCAGAAAACTCTGCTTATATATATTGGTCAAAGTTGTGTATGTTTAAGAACTGCTTGTGTCTTTTTGGTGATAGATGATGAAAATGTGACTCTAGCTGTTGGAGATTATTTTAATTTTTGTATTGGTAATTTTGTTAAAATTATTGGGTGTGACTTTTCGTATTTAGCTCCAGTTGTATCCCACCAATTAATAAAGTCTAATTATACTATGTATCATAGACTGACACCTACAGCTATTGGAATGAACCTAAAATTGGTAAGACAATTGGTAAAGCACCAGGACTTAATTGAAATCCTGAAGGAAGTCCGGGAAAATGATAAAAAACACTTTGATTAAACAGAGTTTTGCAAAGAGTAAAACAAGATGCAAATCATTACTGGCAGGATACACTTTTTGGATGGCCACCCACTGCAACTGGCATTCTAAGTACGTTGTGTCACCCCATGGTTGTTTTATTAATATTAGTTGGTGTTAGCCTTGTTTTATCTGTTATGTTATTTCTTTGAAATTAAAGAATGTGATGGATGGCAATCCTAACTTTTGTATCAAATGCACATGGTAAAGCGTTAAGAGACACCACAGAAGCTTGTTAAAAGAAGAATGTGTATTAGTAAAAGAATTTACTAACTTTATAGAGAAGGGGGGACTGATACAAGGGTTTTGGGATTTTAAGGGTTAGTCAATGATTGTGAGTATTGCCAAATTCTGCAGCTGCTTACTGGACAATACATACTGTTTGATCGCGCTTCCCAAGCAAAAAAGAAAAATGTAAGGGAGGTGCAGGCCATTGATGAGAGGAGGAAGACCATGACCAAAGATCCTGCTTTTGGATCCTGGAACTGGTATTGGCCGGCTCTAAGGTTGGGAGTCAGGCTAGGATCTCAGAGAATATGTGCAAGGAGGCAAGGTGACCCCGAGGAAGACTCATTACTTCATCCCAGAGACCCCAGACCACAACCACCAGGAGGCACTGTGCAGGCATGAGCATATGGAAATGACTTTTGAACTCATTATAATATGAAGCGAAGATAGGTAGTGAATATGTATGAACGTATTGTGTAATCTAATGCATAAGTAACTTGTAACTTAATATATACCAAGCTGAGAGCCACTGAGGGTGCGCAAGCTTTTGGAGGAGCGATCCCCCTTGCGCCTGGTGCCGTATTAAAACATGCCTACCCTGTAACTACTGAGTTGTGGGGTGTTTTTCGTGCCTTACTGCCAAGAACTGGGTGAGGGAAGTCAGTCTAGAATCCTTACGTGCGAAAGTGCTCTCACATTTACTTTGTTGTGAGGGCATGGCTTGGGGCTGCTCCTGGGTCTGCTCCACTGATGAGCTAATTCCCTCCCTTTGTCTTTGGGGGACCACAAGTGCCACAGAGGGGAGGCAGTGGTGGTGCTGATTGTCCCCTAGAAGCTCAGGCAAGGAGCTATACCACTGGGCCACTATAGCTGACGGAGCCTCTGCCATTCCCTTCCCACGTGTTCCTTTCTAGAGATGTCCCACCACGATCTCCATTTCTCAACCGTGTTTCTTTCTGGTGGAGTAGTTCTTATTGCTTCCTAATTGTGGTAACTAATGCTGAAATAACTTTGTTGCCGATTTTAGGGGTTGTCTAAATACAGGCACAGTCTAGTTTAGAAAGAAGACATTGTTTATTCTGCACAGTGTGAGGTGGAGGTTTCCACAAATCAGGAACACTGAGGGGTAAAGTTACATCTTTTATACAGTAAAATTTACATGCTCCCACCTATCTAATACATAATTTCCGCCTACCTAATGCATATTTATTTGTGTGATGTAATCTTATGCAATGCTTGAAACACCAAACTCGTTTCTTTATTAAGCAACCTAAGCCTGTGGACTGCTTTAATTCTGATAAGGACAGTAGAACAGAACAGCACAGCCTTGTAGCAATAAAGGATGTAACTTAGGCAAACAGAAGTCATGCAAAACGCAAGCAGGATGTCAGCTCACCTCTGCAAGGCTGACAAAGTAGAAGTTATGCAAAACAACGATATTGTGCTTACTCAAAAGCAAGGGTGAAGGAACAGCTTCCTAAAAAGGACACCGGACATTGAAAACAGATCCCAAAGAATCATATAACGAGTTTCAATAAGGGGTGCGACTATGTCAAAGTCAAGGAAGTGGGGATAGCTAATGAATATGTAATCAGTGTCTATGATAAAAACTGTTCACCCAATGCTCGGGGAACCCGATTGAAGGAAGGATCCCCCAAGTGACCAGCATGCTGTAATAAAGAATGTCTGCTTTCTAATACTCAAAACTGTGTTAAAGAGTTTCTATCTGGCCGATTTAGGTGTCATTCAAAGGGAGATGCAAAACTCGTTTTTCATTTTCTATCCTTTCACATATTGTTAGATTTAAATCTAAACTTAATATTCCCCATTTCAAAGGTTCTTCCACTAATTTTGGTAATGGTAGGCATGTGTTTTGGGTCTGGCTGAGTTGGAGTTCATTTTCCCTTAGCAGCCCTCACAGTGCTGTGCTTTCCATTGGTAGCTAGAAAGGCATTGATAACACAGCAGTGTTTTGACCACTGCTGAGCAGCGCTAGCACAGCATCAGTACTGTCTCTCAACATCCCCCTGTCAGAGACTGAAATAGTTTATGCCTCAAACATTGATATAAAGTTTTGCTCATTATAACAAAACCTATATAAAGAAGCAACAACCAAAGAAGCCTCCCTTAAGATACCTGACTGGGACTTTGGACTAAGTTAAACCACTAAGATTGGATAAAAGGAAAATCCATTGTTTAATCATCTCAGGCCTAGGAAAAAAACAAACAAAGCTGAAGGAGAGGAATGCATCCACAAGTAAGTCAAACACAACAGAGATTCTTCCCTGGCTGAGCCTGGGGTGGGGGAGACCACAGCCTGCAGAAGCCAGGTTTACACAGACTACCCGCCCCCCCCAAATGAGGCAGGGGGGGAGAGCAAGTTTCAGGTGTAACCTCTGGTTAGAGACAGTGAACACTCATACTCCCTTACAAACTGGCCCAGCTGTGGAACCCCCAACCCCACAGGCCACAACTGTTAGCGTAGGAAAACACATAATCACGGAATGATTATATGGGTGCTTTAATGAAGGGCCCTGGGAGCAGGGGTCGGTTCAGACTCAAATCAAACTCTGCCATGGGTTTGAAAATGAACACATTTTATACTACTCCATACATAACCATCATATAATCATCAGTTAATCACTAATTCAACATTGCTCTATTGGATATATTGTTTTCACTCAAGCATGAGTTTCAGCTTTGAGACTGTTTCTATTGCAGATACTGTTTTTACCCAAGCCTAGGTTTCAGCCCCCCCCTTTCCTACTACCCTCTAACATTTCTCAGGATTGTTGCAAGTGAATTATTATTCTTACTTATATTTACTAAGCAATCATCTCATTAATCTTGTCGTAAGTAATCGTCACAGAAAAAGCACACAGGTGTGGTTCTCATGACTACACTTCTTACCCAACAAAAACAACACCTAAGGCCTACCCTTAAGGCCTACAAGGCCTGTCGATCCCACAGCCTAAAACTACTACAAACCCCGAAATCATTTTGTCCCCTATGCTATCACATCCACGGGACATTCACATGAGAGGCAGCTGAGGGGGTATCATAATCCACCAAAGACCCCTCAAAGTGCCCCCCTTGGAGTCATTCCAGAAGCCTTGTACCACAGGACTGCACATGATGCAACAAACCCAGAGTCTGTTTTAAGGGATGATGGTAAACTCCACCCCCCCTCCCCCCCCCGCCTCCCGGAGGTGCCTGGGCTTTCCTACCTAGACTGAGCATATATTAACCCATCGGAGTCTATGCTTTTTGGGGGGACCTTCACCACCAAGACCAGATGAAGAGGATCAACAGAACATCATTGGGATCCACAGAGTGGTAATATTTTCCTTATTCTGTCCCTGTTTCTCTCTTTCTGTGCCCCCCCCTATTTCCTATTTCTTTCTCATATTTACTATCAAATTAAACCCATACTATTGTCACTGGCATATGGTCTCATTTGCACCTTAATTTGGGCAGGGGCATTTCTAAGAACTTTAGTAATCGGATCATGACACCCCCTCCCCCCCATCAAGGGGCTGTAAGAGGGAAAGATCCTGGGAGGGGTCATAACTAGGCCAGCTGACCCAAATTGACCAAAGGGTTAGTCCATATCATATGACATCAGCTCAGATATAAAAGCTAAGGGAGGGAGAAGGAAGGGGTGCATGTGTTATTTACATTAGCCTTCCTGAGTAACTATTACATGAGCTGAAGCCCTGCTTCCCAGGAAGTGGCTGGATATTGCTTATAGATGGGAAGTAGAGAATAAAATTATTGTCTTTTCTCTTTGCTTGAGTATGTGCAACCTTTTGCTTTAGTAAACTGCCTTATCTCAACCTCTGAGTTGTTTTCATCTTAATTTCTCTCCCCATCCTGCTGGAAAAGGGAGTGATAGAGCAGCTTAGTAAGCACCTGGCATCCAGCCAAGGTCAACCAAGCACAGTCCTTTTTATACAGAAAATCATGCTATGAAAAGCCAGTGTCCATAAAGGAGACAGAGGAGTCCTGCAACTTTATTCTAATAAAGTGAGAGAGTCCACTGGGGCACATGCCCGTAGGGTTTTCTCTCTCGGAGTTTTGGAGGACGCACCTTCCTTTTATCTTAAACTCACGGCCACATGTTGCCCTCTTCCTTTCCCCATTGGCTGAGGTACTAGGAAGGTATAGCATTCCCGAACCGCCTGCCACGTGTACCCCCTTGAACCTGGCATTTTACCGCAAAGTTCAGAAACTCAGGCTTGTGCAGACCCACTTGCTTGTTTTAGGAGTCAAGCTGTCTTGGCTCTGTAACAAACTTGCTGCTTGAAGTTAATAGAGACATTGAGACCCATTTCAAAGACGTTAACACCCCATACCTTCACCCATGAAATTGTTTCTGAAGATATTAGCACATATCTTCCCTATCATTTTTGATGCCCAATGTGGGGAAAGACAAAGGTAGTTTTATACATATATATATTGCATGCAATAATAAATAGTAGTTACTGAGTACAAGCTCCTGTGTGGGACATGGAGTGTCAGCTGCACTGCTTATCTTTTGCTGAGTTTGGGAACATGTTAATACAAACAATGGTCCTGTGCTTTGCAATTACACTCATGGCCTTGTTATGCTGGGGGAGTTATCTTCTGTGGATGATGACAGAATACACCTCCCTCTGCCTGCCTGAGATTGATGTGAATGCTTTTATAATGCAGGCTCCCATGGTTATTGATCATCCTTATTGTCTTGGTTTAAGACAATTTAAAGGAGAACACTCTGGAATGAGGTGCCTCCCTTTATAGGTTTGAAGCTCAACCCTGGACAAGAAAATAAAACTCTATAGTCAGATGGCTACAGATCAGGTATTTGATTATTCAGTGCTGGGAGTGAGGCGGATCTCTCCTCCAAAAACTCACTCAGTCTTCTTTAGCCTTCAGTTAAGTTTTAAAAGTCCTTCCATGCAAAGTCACCATTACAACATATCATTAGCATACTCATATTTGCATAAAGCTGTTCCATGGTTTTACAATAGTTTGTTGCTTTCACGCATGCATCAGTTCCTTTTGTGTGGTCCTCAGTCTTCTGGTGGTTTTTTGATGAAGGCTTCTGTAATCTTCCTCACGTTTGAACTTTTTACCTCTATCTGCAGCGCATGCCTGGTGCTCCTTAGTTTTTTCAGTCTAACCTGTTTTTAACTAATTGTGAAGTTTCCCAGATCTGTAAATACTTGCTATCTTGCTCTTGATGGTGTTTTTTATCTCACTGGCTTTGCTATCTTGCATTGTTTGCTATCTTGATTGCTTTACCTGCACATCTTGTTACAATGTTAATTGTGGTTAACCTTTTGTTATATACCACTTAGGATTCAGGTTCAACCAATCCCTTTCAACCAATAAGGAACGAATATGAGTTGATTTAAGTTTGCTAACAAGCAGAACAGCAAGTGTTATGAATGGATTTGGTAGTTTAGATAAGCCCTTGCCTTTTGCCCAGATCTTGGCAGCAGGCAGTAGGTTTATTGAGGTGGCCAGCACCCCAAAACCCACTCTCGTTCATAAGTTCTTTCAATAATGGCTGATTCAGTCTATGGTAGAATGAATTATTTATTTAATAGACAGAAAACTAACAAACATAAGTGTCGTGGGTTGACCCTGGCTAGGTGCCAGGTGCTCACTCAGTCACTTTATCTCTCCCTCTCCCACTGGGAGAGGGGAGAGAATAATATGGGAAAAGACTACTAGGGTAAGATAAGGCAGTTTTATTACAGAGGGAAAAATAGAGCAAGCAAGCAGAGAGCTACGCATGCAACACCTGAGGAGAAACACGGTCAATCTCTACTTCCCATCAGTAGCGATATCCGGACACTTTCTGGGAAGCAGGGCTGCAGCACGCGGAATGGTTGTTCAAGAAGGCAAACATGGACCAGCCCTGAGCACCTCCTCCTCCTCCTCTCTTCCTTCCCTTTGGCTGACTGGGGTCAGCTGGCCTGCTGGTGTCCCCTCCCAGGATCTTCCCCACTCCCATCCCCTTCGGTGCGGGGAAGGAATGTCAGAGGGACAGCACTGCTTGGCAGTAGCCAAAACACTGCTCTGTTATCAACACCAGCCACCAATACAAAGCACAGCACTGTAAGGACTGTGAGCTTTACCCCAGTCAGACCCAATACAATTTCCACCCCTTATTCCATACCATTTGCATCAGGCTCAGATCCTGTATGATCCTTTCCTACTCACACATGCAGTTTAAGCTACATCCTTAAACCATCCTCATCACATTAACTACTATCTCCCGTCCTTTCACATCCTTCCAGGTAGTCTCCATTTCCAGCAGAATGTGGGGTCAGGACAGGAGGAATAGTAAACTTGATAGTCGAGTACTGGCACCATCCCTGTACATCATCGTCTTTTTCTTGCCCCTCACCAAAATTCATTCTTCTTTCAGCTCATGTCCCTTCTGCTACTTTGCATCCTGCAACATACAACTTCCAACATACATTATTCTCACCCCAAGGTTAAATCACCTTGGGGCACACACTGGGTCTCCCCATCCTCCCGCATTACCCACCAGGTACACCCAGGTCCTTGGGCAAAGACAATCCCACGAATGGGTTTGCCCTTCCCCATGGGGGACGCAACCCACACTGACTTCCCCAGCCACTTTCCTATGTGTAGTGCAAGAACCTTGTCTTCCTCCACAGTGTCTAAGGGTTTCGTTTGGGCAGGACCAGGGCGATTAACAGATCCCCTATTATTGACTAGCCAAGTGGCTTCTGCCAAGTTCACATCCCAATGCTTCCATGTCCCATTACCTAGTGCCCGTAGCATAGTTTTTAACAGTCCATTATATCTTTCAGTCTTCCCAGAGGCCTGTGGGTGATAAGGAATATGATATATCCACTTAATGCCATGCCTCTTTGCCCAGGAGTTAATAAGATTATTTCAAAAATGAGTCCCATTGTCTGACTCAATTCTATCTGGGGTTCCATGTCGCCACAAAATGTGTCTTTCAAGACCTGAAATTGTGTTCCGAGCAGTGGCGTGGTTTACTGGGTACGTTTCCAGCCAGCCAGTTGTGGCCTCCACTATGGTGAGGATGTAACTCTTGCCTTGGCGTGTTTGTGGCAATGGCCCAATGTAATCAATTTTCCAGGCTTCACCATACTGGAACCTCAGCCACCACCCTGCAGTCCAAAGAGGCTTCACTCGTGTGGCTCGCTTGATGGCAGTGCATGTTTCTGTGGCAGGACATCTACCCCCTCACCTCCTTCTCCTGTATGCCACAGATAACGGGGGCATAAAGAGATAACCCAAGGGCAGGAAGGCCCAGAAGGGGTCATCTCTGGCACCAGAGACCTCAAGCCTCAGCTAAGAATTAGCATCTTAGTCTGCAGAGCTGATAGGAGGAGATATAGAGGGAAAATTACTGACTAGAGAATCATGGTTTTACACTATAAAAGATACACGAGCTAACACTGGGGCAGAAGTCTCTCACACCCTAAAGTGTTTGAAGCTTCTCCCCAAAGTTTGGACGCAGGCTTCGTGGTTACTTCCCCGGGGATTGAGGGAAAGGATTTCAATGTACTGCACCAACAAATTGGACGGAAAGATACATTGAATCCTAAGCTTATACTATTTCTTCGCTAGCTGTAACTGAAAAAGGAACCATTCTCGTGCACTGTGTGTGTTAAACTACTAATAGTCTTTCTTTTTGCTTCATTCCTGTGTAGTATTGGTTTGCTTTTAAGTCTTATATCTGTTAGTTTCCCTGTCTATTAATAAATGTTTCATTCTGTAATAGACAGAATCAGTCATCATTAAAAAGAGTTTATACACAAAAGTGGGTTTTAGGGTGCTGGTTACCTCAATAAGGTTACTATCTACTGCCAAGGCCTGGGCAGAAGGCAAGGACTGATATTTAACTCCCACATCCATTCATGACAGTGCCCCTCAAACCAACAGGGTCTTTGCAATCCGAACACGAGTATCAATCTCCTCCCTCTTCGTTAACACTCGCAGGAGTGCAGGTTTGGACTTACCCCTTTCAGACGATGCCCTAATTACAGATTTGACTATTCATGTGCTAAATACAGGGGTTTATGGACCTTTACCAGAAGAATTGTTTGGACTTTTAATTGGTAGATCATCCACTGCGAAGAGCAGTCTCATAATACATGTTGGTGTAATTGATTCAGACTATATAGGGGAAATTAAAGAGATGGTTTTAACTAACACCACACCTTGATTTATCTCAAAAACTGAAAAAATTTCACAGTTGCTATAACTTCCTTTTTTTTGTTCTGGCAGAGAAAGACGCAGTCTGAGGGGCTGGTGGGTTCCACGTTCACTGGATCCAGCAAATTAGAAGTGAAAAGCCCTCATCAACTTGACAATTAAATGACAAATCTTTTACAGGCTTACTCAGCACCGGTGCAGATATTTCCATCATTTCAGCATCTTCATGGCCCCCACAGTGGCCTCTTAAAACAGCAGATGCCTTAGTGGAAGGCATTGGGGGCCATAAAGCCCCTAAACAAAGTGCACTTATTCTTACAGTCATAGGGATGAACAGATGCCAAGCAACTTTACAACTGTTTGTTTTGCCTTCTCAATTTACGCTGTGGGGTCGTGATTTACTTTCTCAATGGAATATTACTCTTGCAGTGAATGTGGCAAATTTAGCAAATGGGTCACTGATTTAAATCCCCTGCTCAAATTGAGATGCAAGACAGACACTCCCGTTTGGGTCAACCAGTGGCTGTTGAAAGGGGAAAAACTGACACAAGCTGAAAAGCTTGTTGATAAACAAATAAAATTAGGACACATTGTACCATCCACGTCTCCATGGAACTCCCCTATATTTGTGATACTGAAAAAATCAGGCAAGTGGCGACTGCTGCAAGTTGTCAGAGCAATAAATCAGGTAATAGAACCTATGGGTGCCTTGCAACCAGGGCAACCCATTCCTTCAATGATTCCCTGGGAGTGGTCAATTGTTGTGATTGAGCTTAAGGATTTCTTTTGTATGATTGCATTGCATCCAGAGGATTGTTATCACTTTGCATTCTATTTACCCTGCGTAAACTGTGAGACACCTATAAAAAGGTATCATCGGGTTGTTTTGCCACAAGGTATGAGAAACAGTCCAACAATTTGCCAGCTTTTTGTAGCCAATGCCTTGGAACTGATCAGAATGAAATTTTGCAGTGCTTTTATATACCACTACGTGGATGATATTTTAATTGCTTCACAACATCAAGCTGAGCTTGACACCGTCCTTTCACATATGATTCTGGAGCTGGAATCTTGTGGCTTACAAATAGCTCCTGAAAAAGTAGAAAAAATGCCACCTTGGAAATACCTCAAATGGTGTTTAAGTGAGAAATCTATCCACTCACAATCCCTGGAATTGGTGCCTTCTGTAAAAGCATTACATAATTTGCAAAATTTGTGGGGCAAAATAAATTAGGTTAGGCTGATGCTCAGCATCACAAATGAAGTCCTCTGTTCAAATTGCTGAAAGGTAACGCTGATTTGTTGTCTGCACGAACACTTACAAAGGAGGCACATCTCTCCCTTGAGATAATTGCTAACAAAACTAGCTCCTATAATGTGGCCCGTTATGTTGAGGATTTACCTGTGACTCTTTTTGTAATTACTAACACTTTTCAGCATTTTGCCATTCTTGGTCAGGTAGCCACAGATGGCAAAGATATTTATTTTTTAGAAGGGGTATTTCTCCCCCATACTTCTTAGCAAACAATAACCACTTGTTTAGAAATGTGCCTTGATGCTGTTACCAGAGGCAGACAACCCACCAGTCAAATATTACGGCAAGATCCTGATATCATTGTCATTCCTTTACAGAGGCACAAATTTCATTCTTTACTATGAGACTCAATAGCTTGTGCTGTCTCTTTTGCTGATTTCTTAGGGAAAATTTCATTTCATTTACCATCTCACAAACTCTTTCAGGCTTTGAACTGTCTCTCACTAAGTGTTAACTCCTTTGTTGCCTCAGACCCAATCCCTAACACCGTAACTGTGTTTATAGGTGGATAAGGAAAAACTCACAAAGCTGCAGTGGCTTGGCATGATGGAGTCAAGTGGAAGGATCATGTGACACAGATTGGCTCTGCACAAATAGTCGAGCTCAGAGCGGCAGTGGACATGTTGTCTTTTTCCTAACTCACCTTTTAATCTCATAGCAGATAGTGTGTGTTACCAGAATACCTGTGCAAATGCCTGACATTTTGTTGCACCTTGTAAACACTGCTGATATAACGACGCTGCTTGTTGATTTAATATCTCTCATTCATTTTTGTTGTACACCATTTTTATCATGCGTATTTGCTCTCATACTAACTTACCAGGTCCCCTAATGGAAGGGAACACTCATACTGACCACTTGATGACGGCAGTCTGTCCTAGGTTTGCCCAGGAGGGGTCAATCTCAAAAGAGACCCATGCTGCAGGAAGTAATACAACTTCCTTCTTGAGAGACAGATTGATATCTATGCCAACCAATTAAAAGCTGATCCGCCTTCAAGGAAAAAACTCTATATAAGCAAAGGACCCTTGAGAGTCTTTCTCTTGCCTTCCTGCTTTTATAAGAGAAGCAGGTCCCCTGCTTTCTCTCTCCGGTAAGACTGGGCCCTTGCCTCCCTCCCCCTTTAGAGGGAAAGGGGGAAGGGGGGTTTGGAGCTGCAGTTGAGCCCTTCAGCATTCAGACACAGCTGGGTTGTAAATTCCAGCCATGGCCAGGCAGGGCTGAGCCCTTGCTCTCCCTCCCCTTCAGCTCGGCCATAAATTCCAGCCACGGCCAGGCAGGGCCAAGCCCTTCCTCTCCTCCCCCTCACCTCGGACATTGAAATGCTGCACTCAGTGCGGGCAGAGACCACTTGGCCATCACAAGGCCTGAGAGAGAGATTAATCCTCTCAGTGCCTAGATGAAACTTGAAGACATCTATCTTCCCTGCACAGAGAGAGGAAAGAGTGAGGACACCTACAGAAATACAACATAGAAACTCTAAAGTCAGTGAAGGAAGCAGAGCTGATGCCTAGAGGGAGGAGTATGAGAAGTGCTTCAATAATGAAGCTGAAAATGCTTTTGTGAAACCATGGTTGAGACTAAGCTAAAATATTCCCTGTAATATATAAAAAAAAGTCCAAAGGGAGGATGTGATGTTCTAACTACAGCCAGTGAGCCAAGGCACCTGTGTAGAGATAAGTCGATACTGAAGTAATTGCGGCCTGATAAGAAGCTTAAACAGAGACAGAGAAGAAGCTGTGATTCAGTCCCTCGCCCCGGGGATGGTGGAAAACTTATGTTACCAGTAACAGAAGAAGCGGATTTTCTTTACTGCTGTAATAAAACTGCTCATCCTTAAAAGAGTACCCCGTGGACTGCCATAACCACAGTAGTAACTGTGAAAAGGCTACTGGTGTGGAAGGGATCTTCCACAACAAGCAGATTTTCCTCCCGGGTGGCTGCTGGTTGTGAAGCTAGAACCATAAAAAACTGTATTTTCTTATAGATAAGTCCATAATATAAGCAAAAGAAATTTCTTTACCTAAATAGACTGAGAAAAGACTATTTTGGAAGTGGTAAACTGACTGAAAGTTCAAAGTGTTGTCTTTTTGTGTTGTCAGTGACAAAGAAATACAGAGGTAGGGGGAGAAGTGTTCTAAAAGGTTTGTTCTAGTTCTTGTTATTTTTTTTCTTGTTTTTTTTTAATTTGTTAATAAACTTTCTTTACATTCTTTAAAAATTTGAACCTACTTCACCTTCTCCTAATCCTTATCTCACAGCAAAATTGAATAAATTTTAATAAATATACTGGCGTTTGGCCAAAAACTCACACAAATGAACTCAAACCACTACACAGTCACATCTAATCAGACATTTACAGGTGGTTCAGAATCTCATGCCTTTTTTCATCAAAATGCTGCTGCTTTATCTAAAGATTATGGTATTTCAGTGTCCCAGGTATGCATGATTTTTAACGCTTGTCGTGACTGTCATTGTTTTTCTTCTTCTAATGTGCCCAGTGGGGTAGTATGTAGAGGGCTTGCAGCCTGCCAGTTATGGCAAACTGACATTACGCACGTTCTGTCTTTTGGTTGGCAGAAATTTGTTCATTGTTCTACTGACTTATTTTCAGGCTTTTTAGTTTCCACTGCACATACAAGTGAATCTGCAAAGGATGTTTGTCACCACCCTCTCTGTGCATTTGTGACAATGGACCAGCCACTGGAAATTTACATTGATAATGATGCTGTTTTGTTTTTGCCTTATTTCTTTTATATGTTCTCTGTATTCTTTGCACATAGATATTTGTAGCTCTGTAGTCTATTGTATTAGTGGCTGGTTTTCCCAGTACTTTTCCATGGCCTTTCCCTAGGCAGAAAGACAAAACAAATTCCAGAGCTCCAAGCCCTGAGGGGTACAAGGCCCCTATGCTATCTTAGTTTTTCCTGGGAACCAAGGTTGAGAACAACTCTTTGAGATACATTTTCATGGACAAAATACAGCCAGGGCTGAGGGGGGGAATCCCAGAGAAGGGGCTTGACCTGGGGGGGAATTGAATCACCACTTGTCCTCCTAATTGGTACTTTTTATCAATTATGCTAATTTCCTAAAACCTATAAAAATGTACTCACCCCTGTGGGAGTGGGCTTTTGTGGACATCTTTCCATAACTGCCCCTGAAAGCCTTCCAATAAAGATCCGCTCTTATATTACCTCCTTACTAAAATTATCTTGAGTTTCATTTCCAGGCTGGGAAAAAGGCAACAATAATGGCCCTGCTTATCAATCCAATTTGGTTGCTATGTTTTTACAGGCCTGGGGTGTTAACCACTCCTTTGGAATTGCCCGCAACCCCTCTTCTCAGGGGGTTGTGGAATGGATGAATTGTGCACTCAAAAAATCTCCTCATACAGAAAAGGAGGAACTCTGGAGTGTCACCGCAGGATGAACTGGATTTTGCTTGTTTTACTTTAATTTTTTAAAATCGTTAAAATGACCCTTTTGCCTTTACAGCTGCAGAACGTCACTTTAAAAGCCCCTAAGATAGGCTGCAACATCCTAAGGTATTATATAGACAGCTTCCTGATACAAACTGTCTGGCACAGACCCGTTGATCTATTAACATGGGGCCTAGGATAAGCTTGTGTTCTATCCCCTACAGGTCCATTGTGGGTACTGGCTAAAGCTGTCAAACTGTACCATGAGCTGGAAGGACACCCAGCCGAATCCTGTTTTGGAGATGATAAAATTGAAGCTGACCAACCCCTCAACAGGGAAGAAGAGGAAGAGAAGTGAAAACATATGCGGTAGTTTGAAAGCAAATCAGTGAGAGGCTCAAAGTCAGAACTACAATTTAATAGGAAAAATTAAAATAAATGCAATAGTACAAAAAAACCCTGACAGAGTCAGAATACAACCTGACACCCTGTCAGTCAGGGTGTTGGTAGCAGTCTGATTAAATGGTGGCTGCAGTCTTCTCGGAGTGATAGATGTGGTTCTGTTGAAGCAGTAATCATATAGAAAGGTGTAGTTCTCCTCTGAAGGTCCAGTGGTGGTGTAGAAGGGTCTGGTCTTCCTCTGGGAATCCAGTGGAAAAGGCTGACTGCGGTGTTTCAAATCTCCGATTATATCCAGATAGGAATACTTGGTTCCTCCCCCTGAGCAGAGCATCTCAGAATGGGATGATGTAATTTTATCAGTCATGCAGTAGGACTCAGTGGTCCATTAACAGAAGACATCCTCCTGGAGGGAGGATGGGTCATGGAACAGGTAAAGAACACTGCCCCACCTGGTTTTAACAGCTGGCCCATTAACAGAAGACATACTCTGTAGTTATCAGGGATGAGTCATGAGGGGAGTAAGGAAGACTGCCCCTCCTGATTTTAACAGTTTATGAAGATGGTGATAGAATACATACTATTGTAACCTAAGACAAATAACATGGGGTAATCTCAAGGCTCTGGATGCTGAGGCATCTATGATGCAGTGTGTGGAGGCAGAACCCAGTGCTGCAAACACCTTCTTGGCCTATCTGGCCATTGTATCGGCTAACTCAAAAGTAAGACCTTTGCTTTATGTTCTGCTGTTTAGCTCTTGTGTTATGGGTGTCAACACACAAATCTACTGGGCTCATGATTATGACCCTCTGGTGTCTTGTCCAGTAACATGGTGGGACCTGGAAATATCCATTTCTAATAACAACTCTAGAATACAAGGAGGGACATTGCTCCCTCTGTCTGGGTCATTAACGGGACAGGTTGGCTATCAGTTGAAGGAAATCAAACTTTTGTAGCAGACTCCTATCTCGTATGCTTAACTACTTGCAGTGACAGCCCTTGCATCCCTTTTACATTACACATGCATCTGATAAAAAAATTACACTGGCAAAAAGACTACCTTACAAGCAGTTGAAATTCCAGGAGTTAATACATCACATAACCCTATAAACACCACCACAGCTCTGAATAATATTCCCATATGTGAGCTTAGAGCTGTCTCACCTTCAGTGCATATTTCATGGTCTCCGTGCAGGATGGAAAACCCTAAACATCAGATATGATACAAGAAAGTTAAGGGTTATGAAATAGTTTGGGGAGCTGCTTGCTGGAACACTATGGGCCACCTGCTTGGCATTTATCAAGGATTAAGACATAGTTTAAGGAGTTGCTTACTGGAACAATATGGGCCACCTGCTTAACATCTCTCATGTCTGTTACAATAAGGTAGGAGGATGTTGAAGGTTGGATTTAGTTCTTTTCCTCAGGAATTTTTCTCTCATGGGTTGCTAAGACACAAATGACCGGGTACTTAAGAGAAACAAAGCACAAGGCTAGAGCCTTTCTCCTTGGCAGGGTGGGGTAAAATTACCCCTCATGGAAGCAGGGCTTGAAAACGCGAGATTTGGAGAGACTGAAAAGCAAGGGCAGGGGGGAGGTCACTCTCTCTTGCTCGGGACCCTCGGAGCTGGACGGTCGGAGCTGCTGTCTGCTGAACCCACGGCCCCTGAGAAGCCAGCGCGGAGCTGCCAGTCTGTCTGCTGTGAGTCTTTTTTCCTCTCTGCCCATCGGGAGCTGCCTGCCACCAGCCTGTCTCTCCCCCCCGCTCCTCCTCGCCGCTCGGAGTTTCCTCACTACATTGTGGCGGGGTTTCCCCCTGCACGTCGAGACCTCTTGCCGTCCCAGCTCCCTGTGTCCGGGGATCCTGCTGTGGCACCGACACCAGCTGCCCCCCAAGGGTCTGTGGAGCAAGGGCTCTCCTCCATCATTCCCTGCCTCGGGCAGCCGCCATTTGCCGTGTGCTACATGAGCTCACGCCGGAGCGCCCCCTGCAGCCACTGGGGAATCATCACACCCAGAGCACCCCAGCAGCCACCGGGGAATCACCACACCCAGAGCGCCCCTGCAGGCTGTGACTGGAACTGCACCGAAGGGAAAAGGTGCCTGGAAGCCGAGCAGGCTGCCACTGGGTTTCTGGTTCTGTTTGTTGGTTAACGTTATAGTTGTTGTTATTTGTCATCTTTGTTTTAGGTAGTAGTAAAGAACTGTTATTCCTATTTCCATACCTTTGCCTGAGAGCCTCTTGATTTCAAATTTATAATAGTTCGGAGGGAGAGGGGTTACAGTTTCCCATTCCAAGGGAGGCTCCTGCCTTCCTTAACAGACACCTGTCCTTCAAACTGGTAAAGATTTTGGAGCCAACGTGGGGCACGAGGGCATCGAGAGGAAAAAGGATAACAGTTCTTGAGTAACGCAGATTTTGTGTGCTGGATATAGGAACCTCATTATGTTGCACCATGTGGTCTAGCTTATTCCGGTTCGTATGGCAAGTGGTCACAGCTGTTTCTCTCCCATTTGCAGCCCCGTATCTAAACATGGGCCCTATAACTAAGGCTACGGTGGCTGTTATACAGTTTGTGTCATGAGTTGATAAGGTGAGGAATTCATGGATTTTCAACTTCCTCTGGAAGGCAGGCATGTGGATTCAGAGCTACCACACATTAATGACATGTTTTCAGGGTTACTTTAATAATGGTACCTACTGCGAGGAAATGACATCAAAAGAAATGTTCTCACAACCCTTCACCCAGCTCTTTGGGCCTATCCCGCCAATCTTTGAGGGGTTCAAATCTTCTCTAAATGCGAATGATACCATACAGTGGCTGGTGTTGCTGATAGGCCTGCTCTATTTAGCATCCAGGGATAAAGGAGGTCTGACTTGGATAACCACCCTGACACCTACCTCAGACAATAGAGATGAGGCCTCAGTACCTGACATGGCCCCAGAGACTAGGGATGCTGCCACAGAACCTGACATGGCCCCAGAAACTAGGTACACCATCCCAGAACCTGACATTGCCCCAGACACTAGACATGCTGCTACAGAGTCTAACCCAGCCCCACAACCCACCTCGGAAACAACCCACCCGGATTGGGTGGGAGTCCTGGTGAAAGAGATACGTGAGATGGGTCAAATGCTGAAGGAATACACTTGCCCAGCTGGTGGGAAACCCTTCCCCTACCCCAAAGAGGGACAGTCTAATGGGGCAGCAGGGGAACCCAGGGACGTTATAACCGCTCAAGCTTCAGTCAGATCAGAGGGGCAGCCACAGCCAGTAGCAGTTGCCCCTGTGGAAAAGAGGAAGACTAAGGTCAAACCAGAGCAGCCAGTGAGTAATGATGGGGAAGCAGGACCCTCTCAACCAGTAGGGAGGCCAAGGATTGAAATCACTACCGAGTCCCTGGGGTATGACAGTCTCCGTAATCTACAAAAAGACATTGTGCGACGGGGTAATGAGCCTTTTACAACCTGGTTACTTCGGGTCTGGGACCTTATGGGTATGGGTGTGCAGCTGGATAGTATTGAGGCAAGGCAGATGGGACCCTTGTCCCAGGACTCAGGGGTAGATCAGGTATTTGGAAGAGACGACAGGCCCCTGTCTCTCTGGGAACGGCTTTTAATAAGTGTAAGAGAGAGGTTTGTCAACAGGAAGAGAATGCAGGAGTACCGTCATAGAAGACCATGGAAGACTCTTGAGAAGGGAATCCAACAGCTGAGGGAGGTGGCAGTATTGGAGGTACTCTTTGGGAGGGATGGACAACATGATAATGACCCCGACAAGGTCAAGTGTACAGGGCAAATGTTGTGGAATCTGGCAAAGCTAGGGCCCTCCCAATACACCATCTTCATTGCAACAATTAATGCTGATGACAACCGAGAGACAGTGGGCTCCATAGCCACCAAACTCAGGAATTATGATAGTATGATCAGTGGCCCAATACAGGCTCAGGTCTCTGCTGTGGTCAAAGACCTCAGAGAAGAGATGAGGGAGGTGAGGGAGGAGATGAGGTTGATGAGTGCGGCACCAGTGCGAGTCACAAGCCCCAAAGTCAGAGCCCAGTGCCCCCCAGCCAGGGAGAGAGGGTACACCCCACGATCTGAGCTGTGGTTCTTCCTGTGTGATCACAGAGAAGACATGAGGAAGTGGGATAAGAAACCCACTGCTACCTTGGCAGCACGGGTACAGCAACTCAAGGAGGGAAATACTAACCGAGGCGGGGGGTCTACTAAAGTGAATGTAGCCTCAGCCTCCTGTGACCACGATGCCAGATATTACGGAAAGGAGGACGATCTGTTAGATCCCCTCGAGGGGACCTCTACTATGTATGCCCAGGAAAGAAATGATAACCAGGGCTAGAGGGGCCCTGCCTCTAGCCAGGAAGAGGCACGGGAAAACCGGGTCTTTTGGACAGTGTGGATCCAATGGCCTGGCACATCAGAACCACAAAAATATGAAGCGTTAGTTGATACTGGTGCGCAGTGTACCTTAATCCCATCGAGACATGTGGGGGCAGAACCTGTTTCTATTGCCGGGGTGACAGGGGGATCGCAACAATTAACTTTGTTGGAAGCCGAGGTGAGCCTGACCGGGAAAGAGTGGCAGAAACACCCCATTGTGACTGGTCCAGAGGCCCCATGTATTGTAGGCATAGACTTCCTCCGGAATGGCTATTACAAAGACCCAAAGGGACTCAGGTAGGCTTTCGGAATAGCGGCTGTGGAGGCAGAGGGCATCAGGCAACTGAACACCTTGCCTGGACTATCGGAAAATCCAAATGCAGTGGGACTCCTGAGAGTAAAAGAGCAACAAGTGCCAATTGCCACCTCGACAGTGCACCGCCGGCAGTACCGGATGAATCGAGACGCCGTGATCCCCATCCACAAGATGATCCGAGACCTGGAAAGCCAAGGAGTGGTCAGTAAAGCTCACTCACCCTTCAACAGCCCCATCTGGCCTGTGCACAAGTCTGACGGGGAATGGAGATTGACTGTGGGCTATCGTGGCTTGAATGAAGTGACTCAACCATTGAGTGCTGCTGTGCCAGACATGTTGGAGCTCCAGTACGAGCTGGAGTCCAAGGCAGCAAAATGGTATGCCACTATTGACATTGCCAATGCGTTCTTCTCCATCCCTCTTGCAGCAGAGTGCAGGCCCCAGTTTGCCTTCACCTGGAGAGGTGTGCAATATACCTGGAATCGGTTACCCCAGGGGTGGAGGCACAGCCCCACGATCTGCCATGGACTGATCCAGGCTGCACTGGAAAAGGGTGAGGCTCCAGAGCATCTCCAATACATCGATGACATCATTGTGTGGGGGAACACGGCAGCAGAGGTATTTAAGAAAGGAGAGAAGACCATCATGATCCTCCTGGAAGCCGGTTTTGCCATCAAGAAAAGCAAAGTCAAGGGACCTGCTCGAGAGATCCAGTTCCTGGGGGTAAAATGGCAAGATGGACGGCGCCAGATTCCCACGGAAGTCATCAATAAGATCACTGCGATGTCTCTGCCAACTAACAAAAAGGTAACTCTGTGGTAGATAGGGACAGGCGGATGGAAGATCTCGCGATGTGATGGAAAGCAAGGGCAGCATGGAATCCCCCCTCCCTTCATTCCTGCATGATAAGAGATCACCCGAAGTTTGAAACACCTCCTAATCCCAGTAGTTTTCCACTCCTTACTAACCTTAGCTATCCCGCCGTCCCCTTTCTGACGTAGTGAAGCCCCCCAGACTATTTAACCTCATGAGATAAGGTAATAAACGCCATTTGACCATCCACCACATTGGTGTCTGTGTGTCGTGGACCGAGTAGCTCGGGTGAGGCCGGGCTGCCGTGCTGTCGTTCTTGAACCAGGTCGCCTGCCTTCATAGCGGAAGGCAACATAGTGGTGCCGAAACCCGGGAAGAAGAAGAGCTCGGGCAACGGGATTCACCTGGACAAGAGGCCGCGGTCGGATCAGCCAAGCTGACTTCCGGAGGGGGAGACGTCCCCAAAGGACCCGCGGTCACTATGGAGACCGTCGCAAAGGTCGTGAGTTTACTTTATAAGCAGTGGGGAATTAAGTGTAAGCTCAAGGATTTTTATCTTGCTATTGCAAAACTCCTGGAGCTTGGGGCGATTGAGCGTCCAGCAGAAATATTACACCCGGAGGTGTGGGGGAAATGTACCAATGTTTTAGCAGAGGACACTAAATCCTCGGGCAGCGGCAAAAGTCTCAAAGCGTAGGGGAAAGTAGAAACGGCTTTACGCCAAGCGCTGGAACAACAAGAGACTTGGAAAGCTGCACGTGCATGTTTATTAGCTACTCCTAAGCTGGGGGTAGGAGCAATAACACAGACCGACCCCGAGAGCGGTCTATCTGAGAGCGGGGGTTCGCGGGGACCGGGCGTGCTTCCCTTCTCCCCGGACCCGAATCCAAACGCCCCGGGGCCCCCAGAAAACTTCCCGACGCTTCCGCCGAGCCTGCCAGATCCACCCCCTGCCACGGAAACTTCCCAAACGTCCGCGTTTTCCCCATCTGTCCCTCTGCCGCTGGTTAGCGATCCAACGCTGGAAGCGCAGCAATACGCGCGATCTTTTTGGGAGGGATTGACAACCGAAGCCAGGGAAACCGAGAGGGCAGCTAGAGAGGGAGCGTGGGTGAACCCCCCTCCCCCGCCCTATGCAGTTCAAAATGGCGCGGGCGACCAAGGAGATGGGCGGGGCCAGGGTTTCAGCAGTGGGAACGAACAATGATTGCGGGCGGGTGTTCGCTGCTGCGCATGCGCGGGAAGAGGGAGCTGCAAACGCGCGCGCACGGGAGAGCGGCAGAGAGCGCATGCCCAGTCAAGAGCCGTGCTCAATGCCGTTACCATTTAAGGGAGAGCCCTCCCCTTGCGGGAGGCAAGGCAAGCCCAGGGGGCGGGACCGGCACCAACCCGGGGGGAGGAGCGGGGCCGGAGCCGCAAGAAAAGGCACGGAATCCCGGAAGTGCTCTGGCAGTCGACTTCCGGCTCTGAGTCCGACAACAGCTCCTCTAGCTCTACTGAGTTATCGGAAACTGACGGGGACACAGAGTCGGAAGAAGCAGAGCTATCACGATTTGAAACGAAAACGAATAAAGTTTTAAATTACGCCGGAAAGCAATCACAATACAAATTCACCGACTGGGGAAAGATAAAAATAGCCTGTGCAGAATGGGTGCCCTCGGCTACAGTTCATGCTTTCCCGGTGAGGGCCACTGGGCAAGACGGAACACTGATACCCTGATCGGTCATGCAGATGCCTCCCAGATAAGTAGTTTAGCCGAGTCTGACTCTAACCCAGTCTTTCGTATGTTAGAAGCTACCTTTCTTTCCCTGAACGAATCCAACCCGAACCTAACTGATTCCTGCTGGCTTTGCTATGATGTCAAACCCCCCTTCTACGAAGGAGTTGCTTTAAATATCCCCTTCAGTTACTCCACAGCCGACTCCCCTCACCAGTGCAAGTGGGATACTCCCCGCAGAGGAATCACCCTGAGTCAAGTCACGGGTCGGGGCAGATGTTTTGGCAATGCAACCTTAGCAAAGAAAGGCAACATCTGCACCAAAGTTGTCAAGCCCAACAGAAAGAATAAATGGGTGGTTCCATCCGCATCTGGGATGTGGGTTTGTCAGCGATCTGGAGTGAGTCCTTGTGTGTCTCTTGCCAAATTCAATGATTCCACTGACTTTTGTGTCCAAGTTCTAATTGTTCCTAGGGTCCTGTACCATACAGACGAAGAGATGTACCACCTCTTTGAGAAAACCGACCGGCTCCACAAAAGAGAACTGATAACAGGTGTAACTATTGCAATGCTGCTCGGCCTGGGAGCAGCCGGAACGGCCACGGGTGTCTCAGCTCTAGCGACCCGACACCAAGGACTGTCTCAGCTACAAATGACCATCGATGAGGACTTGCAGAGGATCGAGAAATCCATCTCCTTTCTAGAGAAATCAGTTTCCTCACTCTCAGAAGTGGTCTTGCAGAACAGGCGAGGATTGGACCTCTTGTTCATGCAACAAGGAGGCTTGTGCGCCGCCTTGAAAGAGGAATGCTGCTTTTATGCAGACCACACAGGAGTCGTCAGAGACTCCATGGCAGAGCTCCGAGATAGGCTAGCTCGGAGACAGAAAGACAGGGAAGCCCAACAGAGCTGGTTTGAGTCCTGGTTCAATCAATCACCATGGCTCACCACACTAATTTCCGCCTTGGTAGGTCCATTGGCAATGTTTTTTAGTTTTTACCTTTGGACCATGCCTGCTGAACAAACTAGTCTCTTTTATCCAGACCCGTCTGGAACGGGCCAACATTCTGTTTTTAGAACATCAACAAATGCTGTAATCCAAACTGTAAACACTGCCAATCGCAAGACTTTTCTAACTTGCCTTGCGAAATCTACTCAAGTATACCAAACCCCTTTTCCCTTGTCAAGTTACTACCTCATACCTCACTTCAATACATGTATCTATGACTACCTCATTCATTTGTGAAAAAAGGGGGGGAAGTGTGGTAGATAGGGACAGGCGGACGGAAGATCTCGCGATGTGATGGAAAGCAAGGGCAGCATGGAATCCCCCCTCCCTTCATTCCTGCATGATAAGAGATCACCCGAAGTATGCAACCCCTCCTAAATCCCAGTAGTTTTCCACTCCTTACTAACCCTAGCTATCCCACCGTCCCCTTTCGGATGTAGTGAAGCCCCCTAGACTATTTAACCTCATGAGATAAGGTAATAAACGCCATTTGACCATCCACCACATTGGTGTCTGTGTGTCGTGGACCGAGTAGCTCGGGTGAGGCCGGGCTGCCGTGCTGTCTTCCTTGAACCAGGTCGCCTGCCTTCATAGCAGAAGGCAACAAAACTCAAGCTTTCCTAGGGGCCATAGGTTTTTGGAGGAAGCACGTACCATAATACAGCCAGATTGTGAGCCCTCTCTACCTGGTTACCCGCAAGAAGAACGATTTTCACTGGGGCCCTGAACAGCAACAAGCGTTTGCCCAGATCAAGATGGAGATCGCTCACGCAGTAGCACTTGGCCCAGTAAGGACGGGACCAGAGGTGAGGAATGTGCTTTACTCTGCAGCCGGGAACAAGGGCTTGTCCCGGAGCGTTTGGCAGAAGGTGCCTGGAGAGACTCGAGGCCGACCGCTGGGATTCTGGAGCCAGAGTTACAGAGGGTCCAAAGCCAACTACACCCCCACAGAGAAGGAAATCTTGGCCGGCTATGAAGGAGTTCAAGCCGCCTCGGAGGTAATTGGCACTGAAGCACAACTCCTCCTGGCACCTCGACTACCAGTGCTGGGGTGGATGTCTAAAGGAAAGGCTCCCTCTACCCACCACGCCACCGATGTCACATGGAGTAAGTGGATCGCACTTATCACACAGCGCGCCCGCATTGGAAATCCGAACCGCCCTGGGATCCTAGAAATAATTACGAACTGGCCAGAAGGTGAGAGTTTTGGTCTCACTGATGAAGAGGAGCAAGAACAAGTGACCCGGGCTGAAGAGGCTCCACCATAAAATCAACTGCTAGATGAAGAAAAGTGCTACGCCCTTTTCACTGATGGTTCCTGTCGCATCATAGGGATGAACTGAAAGTGGAAAGCAGCTGTGTGGAGCCCCACGCAACAGGTTGCAGAAGCCACTGAAGGAGAGGGTGGGTCGAGCCAATTTGCTGAACTCAAAGCTGTTCAGCTGGCCCTGGACATTGCTGAGAGAGAGAAGTGGCCAAAGCTCTATCTCTACACCGATTCGTGGATGGTAGCCAATGCTCTATGGGGTTGGCTGGAAAGGTGGAAAAAGGCCAACTGGCAGCGTAGAGGAAAGCCATACTGGGCAGCTGATGAATGGAAAGACATTGCCACTCGGGTAGAGAAGCTACCCGTAAAGGTCCGCCATGTAGACGCCCATGTCCCTAAGAGGCAAGCTAACGAAGAACACCAGAACAACAAGCAGGTAGATCACGCCACAAAGATAGAGGTAGCACAGATAGATTTAGACTGGCAACACAAAGGGGAGTTGTTCCTAGCCCGATGGCCCCATGATGCCTCAGGCCACCAGAGCAGAAATGCCACCTATAAGTGGGCACGAGACCGAGGGGTGGACCTAACCATGGACAGTACCTCCCAGGTGATCCATGTTTGTGAGACGTGCGCCGCGATCAAACAGGCAAAGCGGGTGAAGCCTCTATGGTATAGTGGACGGTGGTCCAAATATAAGTATGGAGAGGCTTGGCAGATTGATTACATCACACTGCCCCAGACCCGCCAAGGCAAGCGCTACGTTCTCACAATGGTAGAAGCCACCACAAGATGGCTAGAGACCTACCCTGTGCCTCATGCCACTGCCCAGAACACCATCCTGGGCCTTGAAAAACAGGTTCTTTGGAGACATGGTACCCCAGAGAGAATTGAATCCGACAATGGGACTAATTTCAAAAATAGCCTTATAAACACCTGGGCTAGGGAACATGGCATTGAGTGGGTGTACCATATCCCTTATCATGCACCAGCAGCTGGGAAAGTTGAACGGTACAATGGCCTGCTCAAAACCACCTTGAAAGCACTGGGTGGGGGGACGTTCAAGAACTGGGAGACTAATTTGGCAAAGGCCACATGGTTAGTGAACACCCGAGGTTCCTCCAGCCGGGCCGGGCCTGCCCACTCTGACCCCTTGCGAACAACAGATGGAGATAAAGTTCAGTAGTACACATGAGAGGTATGCTGGGAAAGACTGTTTGGGTAAACTCTGCCTCAAGTAAAGACAATCCCATCCGGGGGGTTGTCTTTGCTCAGGGACCGGGCTGCACCTGGTGGGTGATGCAAAGGGATGGAGAGACCCGATGCATACCTCAAGGAGATCTTGTTTTAGGGTGAACTACTTATGACACTGCGATTGTATCTGTATCTGCATGTATGTATATACCTCGAAAGTTTAAATTTGATGTAAGGTGTTTGCATGGGAAAAAAAATTCGGGGTGGAGAATGTTGAAGGTTGGATTTAGTTCTTTTCCTCAGGAATTTTTCTCCCATGGGTTGCTAAAACACAAATGACTGGGTACTTAAGAGGAACAAAGCACAAGGCTGTAGCCTTTCTCCTTGGCAGGGTGGGGTAAAATTCCCCCTCATGGAAGCAGGGCTTGACAACGCGAGATTTGGAGAGACTGAAAAGCAAGGGCAGTGGGGAGGTCACTCTCTCTTGCTCGGGACCCTCGGAGCTGGACGGTCGGAGCTGCTGTCTGCTGAACCCACGGCCCCTGAGAAGCCAGCGCGGAGCTGCCAGTCTGTCTGCTGTGAGTCTTTTTTCCTCTCTGCCCATCGGGAGCTGCCTGCCACCAGCCTGTCTCTCCCCCCGCTCCTCCTCGCCGCTCGGAGTTTCCTCGCTACATTGTGGCGGGGTTTCCCCCCTGCACGTCGAGACCTCTTGCCATCCCAGCTCCCTGTGTCCGGGGATCCTGCTGTGGCACCGACACCAGCTGCCCCCCAAGGGTCTGTGGAGCAAGGGCTCTCCTCCATCCTTCCCTGCCTCGGGCAGCCGCCATTTGCCGTGTGCTACCTGAGCTCACGCCGGAGCGCCCCCTGCAGCCACTGGGGAATCATCACACCCAGAGCGCCCCTACAGGCTGTGACTGTATCTGCACCGAAGGGAAAAGGTGCCTGGAAGCCGAGCAGGCTGCCACTGGGTTTCTGGTTCTGTTTGTTGGTTAACGTTATAGTTGTTGTTATTTGTCGTCTTTGTTTTAGATAGTAGTAAAGAACTGTTATTCCTATTTCCATACCTTTGCCTGAGAGCCTCTTGATTTCAAATTTATAATAGTTCGGAGGGAGAGGGGTTACAGTTTCCCATTCCAAGGGAGGCTCCTGCCTTCCTTAACAGACACCTGTCCTTCAAACCGGGACAGAGGATGAAAGACTATTATGAAAAGGAAGAAACCGTAACTTGGTTCCTGCTTTCTGGACCCCAAAACTGGCCGAAAGTAGCCTTGGAGCTTGGACTAAGACCAAGATACCAGAAAGCATGCGTGAAGGATCAAGGTGAAAAGTTCACCCTGAGGAAGACTGGCTTTACTTCATCTCAACCCTCACTCACGACCACTACCAAGCGGCCTGAGGGGGAACTACGCCTGCAGAAACATATGGAAATGACTTTTGAACTCATTATAATATAAAGCAGGGATAGTTCATGAATATGTATAGGGGTATTGGGGAATTTAATGCATATGTAATATTTTAGGAAATAAATGTAGAAGCAAGGGCAACTGATGGCACGTGTGTCCATAGGGGCACACGTCTCAGCGCTGATTGGAATCAATTAAAAGTATCTACCTCTATACAATTTAAGTTTCGGGGTGTCATTCCATGCAACAGATACACTCCCTTAATATATCAGTTTCAGAATGGGACCCGCAAGGTCATTTTGTCTGTAACAATGCCAGACTTGATGTGAATAGCTCCTGCTCAGGAAGCATTAGCTGGAGGAATGGAAGACTCTCAGGGTCTGTCGCACAGATCCGTGATGCCAATGGTGAATCCCTCCCTCATATAGTTCATTGGCAGTTAATGCTTCCCTTCCTGCCTCCACAAATATGGGCTTTGTGTTACTCTCGTGTGTCATCTACATATTGGATGAATGCCACTTATATCAAAACTCTTGATACCATGATCCGCACAGCACATCATTATGCATTCTTATTAACAACAACCATGACTGTTGAGCCTTGTAATCAATCTTATTGCATCACAGCTGTTAACCCTATGTACATTTCCAGCATCATCCCTGAAAATATAACTGAGAGGAATTTTACTTGTCTCTTGTAGCATATGAATGTGACACTCAGAAGCTGAGAGCAAACGAATCTGTTTATTGCAGAGTTAAGACAGTACTTATACTCTTAGCATGAGAATCTCTGTTCAGTTCTTTGCATGCAACCCGGTTGCAGGCCTATAATAAATCCATCAGCCTGACAGTGTTATTTTTCTCAAGGTTTGCAGGCTTTGAAGAAACAGGATGCCATGCCTTTCCTGTTTTCAGATCATGTGTAATCTGCTTTCTTCCGTGCTTCCCAGGGTTCTTCAGGCCTGCAGTTTCCTTACAATCTCTTACCCCTACATTGGCATGCGGAACTATGGATTCCTATGAATCTGACATGGGAATGGGAAGGAGAATCAGGAGTCATGTATCTAAAGTGCTTATTTACAAAGGAATCCAAACAAACTTAGATATTTATTTCTTGGTTTATTGCTTTTATTTTGTCTGCTATTGTTATTTTAGCTTCATCTACTATTGCTATTGCTGCCTTAAGGGAATCAGTAAAAACAGATCATGAAGTCAGTTCTGTAAGGAGTAATTTCACAGAGGGACTACAAATGCAAACAGTAATTGATCAACAAATATTGGCATGCTTAGAAGCCCTTGAGGCTGCTCTGCTATGGGTAGGAGAAAAACAAGATGCCCTAAATACTTCCTTATGCCTTCATTGTGATTGGCAGCACGCTGATGCTAACGTGTATTACCCCTGTAGAGTGAAACAGTTCTGAAACTTCCTGGGATAAGGTGGAGGCTCATCTAAAGGGGACATTTCCTACAAATATGGATAAAAACATAAGTGCATTAAGAGATAGCATTGTGAAACAATCTCAAAAGCTTCAAACCATGTCTGCACAGAATTTCTATGATACGCTTGCTAACAGCTTTGCTTGGCATAACCCGAAATCTTTGTTTAATGGACTGAATTAATGCATATGGCTGTTTGGTGCTTTGGGGATGGGTCTCTTATTCTCGTGGCAGAATTTCTTTTCCTCTGGAGACTGTTTTGAATCAGCAAAAAGGCAGAAGTGGCTGCCTTTGTGATCGATTCCTCCTTAAACAAAAAAGGGGGAGATATAGAAGCAGTGGCCTGCTAGGGCCATCCTGACCTTGATTAACAGCTCTTCTCCCATGGGAAAGTGCATACCAAAGGATCAAGTCCAGCCATAAATACCTGTGCTTTGATATACAACCCAGAAAACTGGGCCATGAATGTGTGTGGGTTGAATTATAAGAGCTAGAAACATCAGCTCTACTCTTCTTGTTTTTGTGTGGTTGCTGTCTCTCTCCTGTTGGCTGGCTGTGTAGTTGATCCTAAAACTTGTACATAGAAGAAACATATAAATACTCACGTGTGTTTAATAAAGACCATTCTGCTAGATGACAAAGTGGTGGTCTGTTATCCTTAATCGCTACACTTTACCATCCTCATGACCCTCCTTTGGACCCTTTCTAATAGCTTAATGTCTTTTTTATATTGTGGTGCCCAAAATTGCCCCCAGCACTCGAGATGAGGCTCCCCTAGTGCAGAGCAGAGCGGGACAATCACCTTTGACTGGTTGGCAATGCTTTGCCTGATGCACCCCAGGACACAGTAGGCCTTCTTGGCTGCCAGGGCACACTGCTGTCTCATACTCAACCTGCCATTGATCAGGAACCCCAGGTCCCTTTCATATGATTGGTGATTGCCCATCTCTCAAATTTTTGAGGTCTCTCTGCAGGGCCTCTCTGCCCTCAAGGGAGTCAACCACTCCTCCCAATTTAGTATCATCAACAAACTTAGTATTCCTTCCAGTCCTGAGTCCAATTCAGTAATGGAGATGTTTAACAGCACAGGGCTGAGAATGGATCCCTGCAGAAATCCACTAGTGACAGGTTTCCAGCCTGATGTCACCCCATTCACTATAACTCCTTGTGCCCGACCCATGAGCCAGTTACTCATCCATCACATAATGTGTTTATCCATCTGTGTGTTGGACATTTTGTCCAGAAAGATACTGTGAGAGACAATATCGAAAGCTTTACTGAAATCCAAAAAGATTACATCAACTGGCTTCCCCTGATCAACTAGGTGGGTTACCCTGTTGTAGAAGGAAATCAGGTTCGACAAGCAGGACTTTCCGCTCATGAAGCTGTGCTGGCTCTGACTGATGACTGTTGTCTGTGTTTTTCAATACCTCCCAGAATAATATTTTCTGTGATTTTACTGGGCACTGAAGTAAGACCGACAGGCTTGTAGTTTCTGGAAGCCTCCTTCTTGCCCTTCTTGAAAATTGGGACAATGTCTCGGTTTGAAAGACAGGTGTCTGCCAAGGGAGGCAGGAACCTCCCTTGGATTGGAGAATATGATCCCCTTCCCTCCAAACTATTATAACTTTGAAGTGAAGGGGTTTTTCAGGCAAAGATATGGGAAAAGGATTAACAGTTCTTTACTAGTATGTATATGGATAACAAGGCAAACAAGCAACAACAATTGGAAGCAACAACAAACAAAACCAGAAGCCCAGTAACAGCCTTCTCTCGGCTGTCAGGCAATTTCCCCCTTGGTGTAGTTATGGTCACAGCTGGCAGGGGCGTTGGTGGCTTCCTGGCTGGGCAGGGGCGATGATTCTTCCACAGCTGCAGGGGGTGCTGTGGTGCGCATTAGGTCATCTCTCTGCACATGGTAGTGGCAGATGCAGCCGGTGGAAGGGATGGAAAAGGGGCTTCCTTTACAAACCCCCAGGGGCAGCTGATTCCAGTGCCCCTCTGGATAACAAAATGAGTTGTAGCAGGAACCTCGGAAACTGCAAGCTGGAACAACAGGGGCTGGCTCACCCCGGGAGTGATGAACAAAATGTAGCAGAAACTCCGGGGCCGTGCCCAAAGCTGCAGGGTGTCCAGGTGTCGGGTTACAGTGTAGCAAGAAGCTCTGAAACAGCGGCAGAGAACAGTGAGGCTGGGCTGGGAATCGCTCCCTGGATTAGCTCACTGGCGATGGTTGGGCCCTGGGTCTGGGCTGTGCAGAGGTGGGAGGCAGCCCCTGGCAGGGAACAAGGGTGTTTCCGTGTCCTGGCATGGCACACACCGGCTCTAGGCTCCCCAACAGCAGGGAATCAAAGAAGTAAGCCAGTGTCATGGGCTGACCTTAAATGAGGTTTCCAGTAAAGAAGGGAAGAGATCAAGCCTGGAAATGACCTATCCAGTAAAGAGATATTACAGTTTCCTCCTCCAGAACTCATAAAACAAAGAGAGAACCTGGGTACTTCTTCTTTGGACTTCCTGCTTGCAGAGAGTAGAGGTCATTCTCCCACCCCCCCCAACCCGCGGAGCCTGGAGAAGGCCAGCCAAGCCATGAGCATGGCAAGCTGAAAAGCCTGCCCAGAAGGAAGGAGCTGCCCCTCCCCCATCCCCAACTCTCTCCAGAAACCCCAGCCTGGCTTTCACTCATCGCGATACTCCTGGAGCCAGGGAGGATTGGGGGGGGGGGGGAGCAGCAGAGGGGGAGGCAGCAGCCATCCCAGACACAAAACAAAATCCCCCAAAATTGTATAGAATAAAAAACCATCCCCAAGACAATGTTTCATCCTAAAACAAGGTCCCCTTGAGGTACGCATTGTGTCTCTCCATCCTTCTGCATCGCCCACAAAGTGCAACCTGGTCCTTGAGCTAAGACAATCCCATGGATGGGTTTGTCTCTACTCCAGGCAGAATTAATACAAATAGGTTTTCCCAGCATACCTCTCATGTGTACCACTGGAACTTTAACCCCATCTTTTGTTTGTGAGGGTTCAGATTGGGCAGGGCCAGCAGACCGCTGCGGAAGAGGATCTGTGTCGCAGTAGAGACGGACACACGACACGCGAGTAGTCCAAGGACAAAGAAGAAGTAGTAGTTTATTCGTCTATGCTAACATCTTTATACCCTTTTTCCCAGCTACTGTGATATGCTACTATTGGCTGCGTGACAAACAACACCAAGGCTGTCTACATAACAAGAACTTTTCCCAGCACATCCTAACAAGCTACACAAGCAGTTAACTATACACTATAAGTCCTCCACCACATTCTTGATGCTCTTCTGCAAGGCCATCTCTGGGTGCAAAACATCCTCCCTGGTTATCTTCTTGGCTGTCCCCCACTGTGGCTGCAGGTGTTCATACCATTGCTTTCTCACAGGGCTTTCTCACGGGTAAATTCTGATCGCTTTCAAGTCCATGTCCGAGAGGCTTTCAGGCCTGCTGTTAGCCTCATCCATCCCCACAATTCCCCCTTTTTGTTTTACTACCACAAAGGCAGTGTTTATTGATCTCTGCAGGGCCCTTTGCAGAAAAGACAACAAACACGGCACCAATAGTAAGAACAAAAGTACAACAAGCAAGATGACACTTCCCATTTTCAACAGATCTTTGAGCCATCCTGTGATGCCCCAGCCACTAAACCATGTATCAAACCCACTAACAGTCTTTCTCAACTTTTGCACTCCATACTGCAGCTCTTGAATATTTGCAAAGATAGACTTTGAATTGTCTGACAAATTCATACAGCACATTCCTTCGAAATCCTCACAACCATGCCCATGTGCTAAAAGCAAAAAATCAACGGCTGCACGATTTTGTAAGGTAGCATGCCTTACTGAGCGAACATCGGTTAGTAATCCTGCTAAAGCTGCTGAAGTTTCATTAGTACGTTTAGCAAGCCAGCACCCTAATTTATCAAGCGTAGCTAAAGCTTGAGCTGCAGCAACACCCGGAGCAAACACTGAAGCAGCTATTCGTGATCCCTTTCCCCAAAATGTTGGATCATCTCTGCAGTTTTTGTCAAAGGAATCAAGATGCCGTCTCTGGCGCAAGGAATGCATCATCCTTCGCCCGCGGTGCAAAGAATGAGACATGTTTGCTACCATAGAAAGATTTGGAGCAAGCATTGTCAAGCGTCCGATCGTGCATGGTCCACCTATCATATTGGACAGGAGGCCAGCCCATGCACGATCCCCGCAAAGCAAAAACAAACCCGAGGGTAATTGTTTTGGTACTTGGTTAGTAAAAGCAACACCTGAGCTATCATTGCACCAAAGTGAAACATTAGAATACCATGGCTGGATGGGTGATACCTCATTGGAGGACTCACCAGACCGTGCTTGTGAAGCTTTAAAGCGTACACAAGTCGAAGCTCTAATGGATCCTAAGATGTCAATTTCTTGGGGTTCAAGCAGTTTAGGTGTTGAAACTAGCTTTGTACCATTTGCATATTTCCCATTAACAAGCGCATTAATTTCTGTGCGATTATGTAGCGGTACACCTACTAAGCATGTTTTAAAAGGAGATTGTGGGGTAGCAAGCGAAACACACATAGAAGATTGATTTAAGGTATGAGCTAATGTTATCCATACATTCTCTGGCATAGGAGGCAGAGGAGGCAACATGGGCCTTCCTCCCCCTATGCAAAACCCCATGATGACAATCATTAATATCCAAGGTTCAGGTCGATCCATCGCTGTTCCGGGGGCGATTTTGCTGTAAGTCCGGCCTCACACACCGCGCTGGCACCCAACGGGCTCCAGTATCTGTGGAGACACAAGCATATCCACGCCCCCAAGTGATGAGGTCCCATGGGCCCTCCCACTTGTTGGTAATCAAATCTCTGACCCACACCTTTCCTCGAGGGAGATTCACTGTTCCGTCGGACTGCAAAGAAAGAAAATGCTTTAGAAATATAGGAATATTAGAATCAGAAGGCACTGTGAGATGATTGATTGTATACAAAGCCTTTTGCAGTCTACTTTGTGGGGGTTCCCCTATCATTCCCCCTTTTTGTTTTTGCAAAATGTTTTTCAGGGTACCATGAGCACGTTCAATGATAGCTTGGCCCATGGGTGAATGAGGGATACCAAAGGTATGCTCAACACCCCATAGCTGTAGAAACTGCCTCGTTTTTGCAGAGGTATAAGCAGGACCATTATCAGTTTTTATAGATGAAGGTACCCCTAAAACTGCAAAAGCCAACCGCCAATGAGCAATAGCATCACGACCTTTTTCCCCCGTGTGAGCAGATGCCCACATAGCAGAAGAAAAGGTGTCAATAGAAACATGCACATATTTGAGATGACCAAATTCAGCCACATGAGTGACATCCGTCTGCCAAATCTGCAATGCTTGCAGGCCCCTAGGGTTGACCCCTACAGGCAATGGTGCAGCAAAGCCTTGGCAGTCGGGACAGGAACTAACAATGTCACGAGCTTGAGTAGATGTGAGAGAAAATTGTCTCTGCAAAGTGCGTGCATTCTGATGGAAAAAGTCATGTGAAGCCTTGGCTTGTGCAACTGTGTCAGGCTGAGGGGCTGCCCAAACTGGATTAGCAAGTTTGTCAGCCCTTGCGTTACCTTCTGCTATAAAGCCTGGCAACGCAGTGTGACTTCGAATGTGCAAAATGTAATAAGGATGCACTCTTTCTTGAATTGCAGACCACAAAGCTTTCAATAGGGAAAACAAATTAGCATTGTTAACTTCTTTCAAAAGAGAACAATCTAGACGCTGTGTGATGTCTGCCACATAAGCAGAATCAGTTACAAGATTAAGTGGCACATGAGAAAAGTGCTGGAATGCCATGGTCACAGCTCGCAGTTCAACAAGCTGAGCAGAGCCTGACTCACAACTTTCCAGCACCTGCCATCCAGAGTCATCCTTCCAGGTGACAATGGCTTTACCTGTTCTTCCAGACCCGTCTGTAAAAACCGTAGGCCCTTGCAGTGGCACACGACTATTTTTTGGTCGCAAAGACAAAGAAGTTGTCTTTGCCAACTGCAGTAATTTGTGACCAGGTAGCTGGAAAGAAATTTGTCCTGGAAAATTTTGCAATGCTGACTGGAGAGGAGTGCTATTAGCAAAACTCCAGTCAAAATATTCTTGCTGGATTGGAAGTATAAGTTTGTCAGGGTCCTTAGCCATGAGTTGCAGACACCTATGACGACATTTGATTATTAATTGAGCAATCAGTTCAAATATTGTGGGGGCCGTCTTTTTCGGCTGATGGGGCAAGAAAATCCATTCCAAAACATGCAACGGGTCAGGCCACTGGATATTCCATTGGCCAATGAGACCTGTAGGATGAAGATCTGGCATTGTAACAAAAACTGTGATATCAATAGAAGGATCAATTCTATAAACTTGTCGTGTGGAAACTGCTGCCTGAACCTCCTCCAATGCTTGCTGCGCTCTAGGAGTCAAGGCTCGAGGTGAATTTAAACCTGAGTCTCCTTTCAAGATATCAAACAAAGGAGACAACTGTGCCGTGGTTAGCCCCAAGTAAGGACGCAACCAATTGATAGTACCCAGCAACTGTTGAGCATCATTTAAAGTTCTGATGGATTTTCGAAACTGCACATTTTGATGTTGCACAGTTTGTTCTAAAATTTTGACTCCCAAATATTTCCAAGGAGGACATTGTTGTACCTTCTCTGGAGCCACTTGCAATCCATATGAATGCAAGGCAGCAAGCAACTGAGGCTGTATCGTCAGCAATTCCTCCCGAGTCGGTGCAGCTATCAGTATATCATCCATATAATGATAACAATATGAACCAGGAAATCGTTCTCGAACCCCAGATAAAGCTTGGGCTACATACCATTGACAAATACTTGGACTATTACGCATACCTTGAGGCAAAACCCTCCATTGATACCTCTTAACAGGCTCAGCATTATTAATTGAAGGCACAGTGAATGCAAATCTCGGTGTATCCTGAGGATGCAAAGGAATTGTGAAAAAACAATCTTTTAAATCAACAATCAAAATGTCCCACCCTGTAGGTAGCATTGTAGGTGAGGGCATTCCAGGTTGCAGTGCCCCCATAGTTTCCATTATTGCATTAATTTTCCTGAGGTCCTGTAGCAACCTCCATGATCCTGATTTTTTCTTTATCACAAAAACTGGTGTATTCCATGGACTGGTGGAATATTCAATGTGTCCCTGTGCCAATTGCTCTTGTACCAGATTCTGAAGTGCAGTCAGTTTTTCTTCATTCAGGGGCCACTGTGCAACCCACACAGGTTGATCAGTGAGCCATCGCAATGGCAACGTAGGCCTGATGCTTTTCTGCATATTGACCCCTATAAAGGATGTGTTCCAATTTGAACCCCCCAAGCTGCCAGCACGTCTCGTCCCCACAGGTTCAGTGGTGCTGCGGCAACGTAAGGACGAATGGTAGCTGTTTGTCCTTCCTCATTTTTAATTAGCACAGGTTGTGTGCTTAGGTAGCTTTGTGTAATTCCTCCCAACCCTGCAATGACTGACCCCACTGGAGTCAGAGGCCAGGTAGAAGGCCACACAGAAAAAGAAATGATGGAGACGTCAGCACCAGTATCAATCAAACCTCGAAGTCGAACGTATGATGGGTTGGCACCAGGCAGAGTGAGGGTGCACGTCATATGCGGTCGCTGATCAGAGATGTTCTGGGTCCAGAAGACTTGCGGAGTCCCAGTAGATCCGAAGGATCCATCTCCCCGAGATCGTTGCTCTGTCCTAGGAACACATGACTTAAAGGGTACAAGTTGAGCAATATGAGTCTTTGCTGGAATAGTAAGTGGTGGTGTAGGAGTAGAAATCATAGCATGAATTTGTCCTGTAAAATCAGCATCAATGACTCCAGGATGCACAAAAATTCCCAGTAGAGTAGCACTAGATCTCCCTACAAGCAACGCACTAAGTCCCTGGCCTAGTGGTCCATGAGCATCCAAGGGACCTTTGTGTATCCTGCTGGAATTCAGAGTCACTGTTGTTGCTACGGAAACATCCACTCCGGCTGCGCCTGCTGTGCTCCCACTAAGTCTGCTGAATAAGCCTGCATTGGCATCGTGCCCTGATTTGGCATCGTGCCCTGATTTGGCACTGCGCCCGGAACGGGCAGCCGGCCTTGAGGAGGTGCTTGTGTCTGAGCGCCCCTCCCCTGTGCGCTCGGCTTCCCGTTTCCCGGGCTTCCCAAAGTTTGTCCATTTATATGATACCTGGATTTACACTGTTTTGCAAAATGACCAGTTTTCCCACATCGCTGACAAGAGAGAGCCCCTCTATTCCCAGTTTCCTTCTGCTTTTTCCCTGTTTGTGTTTGTTTACAATCAGTTTTCAAATGCCCTTGCCGTCCGCATGCATAGCATTTCCGAGCTGGACGTAAAACAGCTGCTAAAGCAGTCATTTTATGTTCCACAGACCCAACCTTAGCACAAGCTGTAACCATATCTGTTAATGAAGGATCCCCTGGAAGGGTATAAATCACCTTTTTACAATCCTCATTTGCATTCTCCCGGGCTAACTGTTTACACAAGATCTGCCGTAACTGTTCGTCCTCAACTTGTC
>JAVTVJ010001525.1:0-243783 GCA_034509425.1 Eopsaltria australis | reverse complement strand
ATATTAAGTCAATTATCTGTTAATATTGATTAAATGAATAGTCTGATAATTGGCAGCCTCATCAGGAAGGTGAACATGGGGCTGGATTAAGAAGTGAAATTATCAGATTCAGACTTTCAAAAAAACCCCAAAATAGCCCCAAAACTGCTCAGTTTGGTGGACTGGGGGCTTAGAAACGAATGTGGAGGTGGGAGATGATTTTCCCAAATACATTTAAAGTTTTTTGAGTTTTTTCTCTGTTTTCCAGACATTAAGGGCAGGGTCCTTCAGAAACTGCAGCAATTATTCGGACTTTAATTTTTGCAACACAAACAATATTTTCACAGCAGGACTGGGAGTGAAATAATTAAATCCAAAAGAATTATTAAATAAATCAGATTAGATTCTACATTTTCACTTGGCCAATGGCAATTACAGTTTATGTTCTTGTGAATTTTGACCCTACTGATAAATTATTTTGATTTTTTTTATCTCTGGTTCTCAACGAAGATGTTTTGGTCATCCTTGTAAACACACAGATGAAAATATGGATGAATTTAAAATTCAAGTAATAAAGTGGGGAGAAATTTAAAATTCAAGGCTGTGTCAGAGGATCTGAACTCGGGGATATTCAGAATCCTGGTTGATATTTACAACTGTTTCATGTTCTTTAAGGCTCATACACGGAGTAATATAAAAAAAAATTGTCACAACTCGAAATATTTTAATGATTGATCCCAAAATCCTCATTTAGGGGGAGAGTTTTGTGCTCCTGCTTCTTTAAGGTGGGCTCTGTGCTCTGCAGCCACTGTTTGCCAATATTTGGAATTAGGAGTAAATGGAATTCCTCCCCATCCCACCCCTTGTGTTTGCATTGCATAATCCATAATCACCACCCCTCCCTGTGCCTCCTAATAATTGACTGGATATTGATCAATAGATTGGCTAATACAGTCAATGATCACTCCCCACTAAATGAATCAGGCTGCTTTGGACTTCAAGTGCCATTAACAGCAAATGCACGGATTCGGGACAGCTTCTGCATTCTGCATTGAGCAGCCCCTGGATAAACACCCAGGGATGCAGCTCCTGCCCTGTTCTGGGAATAATCCACATTTTCTTCCCTTCCTGAATTCATTCCTGGTGCCCACAGCATGGAAAGGCTTCTCTGGAGAGGTTTAGAGCAGGTTTTAGGGTAAATATTTTCATGGAATGGGAGCGGTGGAGTCTCCATCCCTGGAAATGTTAAAAAAAAGTCTCAATGTGGCACCCAGGACATGGTTTGGTGATGCTGGGAGATGGTTGGACTTGACTTTAGACATCTTTTCTCTTTTCCAAGCTTAATGATTTTATATGGGGTTATTTAAACCCTTCCTAAGGGATTTAAGCCCAGGGATGCAGCTCCTGCCCTGTTCTGGGAATAATCCACATTTTCTTCCCTTCCTGAATTCATTCCTGGTGCCCACAGCATGGAAAGGCTTCTCTGGAGAGGTTCAGAGCAAGTTTTAGGATAAATATTTTCATGGGAAGGGTTAAAAATCATTGGAATGGGAGTGGTGGAGTCTCCATCCCTGGAAATGTTAAAAAAAAAGTCTCAGTGTGGTTTGGTGGTGCTGGGAGATGGCTGGACTTGACTTTTCTCTTTTCCAAGCTTAATGATTTTATGGAGTTAATTAAACCCATCCTAAGTGTTTTAAGCCCAGGGATGCAGCTCCTGCCCTGCTCTAGGCATTGTCCACATTTCCTTCTCTTCCTGAACTCGTTCCTGGCACCCTCAGCATGAAAAGGCTTCCCTGGAAAGCTCCCAGGGGAAGTGTAGGGCAGATTTTAGGATAAATATTTTCATGGGAAGGGTTAAAAATCATTGGAATGGGAGCTGGGGAGTCTCCATCCCTGGAAATGTTCAAGAAGTGTCTGGATGTGGCACCCAGGGCGTTGTTTGGTGGCGGTTGGATTTGATTTTAGGCATCTTTTCCAAGCTTAATGCCTTTATGGAGTTATTGGAACCCTTTTGAAGGGTCAGGGTGGATTTTGCATTCCTGGTGCCACCACCCACCTTCCTGTGGGTGTTTTTTCCCCAAAGAGAGACTTTATATCACCTTTATTTCTGGTTGTTGTGGCTGATTCCTGTAGGATTGCCACGATCTGAACCCAGCCAGGGAAAATTGGTACCAACACATGGAATTTCTCGATCCTCCAACACTTCTGGTGCCACTTGAGTCAATCCTGGGACTGGAACACTGGGATTTTCAGATGGAAAGGGGTGCAGGCTCCTCCTCTGGAATCGCTGCCTGCTAACCCAGGCAATTCTGGATCCTGGTGGAAATTTTGGTACCTGCAGAGCCCTCTCAGCTCTGCCTGGGCCCGGCCCAAGCTGCTGCCAGGCAGGATGATTTATGGCAGGCAATTCTGGACCAAATGCTGGGCAAACCTTGGCTCCACCAGAGGGGCTGGGGGGGAGCAGCCAGAGCTGGCCTGGATCTCGTGGCATCAGGGCTGCAGCTGCTGCCTGCGGGTGGGACTCAGGGAAAATCACTCTCCTTGCCTTCAAAGAGGGCACAGAAATCTCTGGGCTTTAATTCCACCATCCATCAATAGGAAAATCAGTGTTCTAAGGGTTGGATGTAGCAGTGAAAATGTGATTTTGAAGCATTTAAAGTCCTATTTCTTCCTCTTTTGCAGTCTCTTAATTAAGCTTAATCCTGGCCAGATAATGAATGAAACCCCAAATATCAGCACACGTTTATAATCCATAAACATTCCATCCCAGCACCAGGATTAGGAAGGGGGGCAAAAAAAAGGGGGGAGAAAAAAGGTGGTACAATTCTGTGCCTTCAAAGAGGGCACAGAAATCTCTGGGCTTTAATTCCACCATCCATCAATAGAAAAATCAGTGTTCTAAGGGTTGTATCTAGCAATGAAAATGTGATTTTGAAGCATTTAAAGTCCTATTTCTTCCCTTTCTTGCCTCTTTTGCAGTCCCTTAATTAAGCTTAATCCTGGCCAGATAATGAATGAAACCCCAAATATCACCCCAAATTTATAATCCATAAATATTCCATCCCAGCACCAGGATTAGGAAGGGAGAGGGAAAAAAAAGGGGGAGAAAAAACGTGTTAAAATGAATTTAACAAAAGTGGAAGCAGCCCTTAAATGGATGGGAACTGCAACCTGAAGTTCCAGTTCTGCAGCATCACTTCCAATTTGCTGGATGCCTGCAGCTGATTTATGTCAGGCTCCCAAATTCTGGGAATGCTTGAGCATGGGCTGAGCTGGAAGGGAAATCCTTGCCATGGCTCCTTTCTCTGTCAGGGTGAGTTTGGAGCTGAACTCAGAATTCCCGAAATTTCTGCTGCTTTGGAAAGTTCTTCCAGCTCCCAAAATTAGTGCTAGGTGTAAAATTGAAAAATTTGGGGGAAAAAAATGTTAATGGTGCTGTGGGGAGAGAGATCCGTGCTCAGCTTCAGGTGATGGAAAAAATTCTTATAATTCTTTACAAAGAAATGGGATTTTTATTTCTTTTCTCCCTTAAAACACCAACATTTCCTTTATCTCCAATTTTTTTTGTTGTGCTCAGCTTCAGGTGATGGAAAAAATTCTTATTATTCTTTACAAAGAAAGGGGATTTTTATTTCTTTTCCTCCTTAAAACACCAATATTTCCTTTTTCTACAATTTTTTTGTAGTGCTCAGCTTCAGATGATGGGAAAATTTCTCATTACTCTTTAAAAAGAAATGGGATTTTAATTTTTTTTATTTTCTCCCTTAAAACACCAACATTTCCTTTATCTCCAATTTTTTTTTTGTAGTGCTCAGCTTCAGATGATGGGAAAATTTCTCATCACTCTTGAAAAAGAAAAGGGATTTTTATTTATTTTCTTTTTTTCCTTAAAACACCAACATTTTCTTTATCTCCAGTTTTTTTGTTGCCATATTTGATTGGTTCATTTCCTTCCTGCTTTAGATTGGGTCTCTCCTCCTCTATATATTGAATATATTATATTCAATAATAAATTGTCCCATAACGATGGATTCTTGTAACATCCCAAGGTTAGAATTCAGCTCTTGCCCTTGGTGGTTGTTTTTTTTGAAGTGAGGATGCACTCAAAGGTTATTTTGGATGAGGGAGATGAATGCAGATGGGGATGTGGATGACAAAGCAGGGCTGGAAAGGGAGACAAAAACAAGATTTGAGCTCCCTGCGAGCACCACACACCCCAAAATCTGCTTTATTTCGGGTCAGGTGAAGGAGGGCTCTCAAAAAGTAGAAAACCCAAGAACTTTTGGATCTTGGCACCAAGATTTGACCTGCATGGACAGAAGCAGGAGCTGCCAGCCCTCCAAATTTGGGCTGCAAAAGCCAATTTACCCCAGCTTGGAGCGAGCTCAGTGCCCGGGCACAGCGTGAGAGGGAGAGCAATCCAGGCTGGGCAGATGGTGGGCAGGAAACAGCTGCCCACAGCTGCTGGGAGCTGCAAAACTCCAGGGAAGAGCAGCAAAAACCCAGGGAAGAGCAGCAAAAACCCAGGGAAGAGCAGCCAAAACGCAGCCACATCCAGCTTTGGGACGGGCAGAGCTGAGAGCTGGAGGCTGGGCAGGAAAAGGAGGTGGGAACGAGCTCAGTTTTCACCATTTGGCCAAAAACAACGAGCTGAGGAATCACCTTGCTGGGTTTTCTGATCCATCTCCACTGCATCCCTCAGAAAATCAGTGAAAATTATCAACCAGGAGCTGTTGTGCTCTGAATTTTGACCAAAAAACTCAACTTAGCAGGGTTTCTCTGCCCAGCTGAACGAGATTGATTCTCAAGGAGAGTTTCTGGGACTCCAGGATTTTGTGCTGACTCTCTCAACTCTGTTCTTCACCATAAATTCTTCACCAAAAACTGAAAGATTTAGGAAAAAAATGAGCTTAAACCTCCCCATGGAGATGCAGCTCCTGCTCTGGTGCACTCCTCTTGTGCAGTGCCTGAGCAAAATTCACCTTTGGGGAAGCAAAACCTCTGTGGTTGTGAGAAAATCAATGTTTTCTGGGGGCAGAGGCACAAAAAAATCAAGAATTTCATGGAAATGGCTCAGTGAAATTTAATAATAATAATTATTAAAGTAGCAATTTAACAATAATCAAGTCAGTAATGCAGGAATTCGTTGGTGTGGTTATTGGACAACAAGGGTTTAGATTTTTGTAGTTATTTCTGGAAGTCTGTGGGGTTTGGTTGGGTTAAATGACATTAAAATCATAGATCTTTTAGAAGGTGGTCCCTTTTTAGGGACCATCCTCCCTTTTTGGGGACCATCCTCCCTTTTTGGGGACCATCCTCCCTTTTTGGGGATCCCCCTCCCTTTTTAGGGATCCTTCTCCATTTTTAGGGATCTCCCTCCACTTTAAGGGATTTCCCACCCTTTTTAGGGACCATCCTCCCTTTTTGGGGACCATCCTCTCTTTTTGGGGATTCCCTTCCCTTTTTAGGGATCCCCCTGCATTTTTAGGGATTTTCCTCCCTTTTTGGGGATCCCCCTCCCTTTTCAGGGATCTCTGCTCTTCCCTTTCCCTCTGCCCTGCAATCTCCTAAATCTCCTTTTCAAATGTCCTTTCCTGAGCTCATTTTTGGTCCCTCCACCTGCATTTTTTTTAATTCCTGGGGACATTTCAGCGCCAGGTGGGGAAGGAGTGGGAGATGGAGTCCTTGCAACAACCTCTGCCACTGGATCTCTCCAGCAGGCCAGGGAGACAGCGAAAAATAGTCAACATTATTTCAGCACAGTGGGGAAGGAGGGATGAAAGCTCTGCAAATGAATTCATTGTGACAACCTTTGTGAAGGATCCCAGTGTTTGATCTTTTTAAAAGATTTAATAATTCTTTGGCGAGATTAAAGAATGAAACTGGCTGGGAGGAGGAGAGGAAGTTGACTTTCTTTCCCCCCATTCTGTCAAAATAGTAAATAAAAAAGAGCAAGGTTCTAAATTTAGGATTCTCCCCACGTCACCTCTTTTTTTTTTTGGGTGTTGGTGCATGTCGTGTTTGAGTCTTGAATTAGAGGAACGCTTGGAAATGTGACCCCTCAGATAAAGATTTTGGGCAATGATCTGATGTGTTTGTGCCCAATGGAAATGGAGCTAAAAAGCAAAGTCATTAAATGCCTGGAAATCAGAATTTCCACCGTGTTGGGGTTGAGGATGTTTTACACACTTCCAAAAAGCCAGAACTTCAGCCACGGGGTTGGGTTTGGCCCCTGGCTGCTGAGCCAAGCTCTGGAGGTCTCTGCACTAAAATGTATCTTGGATTAATTTTTGGTTTCTTGTGGCTTAAAAAGCCCTTGTATTTTAGATGTTGTTTTAAAACTAACCCAGATCGCTCTGATGCAAACATTAATTCCTGTTATAGTTTTTTGAGGTATTACTTTAAAAAGAAAACCTAAATAACCAAACAAAAAAACCCTAAATAACCAAAAAAAAAAACCCTAAATAACCAAAACCAACCCCTCAGGAATTAAAATAGGTAGATTTCTCTATCAAATGACCTGGAATTACTCTTGTTTTAAAAGAAAGGAATGAACTTTGTTGCGGTTTTTGGGGGAATCAAACCTTTCTGCTTTGCAGAAGTATTGATAACTAAAAAACGAGGATTTTTGGTTCAGCCTGGCCATCATCTCCCTTTAGCTAGCAAACAAATAAACCCAGTTTGACTGGTAACAGCTGCCATGTGCAAGGGGAACGGGGTAGGAAGAGTTCTGTAATCATTTCCCCATCAAATACTGAACAGCCCTTCCCAGGGTGAGACCCCAGGGTCCTCCAGGCTGAGCCAGAAACTCCTCTGGACTGGAGCTGCACAGGAAGGGCACTCAATGGAGGCATCTATTTCAAAAGCCACACATAATGAAGATTAATTAGACCTTCTCCAGCAGCCCAAAGTTAAATACACACAGCCAAGGCCTTGGGCTTCCTCACACGACCAGGAAAGTTTCCATGGAAAGCTGAGAAGATTAAAAAAGTGGGCGACAGAAGGAAGAGGGTCAGCTCCCCTGGAAAGTTGCTTTAAAATGTACCAGGATTGGCTTTTCTTGCTCACACACAAGGATAAAATGCTTGGTTGTGTACTTTGAGCAAGGCAGGGGTCACGTTCTGTGTGTGTTTGCAGCAGTGCAGCTCCTCCAACCGCGTTCCATCTCATTGCCTTTCCAACCACCTTCGATTTCATTCTCTTTCTGGTGGCTGAGGCCATCCCAGCTCCCTCATTCCATGCAATATTCTTTCCTTTCAAAAGGACAAATTCATGTACCTATATCTTGAATTTTTCAACCACGATCTGGGCTTTGTTTGGACTTCAGAGCTTTGCAATGACAACTTTGCCTTGGTTTCCTCACTTGGTCTCGAACGGGGTCCCAGACTTGAACTTGTGCTTTGATCCTGCAGTTCCAGGAGCAGGATCTGAACTAAAGGACGGATTGGATGATCTCAGAGGTCTTGTCCAGCATTAATGATCCCATGATTTTAACCTTTCAGAGGGGAGCAAGGCACCCGTGCAGCACGTCCTGCAGCGGAGGGTGTTGGGAGAGGCTGGCACTGACCTGCGCTTCTCCAGCTGCGGGCTGGCTGCAGGAGGAGGGGCTGTGTCTAATGCAGTCACTGAGCCTGACTTTTCCAAACCCTTCCTAGGGCCAGGCTGTCCCCACTCAGTGCTTTGGCTGCTGTCACAGGAGTGGGGAAGGAGCCCTGAGTGTCCCCAGCACCTTTGGGCACACGGGATCCTCGCCGCGCCTCATTGTCAGGGCTGCTGCCTGCTCTCATTAACTTCAAGAGGCATCGAGTGCTCAGCACAATGGCCAAACCGAGCCCTCCACTCCTTTAGAGTGATCTTTGGGGTTTCATATTTATTTGCAAACCGGGGGCACTGCGGATCCCAAAAGAAAAGGGTTTTCCTGCTGGCCCGGAGCTGGAGGTGGACACACGGAGCCAAGGCATGTTCTGCCAGCACAATGGCAACTTATGAATAAGATCATACTTGTATTTGCATTAACACGGCTGGCTTCTCCAGGCAGTTTTACATAATCTCCTTTTCAATGGGGAAGGGTGTCATTTCCCCTTCATTTCATACAGCCCCGCTTTGAAAATGTAGGGAGGAAGTATTTAAAGAAAGTCCGCATTTTATGAAAGGGAAAATTGCCGGCGTCCCTTTGTGTGTCTCAGTAGGATTTGGATAGATTACTCATACTTAAAAAGGAAGGGAGCTTTTGCTTTCTCTTCCCCTTTTTTTAAAAACTTGCATTAACATGATGTATTGACATATTACAAAATCCAGGGAACGCCGGAGAGCGAATCAACCGCGGCTTTGTCCGCAAGTTGCAACAAATTCTTGAAACGTCGTCACCTTCTGAAATAAAATTGTCACATTTTGGATACAGGCAACTTTTATAAGGACTAAAGCTTCACTTCTGAGATAGGGACAGCAGCGTGTCCTCTCTCTTTCTGTTGCTTTTTCTTTCTGTTTAAAAATTAATTATATCTTTTTTTTTTTCCCCTCCCCTTGTGATCCAATGAGCTGGGCTCGAGTGCAGCACATTTTAACCATTTTCATAAATCAAGCAACTGGAATAGATTTTAATACAGAATTGTATTACTGCAGGAATGCCAGGCATGCAGGCTCTAAGCACTAACACTTCTATTAGCTGAATGGAAGCCAATCCTTTAGCTGTGAGCATGTTCAAGGAAAATAATTCCCCTGCTACGTTTCGGGGGTCTCTGATGTCAAAAATCCTCCCTGGAGGAGCTCACGGCTTTTTTTCGGAGTTGTCCTTGTCTCAGGGTGTTACAACTGGTCAGCCACACGAGGAACATGTTTTATGGGCAGATATTAAAGCCCACTGAGCTCTTCTTCTCTCTCTGACATCCTTGGATTAAAAATAAACTCGTGGAGAAGTAGAAAATCAAGGTTCAGTGCTGGAAGAAGCTATCAGCTCCCACAAAGGCTTTCTATTCCTTCCAGGACCTATATTTATATTTGCTGATGACTCCTTGTCAATCTGACACTTGCTAATCAACCTTTGATGATAATTGTAATTCTTGCTAAGGACACTTCATCCTAGGAGGTCAAAAGGACATTTTGTACACTGAAATGCACTCTGTGCGTGTGGGACTGAATCTGTGGGCACGTGTTTATATTTACAAGAGATGTTTATGCTCACATTTCTTTTTTCGGGGTAATTTCTTTTATAATTCTCCTTTCCCTCACCCTCACTTGCTGCTGTCTTTCTGCATCTATGAAATGCTGCTCACTGTTAAATCATTACCAAAGTTTGAAAGGGAGGGGTGAGCCTGCTGCTCAAAACAGAGGGGGAAATACAAGAAAATTTTAAAGGTGCTTTAGTAAAAAACTTGATAAATATTCAGCTCACACTTTTTTGAAAGAGAAAAAAAATAGAAGGGTTTTTGTGAAATCAGTTGATAACATCTTCATCTAAATCCATTTATTATCTCCTATTTGAAAAGCACTTAGCTCAACAGGGCTCTGTGCCATCACTGAGGTTTCCAGGTATCATCAGATCAAGAATCTTCATTTAAGCATGGATAAAACATAACAATGTTTGTTATTTTCTCCCTCCAAAAAGAAAGCAAGTAACTTAAGGCACCTGACACTGATGGTGTTGGCTAAGCCAATTGGGAGGCTTTTCATTTCATATTTTGGCACTGAATTTTATCCTTTTTTGAGTCCTTTTATCTTGGCATTCCACAGGTTTTGGATGTGTTGGAGTAACCCCAGCCTAGATCTCTGCAAATAATCAGATTTTGAGTTTCAGGGTACCACGTTTGCTAATGAGCCCTGGATTAGGAACATCAGGAATTCAACCAGAGGACTCCAAGGATGGGTTTCCACCTGCATGAGCCATTTCTTGGAGGACTCTCCCAAAGTCAGCACCACGGATCTGTTGTTAGGGGTGAACAGAGCCGGGCACTGGGGGGTGCTGAGCTGCTGGAGGGCGATGCCCCTGCACCCCCACTTTAATCGCCCTGCTCAGTCTGCTGTGCCAGCCTGGGAGCCAGAAGAACGTGCAGGATAATCCCTTCTTGCAGGAATCTCAGCATCACCTCAGTGCCTGGTACCCAGAGACCGCTCTCGGCTCAAGAACTGACCTCAATCAGAGCGCGGGCCGAAAGCAGGAAAGCAAATTATCTCCCTGCTCCCACAGTTTGCTCCCGAAGGACTCCAGAACCTTGCATAAACAAAAACTAATTATAATACACACACACACACACAAAATTTAGTAAAAACTCCAAGCTCTGCTCGTGGGCTGAACAAAAAGGGAGCTGGAAGAGTGAATGTCACAGTGCCATCTACTGACGCCGGCCCCGAGCGTGGAGGGAGAACACCCGACTGCAGGGGGAAAAATAAATAAATAAGGCTGGGAGTCTTGGAAGGATTATGTTTGAAGGAAGGAGATGACTGCTAATTAATGTGACAAGAGAGAAAGCCTCACCTACTGACAGGTTATTCATCCCACAAGTGTTAGGATCCTCCTCAGCGATGTCTGTTCCTGTAATTCCTGGGAAAAGGCTCGTGCTGCAGGAACAGCTGACCAGAACCCTCAGTGCCAGCTCCCATCTTTCTATTTTGTCTTGATGAGCTTTACACCAGAGGAGAATTACAGCCTGCTCTGTGGCAAGCAATTTGAAGACATAAAGGAATGCAATTGTGGAATAAAACCCGCTCTGTGTGCTGTGAGATAACTTCACCTGACACAGAAAATGAGCGGTAACTCAGAGGCAGGTAGGAGCAACATGTAATCCAGTTGACATAAATGAAAAGATGATATTGGCAGAAAATTGGGCTGCGTGTGAATAGAAAGGCTGTTGAATAACAGGGAATGGAAAATGACATGCTCAGCAGCAGCGAGGGAAAGATGAAAGCAGCTCAGAAAACATTTGTACCGGAGGAGCCAAGTACGAGTCAACAAAAGGCTGGAATTCTCTGCTCCTCGAAGCAGAGCTGAGTGCTGCAGCCTTCAGTCCTACCTGTGCTCAGGCTTGGCAAGTGGTAGAGTGTCAAAACAATTAGAGTTTATTCTGTGGTTGCTAATGTGCCAGCTGAAGTGGAGGCTGAGGTGCTCAGCAAAACCATTACTAAGCAAAATGAGGCATCATCATCCTCTGTATCACTGTCAGTAATTCCGAGGTAAGAATGAGATGAAGGACGAGCAGAGAGCGACTGGGGATGGAGAGGCAGAGGGAAAGAAAAGTCAAGAGGTGAGGAGACTGCAGCATGTTGATTGAAAAAAATATTCTGTGTATTCTGAAGGGTTGTGTCAAGTAGGAGAATGCAGGAGGAGGGGAGAAGTGAGCACCTGAGCTGTGCTTGCTGAGATTCACTCCAGATACGTGGTGGCAGATGGAGCTGACATCCTGAGAGGGGCTAAGAGGTGAAAGCAATAATGAACAGCCTTCACAAGGTAAAGGCAGGAGAAATATTAGAGCTGTTACAGGAGAGCAAGCAGGAGATGTTGAGATTTATGAGCTCTTTTTGGAGAGCATCCATGGTTTGTCTTTATTTCCTAGTAACTGGTTCTTGGTTTGAGCTTGCTCGGCTCATCAGAGCAGAGCCACCATCTCTGAGGGGATTTCAGCCCTTCCTTGGGATCATCCAGCGGCACAAAATGAACGTGTGGAGTGCAAGCACGATCTGCTTTTGGGGGAGCTGTCCTGATAAGCAAAAGCAATGGGAAAGAAGTAAGGAGAGAGAGAGGATTTTATTGTGGCACCATCTGTCTCCTCGCTGTTCATAACTCTCTCCCCTCTTTGCAGGGATTCTGCAGGCTGGCTTTCAGGAGGGATGGTGTGGAAGGGATGGTTCCAGGAGGGACGGTGACAGTGCCTGTCCATCCATGGAAAGCAGGGTCTGGCTGGAGGCCCCAGCAGGACATTGATCCTAAAAGTAACACAGAGAGCAAGCCTTGGCTTGGAGGAGGGCCAGGAGTGAATTCCAGCTTGGTGCTCATTTTCTTGGTCTCATTCTCTTCTTCCTCGCTTTTCTTCATTTCAAGTTTTTAGTGAGGGTCCAGCCCTGTCCTGGGCTTTTGCACAGCACCTGGGACAGGCTCCTCCTGAGCCTTACAGCACCCTGGCATGGGCTCTGCTCTCAGATTTTTTCAGCTGACCCAGAGATTCCAAACAGCAGTTTCATTTTTCCTCTTTTAATTTAATTGAGGAACCTAAAGGGAGCTTTTGACTTTTACTGGTGGAACCTGAGGAGGACTGAAGCAGTTTCAACTTGACTGACCTTAATCGTGCAGGGAACCCTTCTAAACTTTTGTTTACCTCCTGTGAGCTGCTGAAGAGAGGAGGGGAAAAAAAGGGAAAAAACAAAAAAAAAAAAAAGAAAAAAAAAGGCAGCTTTCAGTTCCTAAACCCCCTCGTGGTATTGAATTCTAACCAAGTACATGCAGCCCTGCCAGCCAGAAATGCCAAAAGGAGGAAAGCTGCTGAATCAGAGGAGAATCAGGATTGGGAGGATGGTAGGGAATATGAGAGTAGCACTAGGTGAGTTCATTTGATAGACTCAGTGCTGTTCTGTACCTGCAGATCACCTGGGAGCAAACTTCTTGGGGTTTTTTATCATCATCGCTGAGTTTTGTTCCTAAATTATTTAGCAAATGTTTTCAGGGAGCCTCTCCCAGCATACAGATGAGTTATCCCCAGCTGCTTGAGGAATAAGTTCTGCAGCTCTGAGCTGAGCTTGCAAGATGCCAAAAGCTTTGGGCACCCTGGGCTGGGTAAATGGGGAATTCCTGGTGCTCTGCACCCCTCGGGCTCCAATTTATTTACAGGGTGTGGAGTGGCCACTTCAGTGCCGTGGTTTCCTCTCTGCTCCCCCAGTGAGTGACTCTCGAGGGCCATTTCAAATCTCCTGAGAGCCACCCTGGCACTTTGTCCCCTCTGAGGGGGCCTCGTGGGCGGGCAGCACGTGGGAGGTGATGGTCACCAAGGTCCAGCAGCAGCACGAGGTCACCAGGCGGCTTTGGTGCCCTGCTCTGACCTTCAGGTCCTCCCCGTGGGTCTGCAGAGCCCTTCCCTGTGGCTCCTTGGGACAGATTGTCCATCAGCCACCCACAGGGGGTTTGGGGATGATTTGGGAAGTTTGCTTGGACTCTGGAGTCCATCCCTGCCTCAGTGGAGTGGCTCTGGATGGACAGAGTGGACAAATGGCCCTGCCTTTGCAGCCATGGTGACCCCTCCTGCTGTGGGCTGCTCCCCACATTTACCAGGCTCTCATTTCTCTTTTATTCCTCAAGCAGAGACATCTTTGACCCAAACGAAATAATCCCACTGCTGGTGGGAGCTCGGAGCAAGTGTCCATTCCCCTGAGGAGTTTATTGGGGTGCCAACCCAAACCCAATTTGATTTTGAGGCCCCAAGCAGCTCCTGTGACACATTTCCAGCTCCTTTATTTATTATTCTGAAAAGCACCAGTCTGGTGGCATTATCAGGAAGCTGAGGAGATACAGCAGGGATGTCTTTGCTGAGCGTGCTTTCTACAGGAAGCTGTGCAGTCACCAGCTGATTAATGCCAATTTATTTAGAACTGGAGCCTGCCCATGGCTGTCTGCTTCTCCTGTTGTGTCCTTTCTCCACCACACTCGCTGCAGCATGTTTGCTAAAGTTGCAATAAAACATTTACAGCTATGTCAGAAATTGCTGCAGTCGGCAATTCTCCTCATTAATTTTACCGTTCTGGATGGGGTTTCACGAGGTGTGAAGGCACACAGAGTCGTACCTGACACCATCCCTGCCCCTGCTCTCAGTGCCAACCTCCTGAAGGAAAAATCAGACCAGAAGGGGATGTTTTGGGGGAAATGGAAGCGGAAACTCCACATCCAATGATCAGCCAGAGAAACACGGAATATCCTGAGCTGGGAGGGACCCACAAGCATCGTCCATGCCCAGCTCCTGCTCCTGCAGATTCCCTCTGAGTGTTATTTGCTCCTTCTTGCCCAGGACCTTGGAGACTTTAAAATACCTGCAGGACCCTGCAGGGAGAAAGGGGCTATAAAAATATAACAATAATGATTTCTTTCCACCGCCTCCACCTGAGGAATCTCTGAGCGTGTTTCAAATATCAAAGAGCAACAAACCCATTGTAGTGCTGTCCCCTGGGTAAAGGTGGGAAAAGGAGGCCCTGGGAGGTGGAAGGAATTGTACAAGGCTAAATGTTGAGCCAGTAGCAGGTCAGGAGCCAGACCTGAGGGCAGGCTTTGGGCTCTGACCCTTTTTGCTGGAGTTGTCCCCATTTTGGGGAGGATTATTTTAATATCTGGTCAAGATTTAGGTGTTTCCTGCAGAAAGAAGGCTTCTCTTTCATTTTTACACTAAAATACAACTCCCACTGTAACAAATCACTGAAAGCTCTGCTCCATCCTCTGTCCCAGAGATGCATCTCAGCCTGATTCTCCTGGAAATGTGAGCACAGATGATGGATAGGGACAGGTCAAAGCAGAGAAGATCTGGAATCATTCTTTTCATGTTCCAAAAGAATGAGCTCGTGTTATTCCTCACACTTTCAAATCTTGCCCCAATTTATGGGGTAGATAAGGCTGGAATTTCGAAGGGCAACATCACGAATTGCTTTTCTTATTGATCGAGCTTTTAATGTGCCAACAATGAAAACAATAAAACTTGCATTTAAAAACAAACATTTCTAGCACAGGAGCCGCATTAAAATGACACAAATTGCTTTTGTGGGCTGAATTGAGCAGAACACCCATGAGGTTCCACTTAAAAACAACAAACCAACAAAAATCAAATTGCATTGTTTTACAGGCAAACAAAATGGTGAGCGCGCCTTGGGCTACGTTTGCAGCGTGTTTTCTTGGGAGATCAAAGCTTAAATCCCATTAACCCTTCAAGTGTCAGCCTGGTGAGTTCCTTCCCTTCACCTTGGAGTTTCTGGTGCTGCAGGGAGCCAGGGCTCTGCCTGGATCTGCTGCTCTTCCTCCTCCTCCTCCTCCTCCTCCTCGTCTCCACGGAAGCACCACCTTGTAAGCAGGCAGAGTTCAAACAGCCCCTGCAGCCAGCCCACCTCACTTCCCCATTTTACTGACTGGGAGATCTGGCCAGGAGCCAGCACTAAAATCCGTTTATTTTGGTTTTCAGGGTTTGCATTACCCTGCTGGCAAGGGGCTGAATGGGGCTTTGTTGGCCAGCAGAGCAAATTTGGAGCAAATTGGGGTTTGCTGGGTCCTTGTTAAAGATCTCCTGGACATCAGGTGTGCTGGTGGTGGATGGTTGGTTGCTCAGGGTGAAGGAAAGCTGATTTATTTTGGTGTTTGTCACCTGTTTCAACAACCACCGGGCATCTCACGTGCTTCCTAAATAAATAAATGTCCAGGAGAAGCCACTTCCTGAGGGTTTGCTGCTTCCTCAGGGACAACAAATGAATATTTTGCACAAATATTCCTGTTCCAGGCGACGGCCCAGATCCCAATCTCCTTCACCCTCATTTCCCTGCTCTGCTGGGACCTTGCTTCTTGTGTGAATACAAAAATCCTCCCAAGCAGTTGTGAATTCCAAATATCTGCGTGTCCAGGAACATCACAAAGATCAGGGAGACAGAACAGATGCAGCCTTCTGGGGCTGGTTTGGGAGCATGGAAAGGTTTGGGAACATGGAAAGGTTTGGCAGCATGGAAATGTTGGGAGAGGAGCAGCTTCTCCCCTTTCTGTAACTGGTTTGGAAGCATGGAAAAGTTTGGGAGTATGGAAAAGTTGGGAGAGGAGCAGCATTCTCCCTTTTCTGGAACTGGTTTGGGAGCATGGAAAGATTTGGAAGCATGGAAACTTTGGGAGAGCAGCGGCATTCTTCCCCTTCTGGGATTGGTTTGGGAGCATGGAAAGGTTTGGGAGCATTGAAAGATTGGGAGAGGAGCAGCTTTCCCCCTTCTAGAACTGGTTTGGGAGCATGGAAAGGTTTGGGAGTATGGAAAGCTTTGGGAGCATGGAAAGGTTGGGGGAGCAGCAGCTTCTCCCCTCTGAATGTTTGGGATCTGTGGGATTTATCCATCCCAGCCTGGGCTGATACCGGGAGCCCAGTCAGAGCACTTGGAAACTTGCCAGGAGAGAGGGGTCAAAAGGGAGGATTTTTTTTCCATGAAATATAGGAAGAAAATAGAAAAAAGAAAGGGAAAGAAGGAGGAAGAAGGAGAAGGAAGAAGGAGAAGGAAGAAGGAGAAGGAAGAAGGAGAGTGGAGCTGTGGCAGGAGGTGGGTGAGTCCTGGCTCAGCCAGGCACGAGCTGCACTTCCCCTTGCTGGGCCTCCTGTGCACATGCCAGAGCTGAAACTCTGAAACTCTGAAACTCTGAAAGGCTGAAACGCTGAAATGCTGAACTGCTGAAATGCTGCAGCCCCAGTACCAGCCCGCAGCTGTGTCCAGCTGTGTCCAGCTGTGCCTCCCAGCCCCTCACCACTGCATTTTCACACAGGAACAGCCCCTTCCCAAAGGGCTCCTCCGGCCCTTCGCTGCAGGCTCACAGTGTGGAAAACACAGCCTGCTCCTGGCAGGGCTTTTTGGGGAGGTTTTACACCCCCAGGTAACTCAGCAGCCTGCTGGGGTTGCTGAGTGCTTCAGTCCCACACCCTGCTGCCCTCTTCCCTTTAGGAATGCCTCATTCCTGGTTCTTCCCAAGGAAAAATGAAAGCTGACCTCGCTGTGCTTTCCTCCTGAAGGATTGGGATGTGACACCCTGAGAGGCCAAGGACACAAATCTGATCTCCCTGTGACCAGGGACAGTTGGGGGAACAACTGGAGATGTGGCAGGGGAGGTTTTGTTGGATTTTAGGGAAAGGTTCTTCCCACAGAAGGCGTTGGGCACTGAGTATCTCCCCAGGGAATGCCAGAGCTCCAGGACAATGCTCTCAGGGATAGTGTGGGATTTCTGGGATTGTGAAGGGTCGGGACATGGACTGGATGACCCTTGTGGGTCCCTTCCCACTCAGGATATTCTGTGATTCCGTGAAATCAGACCCTGAGTGTTGTGTCCTCCTAAACACCGCAGGGACACTCTGCCAGGGGATGGCAGTGCCTGTTTGTCACCCTGCAGTGCCCATGGCAGAGTCCCCAAATCTGTTACAAACCGCAGGCACAGAATAAAACCTCCCTTTTCACCCTTGATCTGCAGGTTCTTCACAACAAACACCATAAATCTGAGGAAAATGAGCAAGAATAAGAAGAAAAAAGGAATATTTGACAGGTTTTTATTGTTTTAGAGGCCAGCTGATGATTGGATTGGATGGTTTTAAGAGTCTTTTCCAACTTGAATTATGCCACGGAGTTGCCTGGGTGCTGCACAAGGTTAAAGGAGAGTCTCTTACTCAGGAGCAGAAGGTACAGAAGTTTTGTGATCTTCACTCCTACTTTTACTCGACTCTGAACCTGTGAGGAGGAAAACTGCATTTTATCCTGGGTGGGCAAAACACAACAACAAAAGAGCCTCTCCCAAGTCTTTATTTCTGGCACTTTGGGGATATTTAGGAGTGGCAGAGGTTGTTATTGCATATAGGAAGGTTTTATTGCTTCCCTTTCGGTGCAAACTCGGTCGTGGCTGTCCCCACAATTTCCCCTTTTGCTACTGGGACGAGGAAATGAAGAGAAAGGAGGGAAACACCAAAAAAAGCAGCACGTGTTTCCCTTTGTCTGCCACTCAGAACCCGCACGTGTGTTTTGGGAGAGAGGGGAAACCAAAATCCATCTCCAGGCAGCTGATTCTGCCTTATCAGGCAGGGCTTGGGAGGAGCTGGGAGGGGATTGCCTGTGCCACCCTCTGCCAGTGGTTCTGGCTCTGCAGCTCCACGGCTCTTGCAGAGACTTGTCCCAAAAAATTCACATACCACAGGCAGACCTGCCAGGACGTTGCTGTTTCTGCAGTTTTCCAGGGGATTTCGGGAGCGTGGGGAGCTGCAGTAATTCCGTGCTGGAAACCCAGATCCCAGGGAGAATTCCCCTACACAATGGGCTGCATTTAAAGAGGCTTGCTCCAAACTCAGTCCAACTTCCAATGGGAAGCGAGGTGTGATTTTTGATTTCATTTTTTATTATTTTCTTTTTCTTTTCCCCCCTAATCCCATCGGCATTATTCTGCTCTGAGCCCCTCTGCCAAAGGCTGGAGCTGCTTTGAAATGCAGCTCCTTGCCCTGGTGCCAGCATGGAAGAAGGGCTGACCTGGGCACTGGTGGCACGATGACAGAGCTCCCAAAATCCTTTAAATCCATTCCCTGCTCTGAGGCTGCTTTTCAGCTGGGAATATTTTTTCCAGCTGGGAATATCCCTGCTTTGTCCCAGCTGTAGGATGATGGATGTTTCCACAGTGGAAAATTTGGATGGATTGATTTCCATCTGAGGGCAACGGGGCTGCTGTGAGGTAGCACCACAAACATCATCCCCTTACGGGGTGCTGGTGGTGCCTTTGGGGTGGGAATTTGGGGTCTGCTGCTCCCACAGGGCCCTGCTGGACCCTCCTTTGCCCCACACATCCCACGGACACGCTGACATTGGTCAAACTGGAACTTTTCCCTGGCTCTGCATTCCCACAATGCATTCCTGTCAAGGAAAGTTAATATCATGGGGTTTTTCCTTTCGGGATCGCCGGGAAGCGAAGGCATCAAACGAGCAGGACCTGGTGGGCTCCAGAGGCATCCTGGAGGCATTAGATATGGCTGGCATTCGATCCAACAACTGAGGCTTCCCTGGCTCCTTGATTCCCCTCCTCGCGCTCGTGCGCGCACAATGGGCCCCGTTGTGAGCGCCGCGCGCGTCCCTGCCAAAAAACCCCACAGAAGGGCAGATGTTTCCCACCCCCAAAAAAATCCATTCCTCTCGGGCTGAAAGGCAGAGAGAGGCCTCTCCCCAGGACCTCCAAGGCGCAGGGGTGCACGTTTGTGCACATTTGGCTCTTGGGGAGCGGCAGAATTCCCTCCCCGCGCGGATCGCGCGTGTTCCCAGCGGGAAGAAAAGCCGGGATGGCGGAGGAGAGCGGCTGCTCTCAGCTGGAGCTCCTGGGCATGGACACACCTGGACTTTGGGAGCGGGGATTTTGTTTCATCAGAATAATTTCCTGATTGTTGGTGCTGGTGCTTCTTGGATAAAAACGCTCGTGGAGGGGATGGGATGGAGGTGCAAGTGTTTAAAGAGGGAACTCTGGGTCTGAAAGGGAATCTCGGGGTCTAAAAGGGAATCTCTGGGTCTGAAAGGAGACCTCTGGGTCTAAAAAGGGGATCTCTGGATCTAAAAAGGGATGTCTAAGTCCAAAAGGGGATTTCAAGGCCTTAAAGGGGGATTTCTAGGCCTAAAAGGGAATCTCTGGATCTGAAAGGGGATCTCTGCATTAAAAAGGAGATCTCTTGGATAAAAAGGTGAATCCTGGTATTTTCCAGGTGTGAGACACGGGATCCTGTTTTCCTGCAGTGAAGTGGAAGCAGAGAACACTTAATTTCTAAACATTAAGCCGCCAAAATATTGATAAAGGGGCGTTTTTCATTTAAGCTGTTGCCTTCCTGAGAAAAACCTTTGTTTTGGGAAAAAAAACCCCGATTTATTGAGTCTGTTTTAGCTCAACATGGAGCATTCCTGAAGTGGACGTGTGCTTCCCATCCTCCTCCAAATTAAATGCTCCATTTGGGAATGACTTTTCACTCCTCTTTTTTTATAGCACAAACACTTTTTTTTTTTAAAGTCAAAATAGAAATGAAGTTCTTTGGGTTTTAGTCGGAGCTGTGGAGGAAATATTTGGTGTGGGAACAGAGAGGACCTTTGGGCATCTCAACATTTTGAATCCTCCTGATTTTCCAAAACACACCTCAAAATGTGGGAAAAAACCAGAAATCCAGGAGACATTCCAGCTTACAAGGAGCAGCTCAGTGTGAAGGTCAGCTCTCCATGTTCTTGCACAGCACGTGCCAGAATATTTCACTGCTGGGACAGAAAGTCTGTATTTAAGTAGCAATAACTCATGGGAGGAATTGACAGATTGGAATGCACCTGGTCCGGGCTGCTGGGCGCTAATATCATTCCCAGTTTTCCCTGCTGAAAGGCAGCTGGGATAGTTTATGGGATGTCCAGCCTTTCTTAGGGCTGCTGTGCTTAAACACGCCCCCAAATTAAACTCGCGGGGTGGGATCCCTCGAGGGACAGAGAAATCCAGGAGTGTGATGGAGAGGCCTCAGTGTTTCCCACGTGGCCCCTTTAAGGACACCCCAAAAAACCCAGAACCACCCCAAAAATCACCATTTGCTCCTGCAAATCGAGGCCGAGCTCACGATATTGTTTGGAAACAATGGGGCTCAATGAGATGGGAATTATTTTAACACTTCGGAAGGCTGCCAAGTAATTTCCTTCTCCTTCATTGATTTTTTCCCGTTGCCAGTAAATATATCTGCAGCAGCAGGATGAAAGGAGAGCGGGGAAAGGAGAAGTGTTCAAAAGGAGGCTGAAACAAGATCCGTGCCCCGAAGCTCGGGGAAGGAGGAGGACATTTGAAGGCAGAAGGAAGCAGGGGATTCACGGAGGCATTTCGCGGGGTTGGACGTGGTCGCAGACAGCCCAATATTATTTTCCTTGCCTGATCCTTTACTTAGATTGGCTCCTGTTTCTTCCCCTCATTGTGCAGTCCCTGCGTGAGCTGCTCTGGTGCAAAGACATTCCACCTACATTCCTTTGCCACCGGCTGGGAGGAGGGGGGAGTGCAATTATGTGGGCAAGCGAGACACAAAAGGCTCTGCTCCACAGCTCAAGCTCATAAACTTCAGTTAACTTTTCCCCTTCAAAATATTAAAAACCCCGCAAAAAACCAAACAAAGAAAAAAAAACCACCAAAGACTCGGATTTGTTCCTCTCCTACAAGTGGAGGGTTTGGAGCTGTAACTATCCCACCTATAAATATTTCCCTCCCCAGCACAGAATAAATCGGTTTTTTAATTTTTTGGCAGCATCAGAGTTTCCCTCTGGCTTTTTTTTACCTGCATCTTCTCTGTGCTAATCACAGGATCCCAGAATGGTTTGGGTTGGGAAGGACCTTAAAGACCCTCTCAATTCCAACCCTCTGCCATGGGCAGGGACACCTTCCACTAGTATGGATATTTTAATGGGTAAAAAGGCCACAGGTGAATAATTTCCCAGAGATATTTATGCCATAACGTTTATTGGGATCTAGTGAAGGCCATTATGGCTTTTATCCAAGAAGTTCCCAGGCTACAGGTGTGACCCTGCTTTCCTCCATCCCCAAGAGTTGTGTCACCATCCTGGCTATAAATCCTGGGAATATCCCAGCACAGGCACCACAGGAAGGGATTTGGCTGGAGGAGGAGACACGGAGCTGTCTCTAAAAGCCCTGGGAGGCACAAACCCAGCAGTGATGAAATCCTCCAGCTGAGGAAGCTGCAGCATGGAACAAACTGTTTAGAAGTTCCCATAAACTGGACCTTTTCCAGGTGAACATCCTCAGGGCCGTGAGCAGGGCAGGGCTTTGTTACTTTTTGAGCACTCAGCTCCGTGAGCTGGGCTCTCTCTCTGTGTGCAGGGCTGTGGAAATGCTGCTGCCCTGCTTTGGTATTGATTTCTGTGCCCCTGCACTCCTTCTTCCCATTTTGACTAATAAGCAAATTTCATTACCTGACTTCACAATTTTTCCTCTGGGCCATTAGAATTGCTTGACTGTATTCCTGGCAGAGCCCTTAATTAGAGATGGATCAGAACTGATGTCATTAAGCTGATCCATTAACCACACTCTTCCTGTGCCTCCAAGTGCAGGTGGTTCAGAGGAAATGTGACCTGGATCCAAATCGCCCCCGAGTTCGCTGTGCACAGCCCCAAACCTCCTCAGAGAGCCAGAGATGGAGAAGAAAAGCCAAATTCAACCTTCCACAGATTCTGCCTCAGTTGTCCTGACGCAGGAAACGTCTCTGGGTTTATCCTGCAACCAAAACATTTGTGGTGTTTAAAGGATTTCGTTCCTTACTGCGCTTTTTGGAAGGCTGGGTCCTCACTTCAACAAGGTAAAAATGTTATCATTTTCCCTCCAGTCACGTAAAAATCTTCTGAGACACAGCTTTTCTTCTTTTAGCACCCTTGAGAGCTCTCTGGAAGCCAGTCCAGTTTTTATATTTCCCTATAAACCCCAATTAGGTTGGAATCCATAGGCTGAGAGAGACATTTTGGCTTTCTGCTGCCTTGTTCAGCAGCCTGGGCACTTGCTGAAATAAATTACAGCTCTTTTTAGAGCTGGACGTGGCCAGAGGTGGACACAGAGGAGCTGAACACGATGATCTCAAAAGAGATGCTCTGAATTAAGCAGGAGGTTGCTAAGCCACGAGACTGCTGCAGTCTCCAACCAAAGTTCCAGCGCTCAGCCCTTGCACAGAATGGGGTTTTCCAAGGAAAAAAAAATCTGCAAGGACATAACCTGAACTGGAAAAAGCTCCTGAAGTCATCCAGGATTCCATCTTGTACCTCCTACAGCACCCACAAGCAAACCAAGCAAAACCAAAGAGCCTCCCGTGCCCCAAAATCTGGAGAGTGCAGAACTGAACTCTGCCTGCTGCTGGTGATTGTATTTATTAATTTATCTGGATATTACAATAAAATTAATGTTTCATTCTCCCCATTCTTCAAGGGCTGCCCCAGCTTTTCCCCAAGGATGGCTCAGCACAGATCTCACATCATCCATCTTTAGGGCTGGGACTGGGTGGGCTTTAAGATCCCTTCCAACCCAAACCCTTCTAGGATTTTAGGATCTTTCTTGAAAGCTTTTCCCACCTCTCTATCAGCCAGCCAGGGTTAATTTGGCCTTTCCCTGGACCTAGCAGGGCAGCACCTGCTAGCAGGGTGGGGTGTTCCCTCGCACAGCTTGTCAGAGGCAGATTATTATTATTATTATTATTATTATTATTATTATTATTATTATTATTATTTTGTGAAATAACACGTTCCTTTGTCTGTGTCCTACCCCACAACCTTCAATCGAGCCTCGCTGGTCTCGCAGCCCTCGCTGCCAATTTTGCTGCTTCCCCTGTTTGCAGAAACCTTAACTCTGTGTTTGAATTGGCCTGCAGGACGTGTTTGAGGAGGGCCAGAGACTGAACAAAAATGGGAGGCTCTCATCCCCCCAAAAAGAAGCGTAATTTGCCTTTAAAGGCTCTTAAACAGCAAACACATTCTGTCTGATCCTCCTTAATAAAGTATCCCAGCAGTGCTACAGTGCCTTATTTGAGGTCTGTGCAGTCTCATTAAATTTGATGTGTCACAGAGGGCTTGGACATGTGAAAGGGAGGCTGCAGGAACCGGGATTGAAGTTTGCCAGATTTGCTAAGGAAAAATGATTCATTATGGCTTTTCAAAATGGACACCCTTCAGGCTTCCCGCTCCATTGATTGTGAGAGCAGGAGAGGGAGCGGAGGGGCCACCGCAGCCTGCAGATTTAACCCTTATTAACAGCTGCCTAAATTAAGGATTCGGTTTGATCTGGGGAGATGTGCTCACGCTCGTGTGCTCCCAGTAAAGAAAAGAAAGGTTATTAAAGATTTAAGGGCTGGATGGTGCGGTTGGAAACTCGGGGCTGGCTCTGCTGTAGGGTCGGGAGGAGGGCGGAGGCTCCAGGGCGTGTTCAGGTGGTGCAGAGTCCTCTGTGGGCCAGCCCTGCACCCACAACAGATACTGAGAGCAGCATTTGGCTTCCCAGTGTCTTGGGAAAGGGACAGGATGTGCTGGAGAGTGTTTCTGGGCTGTCCCTGTGGTGTGGCCATGGTTTGAGACCTGAATGTGCCACAGACCTACACCAGGACCACTTCTCCTCCTCCTCTCCATGCAGAAAGATTTCCTGGAGATCTGGTTGCACGGATCTGTGCCTTGTGGGGGTCAGGAGATGATGGCTCTGGGGCACAAGGCACTGTTGATGCTTTGGCTTTTGTGTGTTGGAGCTTGAGCTCCAGCTGATTTGGGACCATTCCTGGAAGAGCTGGGCCTCGTGGGTCCCTTCCAGCTCAGAATGTTCTGTGATCTGGGAATAAAGGTGTCTCAGTCCTGAAAAAATCCTCCCAGGTATCTTCCCTGTGCTTTGCTGGTAGCAGAGCAGTGTAGGGCAGTTTCTCTCTGCAGGGAAGGGAGGTTGGAAAGGCGGAGCAGGGGTGGTGCCAGCACTGAGCGAGGCTATTTTGGGATACAGCAGAGACAGGTTAGGCTGGACACCCAAAAAACGACGTGCCCAGAGTTTGTGAGGATACCTGGATGCTGTCCTGGGTCAGTGACTGGAATCAGGGAATTCAGGGATTCCCCACACTGCCCAAGTGATGGGAGCAGTGATGCAGCCAGGACTGAAGGCATGGAAAGCTGTTAACCCTGGGCAAGAGGCTGCAAGAATGAACTCTTGGGCAACTCATCGCATTCCCCTTCCTCTCCCTCCTCTCCCTCCAAGATCCTACAGCCTAAAATTCACAATACAGCCACATTTCAACTCAGAGGGGAAAACAAAAAGAGAGGCAGGAAAACTGATCTGGGGGATCCATGTCTGTTCCTTAGGATAGCAACAAAAAGGAGCCAACCCTCCACGGGGGATTTCTCGATGCTGCAAAGAATTCTCCTGATTTGTGGCATCTGAGTGTGGGGGCCAAAAAGAAAAAAACATTTGTGCTTTTAAAAAGGTAGTAAATCACGCCCTGAATGTTCACCATTTACATTTTAAGTGAAATAGGATGTCAAACCATTTTGCTTTATGTTTATTTTCAAATACTGTACGCTTTGCTGTCCACTTTCTCCAGCGCCTGTGCCATTTAAATCATATTGTATATAGCCCAGGATGCAGGGGAATATAAATCTCCCAGGGTGTGTGTATACACCAATTATTCTTGGGAAATGCAGCCAGCCAGAGTTCACAGTACCTGAGATCCATGAACACAGTGCCCATGCTATTTCTGGGCATCTTTTTTTGAGGGGGGAATTCTTACCCAGCTGAGATTTAAGGGTAAATCCACCGGGTTTGGTGGTGTGACACAGCTAAAAAAAAAAAAAAAAAAAATAAATGCATGTAAAATGAGCTTTTTTTAATTTTAGGGAGCAAATTTCAGCTGTAGGCACATACAGATGCCGTGTGATAAATAAAGTCTCTCAACTGCATATTTAAACAAAGCATTAAAGCCTTCACACTTCCTGTTGGAGAAGTATTTTATTCCTTCCCCTTTATTTATACAGCGTGGCAGCGAGAGCAGGAATAAATTTCATCAGCTTCTCACTGCCTCATCGCCAGCGGAGACGCACAGGAACAAGATGAAACATTGTTCAAATAAAATGTAAATTTAACTCGCATGCCTTGTCCAGTGAAACACGGCGGGACTTGGCGAGGGAGAGCGCGACGGGGCTGCGGGAGGGATGGGGCTGGCTCTGGGCCAGGACTAAATGAACTCGTGGGGGTATCAGGATCCAGGCTTTGGGCTCAGGATGCAGGCTTTGGTCTCGGGATCCAGGCTTTGGGCTCAGGATCCAGGTTTTGGGCTCAGGATCCAGGATTTGGGCACAGGATTCAGGCTTTGGTCTTGGGATCCAGGCTTTGGTCTCGGGATCCAGGCTTTGGGCTCAGGATCCAGGTTTTGGTCTCGGGATCCAGGCTTTGGGCACAGGATTCAGGCTTTGGACTCAGGATGCAGGATTTGGGCTCAGGATGCAGGCTTTGGGCTCAGGATCCAGGTTTTGGGCTCAGGATCCAGGTTTTTTGGGCTCGGGATCCAGGCTTTGGGCTCAGCTCCATCCCTGTGTCCATTCCAGGAGCAGGCACAGCCATTCCCTGGGTGCTGGTGCTGGGGAGCTTTGGTTTCTCTTGGAGCCTCGTTTTTGCCTCACTCAGCCTTTACCAAGATGAGATCCCCACTAGGGCTGCTTGGGAGGAGCTCTGTGCTGTCCCATCTCTGGCCTTTCCTGAGCTGTGTTTTTCCGCTGTTCCTCAAAGGTTTGTTTCTATTCCAACCCTCCACAGTTGGAATATTTTGTGGATACAAATCCCGCTCTGCCTTTGGTCCCGCTGTGAGCTCTGGAGTCTCACAGGTGACACAGGAGTCACAGTGCTCAGCGTGAGCTCCCAGCTCTGCAGGAGCCCCAGGCCACGCTGCTGGTGCAGGAAGGGCAGGATCAGTGCCCAGTTTGTGCTTTCTGGACAGAGGAGCTCGCTGTGCTCTCAGGAGAAAATATTTCCCTACCAGCAGCGTAATGAGAGGTTTGATTGCCTTGCCTTGAAAACGCAGACAGGGCTGCCCTGAACTCAGGATAAAATCCACATGGATTGAGGTTACCTGAGCTGCTCAGGTGGGAAGGCTCAGGTGAGGGGCAGTGCCCAGCCTGCAGAGCAGCACTGGAGCCATCCCTGTCCTCCACAAACCCAGGTAAATCAGAGGCAACTCAGGAATTTGATTTGCAGTTATTGCTCTGCCTTGATTTGTACCCGTCTGCCTCGCAGTGGAGCTGGGAACTCAGAGGCAGTGCTAGATCTTCCCTGAGCCACCCTCCTGCTTAATTAAAAGATATTCTCCCCTATAGCTCCTAGCCCAAATCCCATTTACCAGGCTTTCTCATGGGCAAAGAAAGGCTGAAATTCAAGCTGCAAGGGCTAAATAGATCCACATTGTGCTGTGCAGAAAGAAAAAACCCAGCCCACATCCCAATTCAGTTAGCTGCTTAAAACGCTGCCTTGCTTATTGCCATTGTTAGAAAACCTCATAAATCATGAGATTACTTTCTCAGGGTCTGTCCTAGGAGCTGTCCTGAGGGTGGGGGGATTTAGGCAGCGCAGGAAATCGGGATGTTGGCTCAGCTCACGTTCAAATCAGTGGCCAGGACTAAATCCCCCCCAGCCCCAGGGACCCCCCAAGGCCAAGCCTTGCACGCCAGGGATTTGCACAGGCTGAGGATTGTGGAGCCTCCAAAGCATTTTGAGGGAGCTTGCGAGGTTCTGCTGCTTTGTGTCTTACATTCAGCGTGGCTGAAGAGGCTTTGCAGCCACCCAGACCCCGGGATGCTGCTGAAACTTGGACACTTTTACATTATTCTGCCTCATATTTTCTAAAGGAGATTCCTCAGTTTTTTAGCATCCCGAGGTCTGGCAGCCCTTGGGAGTGAAACTGGAGAAGAAAAGATTTCTGTCTTGGACTCGGTGCCTCTGTTGTGCTTCCAAAATCCCCGCGGTCGAGGAGCTCCCCTTAACAACGGCACGGGTGCAGGGGCCTGAGGAAACTGGGGGCTGTCACTCCAGCCCAATTTATGCCTGTGTTAGAGGTGATGTTTTGATAAACAGCTGATGGGATAAAAGCTGAAAAGGATGTATCTCCACCAGGATAAATCATGAATTACATTTTTAATGTAAAAATCTGATTCTCCACAAAAACCAGGAGTTTTAGCTCAGAGCATCCCTGTTGGTTTAATCTGTGGCATTCTGCAGGCACCGAGTTTGACCCAATATCCCCATTTTCCTGCAGAAATGAGCAGGACTGAGCTCTCCCTGCCCTTTCCCAGCAGTGGGACAGTGCCAGGGCAGGTTTCTCCCGCAGACACTGGCGTGACACCGGCACAGCTCTTGCCAGCCCTGCCCCTGACCTGTTGGGTGGCTGGGGCGAGTCTTTCATCTCTTTCTGTGCTTTCATCTGCCTGCCTGGCAGAGGCTCTGAGGATGGAACGGGCTCAGTGTGAGCAGGGCTCAGCACCACGGGGTCCTGCCCCACACTGGGGGCTGGAAAAGAACCCAGGATGGATCCAAGCAATCCCTCCCTGCCAGCAGCAGAGCACCTGGGCCTAAATTTAGCTCCAGACCTGCCACACTCCTCAAGCCAAACTGGGGCAAGCAGACAGGAGCAGCTCAGAGATAAAATATTCCAGGTCTTTCTCATTACGATTCTCCTCATGTGAGATTATCTTTGATTTTTTCCATGGCTCCTCCACACTGGCAGCCAGAGGCTTTGTTTAAAACACATCCATCATTATCACTGTAATGTATTATTATTATTATAACTTATTCATTCATATAGCATTTTCCTCACAACAAGCCAGGAATCAAAGAGGTTTGCACCCTTGCTGTCTGAAAGCAATCTGAAAGGAGAAATTAAGGGGAGGTGGGGTGTTAAAAATACCTAAATAAATCAGTGAAACTGGTTTTGGGTTCGCAGTGAAAACTCCAGGTCTGAGTAGGAAAGCAGAAAAATAATGGTGAGGAGCTGTGGGTAGCAGGGGAAGAAATTGTGTTGTGTAACAAGATATGAAAGAGAATTTAGAAGAGCCTTTGCCTCCTCTGAGCCTCGAAGGATGTTCTCCAGGTAGCTGTGTGTGAGGCACAACAGCTCAGCTCTGAAGCAGGAATCCAGAGCTTGCTTCAGCAGGGGACATCTGGGAGTTCAGGTAGAGATTTATGGCATAATTAATGAGGATGGAGGCTGATGCAGAATTCCAGTGATATTCACATTTTAGGTTCTGCGGGTCTGGGCTTTCTTTGCAGTTATATTTTTTAAAAGATAAAACAACCCAAACCCAGAAAAAAGCAACCCCACAACCCCAAAACCAAGTGACACAAAGAAATGTGAAGAAGGGATTTGGTTCTGTGTGAGGCCAGCTGTGAGAGAGGGGAGGCGAGACCCAAATAAAACCCCAATTATGCCCTTTTCAAAGACTAAAACCACCTCACATCTGCCTCACTCCAACCAAACACAGCAAAAAACCCTAAAAGGGTTGTGTGACATCTTGATTTTAGAGCTATCCAGACTGGAGAACCCTGAAGCCTTCAATAATTCATTGTTTTCTCCTCCTGATTTCCTCCCCTGCTCCGAACGTGCCCCGTGTGTTTCTCGCTCAAGGTTTAGCTCAAGGTGATTCTGTTTGTGCAGCTTTTTCCGTGCAGCCTCTTTCCCCTTTTTAATTTTAATGCAGCATTTTGAGTTTGTCTCCTGCAAAGCTCGCTGTCTGCTTTGTGGAGTAGCAGGAAGGCAGGGAAAGATATGACTAAGGAAGATTATGATATCATTCTGGTTAAGTGCAAATGCATTTTAAAAAATGCTTTGGCTCCTTACCAAGAGGAAGTGACAGATGATCTTTGGCAATTTTATTAATGCATCTTTGCTGTGTTGTTCTGCATATCCCCATTAGTTTCTAGAAGCAGACAAGGACCAGCATTAATTTTCTAAATCTTTGCTGTCTTCTCTCAAAAAACCTTGGATAGATACGGAAAACTCCATCCCAGATCTGATTTTTTTTTCCCCTTTATGTATATATGTGAAATCCTTATTTGAATATCTGCCCACTGGTTATTTTATACCATCATTTGCATAGTTCAGCTTCCTCCTGACTCCTCAGCAAGATTTAAATGTAACAGCCACCATCCCAGCGTGTATTAACAGGTCTGGGAGTTCACCTGGATGTCTTCAGAGAGCTGTCACGTTCCCAACTGGAAGATCAGGAAAAGAGGCACGGTGGCCAAGAATTTCCTGGACAACTTCCTAAGCACTGCTGACAGCCAAGGAGCAGCTCCTCTGTCACCACCGCCCCTTAGGGTGACCTCCAAGGTGACCAGGAGTGGCTGCCGTATAAAATCTCTTTATTTGGATCCTTTCTTGCTCCAAATCAAGAGTTTTGTCCTCCTTTTCTGCCCTGACTTCTTTCCACCGCGACTCCATCGCCTTTTCCAGTGGGATTATTTAATTCCAGCATGAAAGCATGGCTATAAAAGCAGGTGTCCATCTGTCCAGGGGTGCAGAATGAGCCCAAGTGTCCCATTCCAAAGGCCACGTGGTGTTTTTGCCACAGGAACAGACAAGGGGCTAATTACAGTATCAGGGAAACGCTGAGAGAGACGAGTCAAACACAAAAATATTCAATTCATTTAATATTCCTGATGAATAGGCAAATTACTCTAATCACATTAGTTATTCTATTCATTTATTAGCTAAGAGTGATTAGCGGTGAATAGCTGTAAGAGGATCTTCCAGGTGCAAAAATTAGGCATCTATAGTTTCATGATGTTTATTTTCAGCGGAGGATAATTGTCTCTTTAGCTGCTCTCAGACACACACACACCCCGCCACACACAGCCCCGCTCCCCTTTGTCCAGACACGGGGGGAAAAGGTAGGAGAAAACCCCACACAGGTGTGGAGAGATAAGGCCAACTCCCTGCAGAATTTAACAGGATTTATTCCCAAACAGTTGGGAAGAGATTTCTCCAAGATTACGCCAAGTTAATGCGGAGGGATTTGGGCGGCGGTTCCCACGGAGCGCTCGGATAACGCCGTTCTGAGCGCCAGGCTCTGCTCCCTCCCTGCTTGATTTGATTGTGCTGGAGAGTGGGAGCTTGGCTGGATCTGTGGCACAAATGGAAGGCAGGTCCCTGGTGTGACAGTGGCACTGCCACCCTGCTCCTGGGGCTGCTCTTGCCAGGCTCCAAATTCCTGCTTGTGCTGCTCCCCATGGGATAAACGCAGAATCATGGAATTGTTGGGCTGGAAGGGACATTAAACCCATCCAGTCCCCACCTCCCACTGTCCCAGGCTGCTCCAACCTGGCCTTGGACACTTCCAGGGATGGGCACCCTCTGCCAGGGCCTCCCCACCCTCCCAGCCGGGAATTCCTTCCCCATTTCCCACCTAACCCTGAGTGATTCATTTGCAAATAATTAGTCCACAACTTTTCCTTTTCCAGATGACTTCAAAACATGAGGAAAGGAAACCAAACTGGCTGGAATTCTGCCTGGGATCATTTATAGGAGTCACAACGAAATACAAGGAAAACTCATCAGGGTGGCTGCCTGGCTCTTCTTGGGGTGGGAAATTAGGGAGCAGCAGACACATCCAAAGGGGGACAGGTAACAGGGAAGCTGAGAAAAGCAGGGGGATTGGATCCCAGAATCCCAGAGGGGTTTGGGTTGGAAGGGACTTTAAGGATGATCCAATCCCACCCCCTGCCATGGGCAGGGACACCTTCCACTGGCCCAGGCTGTTCCAAACCCCATCCAAGCTGCCCTTGGACACTTCCAGGGATGCAGCAGCTCCCCTGGGGAGGGTTAGAGCGAGGGCAGGTGAAAGGGAATTTCTGCATCCTTAAACTTTGGCTGCCGCGCTGCCTCGGCCCTCACTTGGCACCTCGTGGCTCGATGGATCCCTCCAGGGCCCTGCCCCAGCCCGTCTGCAGGCATTAAAGTGCAGGCTGGAGAGCTGGGATTGCAAGGCAGGCATTTCCCTGATCTCCCCGGGTAGGAAATCGATGGGCAGCAGCATTTGGAGAGCAAATTGACGGCAGCGTTTGCTCCTCGATCGCGCGCGGCGCTGCCGCGGCGCCTCCATTCAATGCTCTCAGCACTCTCAGGATGTTATGCTAAGCAAAGGCTGAGCTGTCATTACATTTTTATGAAGTCAATGCAGTTTCTAACAGCTCAGAAAAAAAAGAATTTACAAGAATTGATCAAATATCTCATTTTTTCTAAGGGGATCTGCTCCTCTGGATTTCCCTGAGCTGTCAGCTCGCGTTGATATGATCTGATTGATGCTGTTTGGCACATTAAGAAACGTTGGGAGCTAATCTGTTTTAATCCCATTCTCTGTTTTTAATATAATACTCTTGAAGGTAACCAAAGGTTATTACTTATTTTAAATAGCTTAAATATTTGTGTCAAAACATTGGCCTCAAAGGTTCAAATCCAGCCTTTGCCACACGGCTTGAGGGAGAGAGAGAGAAGAAAAAAAAAAAAGAAAACCCCCAAACCACCAATGTTGAGACCATTTGGAATGACCTAATCCATGCTTCAAATCCCTTTGTTCTCCTGTTCCCTTGCAGTGTCGGAGAGTTGGAGCTGAATGCCATTTATTGGATGCTGCCTGCTAAGGAGTTCCTTCTCCAGCCTCTTTGGGGAGGCTGCATTTTCCCAGCTCCCAGTTTGCTCCCAGTTTGCTCCCAATTTGCTCCCAGTTTGGAGGAAAGCTGCCCTATCACAGGGAATTTTCTTATGGAAAAAAACTGAGAATCCACAGGGGAAAGTGTGGATTTTATTGCTGTGGGAGAAAGCTGTGCTTTTCCAGGACTTTCCAACCAGTATTTCGGGGGATGGATAAAAAACAGTCCTGGGGTAATGAGAGTTGTACATTACCTCAGAGGAATCATTTATCTCCATGCCAGTTGTTTAGCTGGGTTTGCCAAGCTTGAAAATTGAGATTTATTGGTGCCAACACCAGGAATGGAAGCATTGAAGGGGCTTGTGCTTTATGAAGGTGACGAGGAAAAGCAATGGCTGGGATTGTGAATGGCTGGGATTGTGTGGCTGGGATTGTGTGGCTGGGATTGTGCACCCATGGCTGGGATTGTGCACCCATGGCTGGGATTGTGAATCCATGGCTGGGATTGTGCACCCATGGCTGGGATTGTGAATCCATGGCTGGGATTGTGAATCCATGGCTGGGATTGTGAATCCATGGCTTTTTTTTATTGTTTGGTTTCTTAGGAATAAATTCAGATTGCTGAAAGAAAGAAAAGATCATTTTTAGGAATGCAGGTGCAAGGTGCTGGTCACGATGTGGGCAAAATGGATTAAACTCCAGCATTTCACTGATGTCAGGACTTAAATTGCTGACATTTGAACTTTAAGTTGCACTTTTCCCTGCCTGACCTGTGCTGTGCTCACTCAGCTGATTGTGCCAGGACAAATCTCCCGTTTTCTCCAAAGGTTCTGGGCTGGGAGCACCCCCACGTTTGCTTGTGCTTGTGTTCCATTGGGGCTGCTGTTGTTTGCCCCACACGCCCAAACAGGGCTTGCAGTGCCATTTTTTTGTTCATTTCCTTAGAGATAAATTTGGATTGCTGGAAGAAATGATGATTTTTAGGAATGCAGGTGCACGATATTGAGCATGGTATGGACAAAATGGATCAGAACTCCAGCATTTCACTGATGCCACAGCTGAACTTGAGCTTGCACCTTTCCCTGCCTGACCTGTGCTGTGCCCACTCAGCTGATTGTGCCAGGACCAGGCTCCTCTCCCTCTTCCAAAGGTTCTGGCTGGGAGCACCCCCACGTTTGCTTGTGCTTGTGTTCCATTGGGGCTGCTGTTGTTTACCCCACACGCTCAAACAGGGCTCGCAGTGGCTTCTCAGGAGCAGATGTGAAGCTCAGTCTTGGACGCCGTCCCAGCGCTCGCTCCGAGCGTCCAAGTGCTCAGTATTTCCTGCACGAAGCCAGTCTAGTCTGACACAATGCCAGCTGCACGAAATGTGCTCTCCCAGCGAGCGCTCGGTGTCTGGGTGGCTCAGGGCTCTCTCAGAACCACAATTTCCACCTTTTTGCCCCGTTTCCACCCCGTTTCCTCCCCGAACCTTCGGTGGCGCTGCCGCAGCTCCCACGGGGAGCATCCCCGAGCAGCAGCGTTGGGTGAAATGTGGGTTTTGTGCCCAAAATCCCCCCGTGCACCTGCTGCTGCTGCTGCTGCTGCTGCACGTCCTGCAGCAGCTGCCACCAGACCCGAGGTGACCCAGCACAGCCCCTGGCAGGGGCTCTTTGGGCCGAGCTGTCCCCGTGGAGGCACAAACCACAGTCCAAAAAAAGGGATTTTTCACCTGCTTTTGATTAAGCCTTCAGCTCCAGGGCGAACAGCTCCACGTGCACTTTTGGTTTATGTAGATCAAGCAAAGTGGTGAGCACTGAGTCCCTCCCTGCCAAGTTTTCCCCTCGCTGTAGCACAGAGTCCACTTAAGAGCTACAATCTGGTTGCTTCATTTGCTTTCAAATTCGCCTCCCATTTGTTCCTCCAAGACATTTGGGTAAGTGGCAGCATCTGTCTTGTGTTTGTGTTATTCACACTGAATTTCCAAATGGACATTTCGAATGGGCGCAAGATGCTGCTCTGGCTTGGAAATCAGACTTCTCCAGGCTGTGCTTGACTTATTCGATGTTAAACAGGCTGGGCTTGGATGTGGGGCTGGATGGAGACCTCCAGAGCAGCCCTGGAGCCTGAACAGGGAGCGTTTTCCCCTCGGAGCCCCCATCAGCCCGGCTGTAGGGGGTGAAGGTGCTGCTGGAAGGGCCACCCTGCGCAAGGTCACCTGCGTGGCTCCCCACGATGATGGAGGCTGTCGAACCCCGCTGGCTTGGCCAGGTCCCAGCCCCGGGTGAGCCGCATTCCGCTGGCCCAGGGGCCCTCTAGTGGCATTCCCGGCTGGATCTGCTCAGCCCGGCTCCTCCCTGGGTGGGCACTGTCCCTGCTGCAGGGCCAGAGGTGGCCTGGCACCAGCTGGCCCTAGAGCAGGGTGCCCATCGCTGTCTGCACCCTCCCCCGGGGCCCTTCAGCACAGCCAAATCCCCAAACTGGGCTGTGAAAAGTCATGTCGGGTTTCCTCACTTCATAATTTCTACCATTTCCCCTTTATTTCCCTTTTTTTCTTTTTTTCATTCTTCAGCTTTTCTCCATCATGCCTTCCTCCAGTTTCCAGGCCCTCTTTTCAGTCTGTTTGTAAATAAATCTCCCTTCATCCACCCCCTTTCCCCTTAATCAATTTTTGGAGGTGTCAGAGAAATGCTTCAGATGTTCCCAGCAGCAAACAGAAGCTTTAAGTTGTTCCCTGATGGTTCTACTCCTTATCCCTTTCATTTACAGTGACGGGGGGGAAACACAGATAATTGCAGATCCTGTACGTCTCAAACTGTTTGTGGTGATAGTTACAATTATCCCAAATAATTGGCAGACAGATCCGTGCACTTAATGTGCCGGGCTAAATTAATACTCCTAAATGCTAGAATTTTAACAGCCTGTGTTTGTGCCATCCATGCTGGATCTCCTCAGATGGGCAAACTGGCCACGCTGGCCAGAAGGAGGCATAAAAAGGTTGCTGGTGGCGTTTTAGATTGGAGTTTATCTGAGCAGCTCTTAGGGAGGACAGGGAGGAACATCACAGGGATCTGGTCTTTTCTCAACTCATCCCTCAAAGAGTTTAAAGAGGCAAAATTTTCACGTGCAGAGCTGGGCCCAGGTTGTCCAGCCCGAGCTCATAGGAAACCAATCCTGGTTCCTGAACACAATCAGTTCCTGCTCCAGGCTCAAGTCTAGCCCTCTCCTGGTTCATCTCTCTCCACGGGAGGTGTGGAACAGCAGCTGCTCACTGCTGGGAGTTTCAGGGAGAGGAGAACATCTGGAATTCCTGGGTAGGGCATTCTCCTTCCCTGGAGGAGCAGAGCTGCCCCACTGCTGAACCCCACCACAGTCCCCAGCAATCAATGGGAAATGTTCCTTAGGGGGATTCGAAAACACTGGATTCGGGATCAGAGTCAGCCAGGGTCAAACACTCGTGAAAATCTGAGTTTTGAGGGGTGTGCCTGGGCACTCCTTGGATGGAGCCAGTCAAAACCTCCGGGGAAGGAGCTGGGAAGGGGCTGGGGGTGCAGACAGAGCTGGTGCTTCGCCCACGGCTCAGGGAACAGACCCAGGCTCGGCTTGTGCCAAGAGCCCTCACTCCCCCAGCAGGCAGACTGTGGGGAGAAAGACATTGGGAGTGAAGGGCTGACAGAGACTGACAGGAGCTTAGCACCCTGCTGGATGCAGCCTTTGCAGAGGGGCGATGAAAGATAAAATCGCCGTCCCTGGTGCAGCCCTTTGTCTGAGAGATGCCAGGCAAGGCTGTGCCAAGGTGCTTTTCCCTGACCATCTGCCTCATGAGCCCACATGCCAGGCTCGATGCAATCCAAAGGCTGATGGCACACGGGCCCTGCTGCTTTATGAGGATCCGTTTCGCAATTAAAACAAATATTTAGGATTTCTTCTAAATGAAGGGGCCAAGTCCTCGCGAGGGAAGTCTGGCGGCTCTGGGCAGGGTAAAGAGGCTTCCCTGGCTCTCCTGACAGGCAGATTGCACCACGATTCCAGTCCAGAGGTCGCCTGTGTCGTTTAAAAATCGTGCTGGACTTAAATAAAGGGAGCTACAGAAACTGAAACTGCAGCTGGAGAGGGCACTGGATGCGTGGAAGGCGCATCCTCGCCCTTCTGCTTGGCTTGGATCTGCAGTGATGGGCAAGACAGGGATTTGGGGCTCACCCTCTTATCAGGGGGGCTGATTTTGGCTTCACTTCTCCTTCACAACATCCCACAGGGCACCTGAGGGGAAAACCCCATCCTGGCTCAGCCTGGGTGATTCTCCTGAGCTTCCAGGGGCAGGGTTTCTTGTGACAAGGCTTGATGTTTCCTGAGCTTCCTCCTCGTGCTCCCACCATGTCAAACAAATGCATATGCTTCCTGCAGATCCTTGGCAGGGCTCTGAATCAATCCTACATGGAAATGAGGAGGTCTGGCATGCCACTGTGCAATCCAATGGTCTCACACCCCGACAGAGCTCAGCTGCAGGTCATATGTTCCCCTCTGAACCATATTTTCTGATGAAAACCTTTTTGGCTGCGGCCTCAGAACCAGCTTGAGTGAAGTCAACAAGGCAGGGGAAGCGCCTTGGCCAGGATGGAACGACAAGGTGGGAGCAGAGCTGGGAGCAGAGCTGGGAGCAGAGCGGGGTCTCTGGGCTCTGCTGGTTCTTTGTGGCCCTGTTTGAAGGGCACAGGGGGAATTCAAACCCATCCATGCTCACCTTTAGCTGCTCACACCTGCCTGAGGGGCAGAGAGAAGGACAAAAATGAACAGCCCAGTGCAGGGATGATCCTTGGGCTCATGGAAGAATCCTTGGGTCTCTTGGCTCTGCTGGTTCTCAGTGGCTGTGGTTGATGGGCACAGGGGGAATTCAAACCCATCCAGTCACACCTCACACCTGCCTGAGGGGCAGAGAGAAGGACAAAATTCAATTCCTCTCTGCAGGGATGATCCTTGGGCTTATGGAAGAACATTTCCAGGGGTCAGACTTTGCCCATCCTGCACCAGAGACCTGGTGCTGGGCGCTGCCCACTCCCAGTTTTTAAGCTGTGCCACAGAAAGGAGAGTGGGACCTGTTTTTCCCCTGCTGGCCGTCATTCCCCGTGGATGGTTTCTAGACACACATTCCTTTGTTTGGGAAGACCCTGGATTGTGTTGACACAGCAGCATGTGGCACTGGAAAAGGAAATAGAAAAGGCTTTTGAACACAAACTGGGCTGGCGCTGGAAGAATGCAGGGTGTGAAAGGGGATCGGGTATTAGGGAACAGATTCCAGTTGGAGCTGAAAATTCAGATTTTCATCTTTGCTTCCTGCGTTTTTCCATTTGCAGGGAGCTCAGCAGAGCAGGTTCAGCAGGAGTGCAGTGGGTGAATCCCAGCAGGACCCTGTGGGATTGAGGAAATCCTGTGGAAGCTCTCGGGGTTCTTTGCCCTGTCCTTGCCTCCCACTCCCCAAGCCTCAGCTTCTCCTCTGGGGATATTAATGCTTTATTGGTAAAGTGCATGCAGGGCTTGCCCATGAATTTTTAAAACACAACAGAATTGCCAAAAAAACAAAAGAAAACAAAACAAAACAAAAAATAATCTGCTGTTGGGTTCCAAGTCAATAATTTCCCACCCTCCAAGGACCATGTCCTCAATCAAAACACATCTGTCGCAGCCAGCGAGGCTCCAGCAGTTTGCAACACCTGTGTCAGGAGGTGTTCAAAGCTGTTCCATGGATTCCTGACTCCCAGGTTGTCTCCTGGTGGATATTCCATGAAATACGCCTCCTGAATGCCTCACACATCCAGGGATCTCCCCTGGCATTCCCAAGCGTGGATTTAACTCCTGGCCTTGCTGCAAACTCTCCATGGGGCTGTGCTGGCTTTCCCCAGTGAGAGTAGGGATGTTTTATACCCTCTGAAAAGTCCTTTTAGGAAAAAAAAAGGGAGTGAAAGAGCCTTTTAGGGCATGAGAATTGGGTGTAATCTCTGTGTGCCTCAGATAATTGGGGATAACGGATATTTTTCATGTGACTTTGCTGGTGTAGTCTATAAGAACTGTCAGGGCAGGCATTTAGGATCTCCCCATGCCTTGTGGGGTGCCTGGCAGGGCTGTGCCCCATTGCAGCCCAGGTGGGATGCCAGGACAGGCTGCAGAATTCAGCCCCCAGGTCCCTCTCTCTGCGCTCTCTCTCCGTCCTGATTTGTTTATCTCTCGGGGGCCTTTCTGTTTTCAATTCCATTGTTCTTCACCTGGGAATTTCAGGCTATTATTTAATTTCCTTCCAGCTCTCAGCCCTTCCCCCGTGCCTCCCAGCTCTCCCTGGCCAGCCCCAGCCCCTCTGTGCGGGGAGTTTTTACTTCTCTGCCCCTCTGTGCGACTCAGTTTTCCTTGGCTCCTGCAGCATCTCCTCTTGTCAAGGCATTATCCAGTGGGGAGCCTGATTATTTGGATTCCTTCAGCTTCCCCTTTTCATATCTCTCCTCTGTGTCCTGCAGCCTGACCCCTGCCAAAGGACCTGCCACCAGGGTTGTTTCTCCCAGTCTGGAGCCCTCCCCCAGCTTCCCTTTCATCTGTGTTTTCCGAGAGCTCTGTGCTCCAGGCAGCAAAGTCAGAGCAGGGTTTGGGGCCTCTGGGTCCAGCTCTGGATCCCTCCCCCATCACCTGAGAAAAGGCACAAACCCCTTCCAGGGCCAGCCTTGGAGGGGGTGGGGAATGGCTGAGCCCAGAGAGGGAAAGGAAACCATTTAAACCAGTTAAACCATTTAAACCAGTTAAACCATTTAAACCAGTTAAACCATTTAAACCAGTTAATCCCCTTTTTTTCCTGAATTTGCAGCGTGGTTCCTAAGCATGGACTGCAGGCACTGTGGGGCAGATCCTGTGCCCTGCTCTGCTGAGGGCTTTTAGGGCCTGGGAGAAGTGAGGAGCTCCCTAAAAAGGAAGAAGGTGACGGTGTTGATGCCAGGCTGCTGCACTTGTGGCTCCAGTCTGCCCAGTGGAACCAGTTTAAAACCCTCCACGGGGACTTTAGGGGCCTCTCTCCAGGTTCAACATGAGGGAGAGATGCTGGCTGCTGGGATTTGGTTCCCTGCCCTATGGAAACCTCCCCTCTGGAGAACATAAAGGGTTTTTTTCCAGCTCTCTGCCAGTGTTTTATTTGTAAAATTGCTGAAGAAAGAGGAGACCCAGAGAAGTCTCCAAGCTCTAGGCCCCAAACCCAATAAAATATTGCTAGAAAATATTTAGCAAAGATGCTACTGGGCAGGAAAACGAGAGGGAAGGATGGAAGGAGGTGTCTACAGGCAGCTTTTGAGGGTTTCTCTGCGGAGAGCAGTGTTTGGGTGGATGGCTCCCCAGTTTGGGCTCAGGTGAGGTGGAAGCCACACCCAGAGCAGGCTGTTTCCCACACATCATTACTTATTATTCTTCAAATATCCTCAACTCTGCCTCCAACACTACTGTGAAACAGTTTTTCAGTGGCCCATGGTCTTGTTGGACCTCTTCAGCTCCCACCTCTGGTCCCTCTCAGCAGTGAGAGGTGGATGATTGGATGCTGGGAGCTGTGTGTGTGCTCCGGGATCTGCAGCTGCTGTGGGTGCTCAGAGCTGCTGCTCCCAGCTCGGCCCTGGCTGGGATTTTCCCTCCATCCAGCCTTCCCAAGGAGAGGCAGGAGAGCCTTTGGACTCAGCCAGGAGTGGCTGTGAGTTGTCAGTGCCTGTCCCATCTCTCACCCAGCACCACCTGAGCCAGGCAGATTCAGGGAGAAGCAGTTTCCTGTCAGCTCCGATTTACCAGCAAGGCCTTGGAGAGCAGGGCTTGGAACGGCTCTGTTCTCCATGAAAACCTCTTCTAGGAAATGGAACAGGACATTTTTCTTGGCCAAAATCTCAGTTAAAAGCAGTTCCCTGCTTTTTCTACCACCTGGGTCAAGAGTACCACAAGATTTTGGCTTTTTGAGAGTCAAGGGAAGGTCCTGAAATATTGTCCCTCACCTAGGGAGGTGTCCCAGCACTCACCTGAGCCCAGGCATCTGAGATGCAAATTAAAAGTTATTAATATTAAGCAGCAGCTCATCATTGACATTTTCAAGGGGAGATGCTAAGATCAGCTATAGAGAATATCAATCCACAGCTAAGGACTGTTGCAGCCAAAGTTTTATAGATCCTTGTGAGTGCTGGATGCTCCCTGAAATGCTGAAGCTCATCCAGATTTGGGCTGAGCCTGCTGCAGTTACGGGCTGCATGCCCCTGTTAAAATGCATTTCTATCATCCCCAATGTGTTCCATCCCCAGACATTCTGTTCCAGGAGTACAGCAGCTCTCTCATATGGTTTTGAGTAAACCCCGTGTTTCTCCAGGCCAAGAACTGCAGGCAAGGGATGTTACAGGAAGCAGAGATTTGACATCTGGATCAGAACTGCAGTGGGGCTTCAACCTCCCCCAACATGAACCTCACCCCTGGCAGCTCCCCGGGTGCTCCCAGGTGCTAAATTGTCCTTCCTCTGGCCAGGATTTGTCCTCCAGAGTGCAGTGAAGGAAAAAAATCCCACCAGTTCATGTGTTAGAAGGAGAAAAACATTTCCCCCGTGCTGTTCTGAGGTGTCTCACTTAGGGCTTGTGCTGTGGAATTCGTGGAGGTGTTTCCATCCTTACCAATCTCCTGTTTCTGTGGTTTAGAGTGAGTCTTCAGTGATGGTTCAGCAAGAGAAGGGCAGGAGGGAAGAGAAGATGGGCTGAAGCCTCCTCTGGTGTGAAAGGAACACAGAATTTTTGGTCTGGGGAGGTTTCTGTCGTGTGAAGAGCCCAGCAGTGATTCTGTGCCAGGCACAGGGCACAGATTCACTCAGAGCCCCAGCCTCGGTGCTTTCCTCGGTGTGGGAGCAGGGAGAGCTCACGTGGCAACCACACAGAGTCCATGACACGGGCACAGAGGCAGAAAGCAAACAAAACTCACATCAAATGCCCAGGAAATGCAGCAGCCCAGGGCTCAGGGGCTGAGAGCTCCTCCCTGATCCTTCCAGGATCCCCAGTAGGGTGAAAAAACAGAACCAAATCCTCCACCCTAAACCAGGACCAGCGCCCATCTACAGGGAGGGGTGGGGGAAAAGGAAGACTGGATGCTGGGGGAGTCCAGCCTGGAGAAGAAGAGGCTCTGGGGAGATCTTAGAGCCCCTTCCAGGGCCTAAAGGGGCTCCAGGAGAGCTGGAGAGGGATTTGGGACAAGGAGTGGAGGGACAGGACACAGGGAATGGATCCCAGTGCCAGAGGGCAGGGATGGATGGGAGATTGGAAGGAAATTCTTCCCCGTGAGGATAGGGAGGTCCTGGATGGTGTTGACCAGAGAGTTGTGGACTCCCCATCCCTGGCAGTGCCCAAGGCCAGGCTGGACAGGGCTTGGAGCCACTGGGACAGTGGAAGGTGTCCCTGCCCATGGAAATGGGGCTGGAACTGGATGAGCTTTAATGTCCTTTCCAACCCAAACCATTCTGGGTTCCTATGGCTAATTCAGGCTCCTGCAGCTCCTGGTTTGCTGCTGTAATCAATAAAGAGATAAAACCTGTTAGAAAAGTCACCTCTGGGCCATATTTGTGCTTTGGCCCTTCTGAACCGTTTTGTCCCTACAGTGGGAGGCACCTTAGGGATTTCAGGGCTCTGCTGTGGGTTCAGCTGCAGATCCCTGAGGGAAATTGGCTCTTCCTCAGGGCATGGTCCTTCCAGCAGGATGGGGTTTGGGTGAGGATCTCCTTTCCCCATCTCTGTGTTTGGATCTGGGTCAGTTCCTCCAGAAGCTGCAGCCCTGGCCAGCTCCAGGTGACAGCAGTGACAGCAGCTCTGGGTGTCCCCAGGGAGAAAAGGGGCTCTTCCTCACGCAGGTAAAAGGAAATGCCAACGTTTCTGCTGTGAAAACGAACTAAAAAATTCTCTTGTCACTCTCTGATGGTTCTGGAACTGTGAGGGGCGTGTGTGTCACAAAACAAATTGGGGGAGAAACTTAATCTTGAGTAGTCTTTAGCAGAACGAGGGAAAGTCAAAGTATTCCTTGAGCCTTCTTTGTTTAATCCCGACATTGTGATTTATTCCCAGCAACACATCCACCATCCCCCTCCACACACACACACACACATCCACCAGGGCAACTGCTCCAAATTTTATTGGAAAAATATAAAACGGCTTTGCATTCTTACCTTTATTTCAAGACCTCCTACAAGAAACAGGAAGGGTAAACATGAAAGATCTGTTTCCTTTAAATTGTGAGTGTGGGGGAGTTTTCCTGTAGTGAAAGGACTGTTTTGAAAAGCCCTAAATGCTTTTGAATTGAATACATCGAAGTAATGTGCACACGGTTTGAATTTACAGTTCTGGGTCTCCTGTCCCCCTCCATATGAATCCTATAAGTCAGACGTGTTGCTACAGTGATTCCCACCGGGAAAGTCTGGACCTAGACTAGGAACAGCTGTAGATCTACACTCCACCAAAGTCGGCTTCTGAAACAGATATGAATTATTGGTTCAGTCAGATAAATATGGCTTTGCCTTTCCCCCACAGGCAACCACATATGGCACTTGGAAAGAATTAAAACCTTTACCCTTGGCCAGGTCTGGTGAAATAATGGCTCTTTCTTATACTTTTCCCCCTCTCTCCATTTCCTCTCATTCATTCTTCTTTTCATTTTCCTTTCATGATCTTTTTGGCACGGGCACCCGAAATGTCACCTCCTCAAAGCGACCCCGAATTTTCCAGTGTCACCTACGGGGCTGCGGGAGCGCGGGGCGAGGCAGACGGGTGGGAAAACATGGAGCTGTTATTCAGCAGGGGCTGGAGCTCTGAAAGGAGGAACAAAACCACCTTTCTGCTGCTCAGCATGGCTGTTTTGAGTCCAGGAAAGCCTCTGAGGCTGCTGCTGCATTGTCAGCTGAGCTCGGGCTTGTCCCAGAGCCCGAATTCAGCCAGCACCCCATGGTGGCTGTGTGTGTGTGCAGGAGGGTGCTCTGCCCCCTTCTTGGGGTCCCCTGGGTGATTTTTCTGTGCTGCAGCTCGTGCTGAACACTGGTTTGAGGGGAGATGTGAGGCTGCCTCGCTCTCCCAGCCTCTCCTCCCCATTGCCAGCGCCCTGTGCTGCTGCTGCCCCTCCAAACCCAGGGCACTCAGGTGCAGAACATCCCTGAGAGGAGGGCTCAGCCTCGCAGCTCTCGAAAGCTCTCACCTGCACCTCATGGGCTCCCTGATCCTCTCTCTGCTCCTCTTTCCCACCCTCCCTCACTCCTCCAGCCCCACGAGCTGCCCTCCGGCCGAGCCCTCCACCAGCTCCAGCACAATTCCCTTCCTCGAGCTTTAAAAATCTGGAATTAAGGAACCTGTAAGTCGTTGCTTTATCTCATTATCTCCTGTTTTGCATTTTAATGTGCCTGCTCTAAAAAAGCCCTCATTGATATTCCGGTTCGGCATGTGTTTGTTTGTGTCTCTTGGGAAAATTGGCTACAGATATTACTAAGTCAAAAAACACACACAGGAGAGTTTGCTGCATATTTTCCTTTTCCTTTTTTTTTTTTTGTCTTCTTTGAAAGAAGATGGTGTTTTCTTCACTTCCTTGAACAGCAAGAGAGTGGCAATGGTTGGATTTTGAGGCAGCTCAGGGTGCAGGACGTGATGCCGTGATCTTGGAGTGTCCAGCTCGGTGGCTGGAGCTCCTGGCTTCTTCCTCCCCACCTGCTTTGAAATGCAGCTCCCTGTGCCTGCAGCTTCCCACCCATCTTTGAGGGTTTTGCAGCTTCCCACCCTTCTTTTCCTAAACCCTCCAAGTCCCAGGGACAATCCCAAAGGCCAAGCCTTGGGCGTCCAAGGCCGGTGTTGAACTGGAGGCGATGCCAAAGCCGCTGCTTCCTGCCAGTGTGGGAGGTGGCTCTGGCAGGAGTGTCCCACCACAGCCTGAGGGCTCTGGGAATGTGCAGAGGAGCCTGGAAGGGCTGGGCTGTGGATCAGGAAGAGGCCAAGGGAGGCAGGTGCATTCCAGCAGCTCCCTGGCTCCAGCAGCAGCTCCCAGCTCGGGTCCTTCTGGAAAGGCAGAGGGGAATTCATTGCTTTGGTTTCTCTCCACTCCTCACTGCTCCACAAAGATGTTCCAGGGATTGGTTTTTCTCTCGTTTAAGGTGAAAAATGAACTTTTCTGCCCTCTGTGAAACCATTAAAATGCCTCTGGTGCTGTTCTTGAATTGTGGTTTAACTGCAGTGCTCCTGTTTCCACTGCTGCTTCCTGCTATAATCCTATGGTTAGGGGGACTCAGGATGGGAGAAACAACCCTCTGGAGGCAGTGATGCCTCTCCTCTGCTCAGAGAGGGACTTTAAATAGCTGCTTCAGACTAGACTTTTAATTTTTTAGAGGGATAAAATTTGCATGAGGTGAACCCCAGGTTGGCTGCTTGGGAAATCTGTGTCAAGCAAATCTTTGAACAGGTTTTTAAAAATGCAGTTGTTTTTGACGTATCCTCGAGGATCATGAATGTTAAAACATCTCCTGTCAGCCTGGGACTCAGCACAGGGCCACTTCTGGCTTGGATCTCCCTGGGTTTTGGCACTGGTGGCATTTTTGTGGTGGGAGGGGAGGATCTGAGTTAAGAAATAAGGATGTGCTGAGTACTTTGCCAGCGTTAGGGCTCGCCCTGGCCAGGGATGGTCTGGAAAGATCCCCAGAGATGCCGGATGAGGCAGCAGAGCCGTGTCCCCACCCACAAGGTGTGGCCACCTGTCCTGAGCCCCCTCCCTTGGTTGTTGCTCTGGTGTGAGCAGTGATGCAGGACCCCAGCTCCAGTGACATCCAGGTGTCCCTTGCTGTCACTCCTGCTGCTCCTTTTGCAGCTTTGAGCGGTGTCACCAGCTCTTTTGGCAGCCCCTCCTTCACCCCTGAGGTGGCAGCAGCAAATCAAGGCCTTCCAGCAGAGTTCCTCTCTGTTCCTGTGCGAGCAGCTCGCTGTGGCTGATGGCAGAGGCTGCAGGGAGGAATTCCTCACCCTCCTTTCTCTTCAGGGGCCAGTGCAGGACGTCAAGCAGGGATGGTTCACGTGGAGTCTGAGCTCCAGGGCTGCTTCTGTGTTCAATCCCCTCTTCCACCATCCCAAACCCCTCTGGGGGATGGCAGCTCCAGGGCTGATCCTGTGTCCAGCACAGGGTGTTCAGGGAGCTCTGTGCTGCTTTTCCACCACCCCAAACCCCTCTGGGGGATGGCAGCTCCAGGGTTGGTCCTGTGTTCAGCCCCCTCTGTGCTGCTTTTCCACCATCCCAAACCTCTCCTGGGTTGGGAACAGAGGCACATCTGGGGTGCTGCATTTACCCCAGATCCCTTGGGTAACAACTTGGACAAGAATGATTTTATGTGCCTAACTCGTGGGTTCAAATTGCCACATTAAAACTCACAGCCTGGAATTCTTTCTGCAGTTAGGCATACGAGATCTTTCTGTAACACAAAGCAGGGCTGATAATTTTCCATTAGAGTAGAGATGATATTGGTACCCAGCAGTGCTTCTCTGGGCAGCACTCGTGGCACACGTACCCAAAGCTTTTCTTCCTGTGACTGGAAACTGGGCAAGCTGAACTTTGCTCTGACGCCGCTTTTGTGTTATTATTTAGATAACAATAATTTTGTGTGGTCCTTATTCTTGCTTTTAGACATCCATGCCTTTCTTCCTAGAGCAGGCATCATTTAAGAATCCTGTGTCTATTCACTGTTTTCCCCTGGACTCCCCGTCCTCGTGCTGTGTCACTTCTGAAGCCGCTCCAGCTCCCTTTTGCTGCTTTTAGAAGGATTAGACTCAAAATGGGGCTCCTTGGTGGTTTGTCAGCTCAATCCTGAAATGCAGGGCTCCCTGTCCCTTGGCAGTGACATTCTCTGCGTCTCCAGCACGGTGTGTTTGTGTCAGCCTGGGTGGCACATGGACCTGATCACCACCTGTAAGTCCAGGCAGCATTTTGTCCCCAAGCCCACAGCTGGGGACACGTTTGGGGCCAGTCCCTGGCAGCACCCAGCCCCTCTGAGCATTTCCCATTGTGCTCTAGCATTCCCCTGCCACGATTCCTACCATTTAAGTGTTGTAGGTGCTTTTTTATTATTATTATTATTTTCCTTTCTTTTAATGATCTTGTTATTTTCCTGGGGTGTTTTGATATTTCCAGTGGGACCCCTGAAGGCTGTGCCTTTCTCTGCTCACCACCCTGGCACTGCAGCCCCTGTCAGAGCTGCTGCGGGCAGGAGGGGGGAAAATGGGAAGTGCAAGGGAAGGAATGGCACCGTTGCCAGATGCTCCAGCAAGGAAGCACTTGGGGACCCTGTGATTTGTCCCTGCTGTGTGGCAGAGGCTCCTGCAGCACCGACAGCACCCCAGCCACGCACTGAACTGACTTTAAAAGCCACCGAGGTGAAGCAACCCTTCTTTATTTTAATTTTTTTTTTCTTTTTTTTTTTTTTAAATACCCCGTGGTGCCGAAGTGAAATTGCAGCCAGCTCCTGTTTTCAGAGGGCTCGGTGAGAGAATGTTTTTATCTGGAGATACAATGACTGTCGCCCTGTAGCCTGCAGTTCCCATGCTGGTGCTGCCAGGGCCCATGAATGCGTGCTTTATGAGCTGCTCTCGCAGGTGTTCCGGGGGCATGTAATCACTAATGAATAGTGGGGACACACAGACTCGGGGCAGGCTCTGGCACAGCCAGCCAGGACAGGATTTTATCCTCGTTCTGTGAGAAAAAGCAGGGGAAAAAAAATGGTCAGAGTTTTTCCTTCGAGAGCTCGGCCGGCTCGGTGGTCAGCCACGCCGTTTGCGCTCACCCAGATGGGAATTCGGGCACAGAATTCAGCATTTTGGGGTTTCTTTTGCCTCCCTCAGGTAGAAATCCCACAGAGGGCAATGCTTCCGTCCACGTGGAGTTTGCAGGGGTTGATCTTGAGGATTTTGTGGTTTTTTGTGCTCCTGGCTCTCGCCGTGCCAGGGCTCATGCATAAAATAAGGAGCAGGGACTCGAGGAGAGCGCAGCCCTCGGAATCGTTTGGAATGTGTGATATGGATGGGGCCTGTTATGATAATGATGATTAATTTGCCATTAAGCCTGTCTGACCCTTCCCCCCGTCCCACCCTGCACAAAGGGGCAGGGATGGAGTTACAGTTTGGGTTTTGGCAGGCTGGGCTTCCAACCCCAACAACGCGCTCTGAACAAAGTTCTGGGTGAGAAAAAACAACAAAAGCAGCCCCAAGCAAGGCAGATTTTTAAAAGGGGAAAACCTCTGTCATTTTTAACTGGTCTAACACAGCAGCCCAGCAAAGGAGGGGAAGCCAGACCAGTTTATTTTGTGATTCTCAGCCAGGATTGTTGGATAAATGATTTAAACCCTCCTGGCTCCAGGGAGAGCAGAGGTGAGGCACCAGCTTTGCTGATGAGCAGCCTTTGCCTTGGGACTTGCTCTGGACGGGAACAAGGATTCTCCAAGCTGGGAAATGCAGGAATGTTCCCACAAAATCGACTTGGAGTCACTTTTGGTGTGGAGAACCTGAGCTCCAGCTCACCTGTGGCTGCTACAGGTGGAGTGGAGGCGGCCACTGATTCCAGAACTGCTGGGTCTGAGTGTGCCCAGAAAATTCAGGGACACAAGCTGGATGTGAATCCTACCAGGCCAAAGTGGCAGGATTTCCCCTGGGAAAACTCATCATTATTATTATTATTATTGTTACTATTATTATTACTACTATTTTTGTTATTATTATTAGTTTTATTTAAACATTCCGTGGAAGAGAACAGCCCCCAAGTTATGATGACTTTTATCACTCAGTGTCAGGTTAACAGTTATCTATAAATCAATATATCCTCCAGCCTGAAAGGAAGATGCTATTTTGGAAAAAAAAAATGCATTAATATTCAGGGTGTGCAGCCTGAGCCAGTGGTTTTATTTGTGCTCATATTTTTCACTGCCTTTCTTTTACACCTCAAGGACACATTTATGATCTCCTCGTGGTATTTCACTTCTGAGGTGATGGTGATGCCTTGAGAAAAAACAGATCTCACATTAATTTGGCCCCCAAAGCCATCAGAGTGCTTGTGGAGCAGGGAAGTGCGAGTGCAGCTCTCGGATATTTGGCTGAATTTATCAGGAATTTGCCATTTTTGGGCTTTATTTCTGCAGTACCAATGCACACAAAGGCCTTGGGTTGGGGCAGCATGAGTTTTCCTTAGAATTAAAGGCAGAGGGAAGCACTCCCTGCCCTCCTGGAAGTGGCATCCCTGAAGGATTACCTAAAAATCCAGGGTGCTGTCTGAACCTGCCAGGGAAAATAAAGCTCTGTTCCTGTTTCTAAGTGGGATTTTCACCCTGCACAGGAGGAAGCAGAAATGCTGAGGTGATCTGCTAATAAATGAGGGTAATTAGTGATGGGGAAGGGTAAAACCCTGCACTCACAGGGGACTTTTCTCATTAGGGGCTGGGCTGGTGGTGTGCTGTCTCCTCTAGGGCTGAGGGAAATTGTTGTGGGAGAAGCCCAAGATCATCTGCAGACTTGGTAGCATGGTAGGAAAAATAATCATCACCCCTCAGGTGCCAAGAGATGCTTTAACCCCCAGGAAATTCAGCTTTTTGGTTAAATATTTTTAATTTTTTTTTTCTTTTTTTTTTTTGAGAGCTCTCTGGCTCTTGGCGCATTTTTTGAGCAGCAATGCAGCACCTGTAAAACAGCAATTATCCCAATTTCCATGAGGGAAATGCCTCAGACAGGGAAGAGATCACCACACCTTTCCAGCAGGAGGCTGGCAATAGTCTGGATCAGCTCTCCAGGAATTTTGGGAGGCACACAGGGATCTAAACTCAGGGCACTGAATTCCCAGTGAGGACAAAGCTGCTGGAGCCTTGTCTTGACATGGAAAGGGAATTTCTCTGTAGTTTGTCACAGTCCTGGCTTTTCTTGGCTCATTCCTAGAAAAAAAAAAAAAAAAACCCACTCAACAAGCAAAGACAGACGAGACTTGCTTCAGGGAAGGATGAATTTCCCCAGCCTGCACGGTGGCACCAAGCCTTTGCTTAAATTTGAATTTATTCCTGTGCATTGTGTTCTATCCAGCTCTCCCTGTCCAGCATTTTCCCAGGATGTAAATCCCCTTTCCCATCTTCCTGCCAGCTCCATCCTCTCCACTTGGGAAAAGGACAGAAACCCCCCAGGCTCTGCCCCACCACCCCACCCTGCTCAGCTCCTCACCCACTGCTGGGTCCTTTCTGCCAAGCTCAGAATCACCCCGGCTCTTGTTTCTGCTTTGGGATATTCCTGCCTCTGCCCAGGATCTCGCACTTTTATCCCTGTTGGATTTCAGCCAGTTATTTCAGCCGATTTCTCAATTTATCCAGATCATTTTGAAGGCTGGTTCTGACCTTGCCTTGCTGGCGGGGCTCTCCCAGCTCCGCGTTGTCCACAAATTCAATAAACAAACTCTGTCAAGGTCAGCATGGGGAATGGGGAATAGAAACACAAGCACAAAACCCTGCTCGAGTTTGACACCCACCACACCAAAATTTTCCCCAAATCGTGCTGGTTTCAGCATGGAGGGAATGTCGTTTCTGCCTGGAAAAACCCCAAGCTTGCAGCTCTCCCAAATACTTCCAGCTCTGCTTTGTTGTTCGGATCCGTGTCTCACCTTAGAATTAAAACAAAAAAGACCCTCCCACACGACTGAAGCGATTTGAGGTTTTTAAAAAGCACCTTTCCACTCCCAAGAAACGGGAGATACACCCTGGAGATGCCATTTCCATTCACAAAGATCCCGGGATCCACCACGACTCTGCCTGGAATATTTTACATTTTCCCACCTCCAGGACGAGGTAGAGCAGCCATTTTAACGCTGCGCCATTGAAACCCTCACACGAAACGTGGGGTTTTTGGAATATTCTGGGGGAGCCACGAACTTTCTCGTGCTGGGATCAGTCGCTTCCTACCTCGAAGCAGCCTCAAAATTATAAATTGCTTCCCAAACCGATGCACAACGCGGCGGCACAATGTGGTGATTGATGCTATAGAGGAAACCCTGGTACAGTTTGCACGCTCTCAGATATAATCCTGCTGCAGGTGGGGGACTGAAGCATGGGGGTAAAAATGCAGCTGATTAGATATTTTGTCTCATTCAGGAGCCTTTTCTGCCAGCACTATATGAGTGAATGCATATTGCATGAGGGGCCTGTTCCAAAGTCCATTGAAATGGAGTGAAAGGCTCCCGTTTTTCCCTCGGCGTGCTTTGGAGCAGGGCAGAAACACTGTCAGGCACACACAACAGAGATGTTGCCTTGCTGTTGGAGGGGGACTGGCTCTCCTAATGGCAAAAACAAATGTTTTCCCGGTGATGTGTGGAGCCCTTAACGACAGCAATTCCTCCGAGAGCCCCGGGATTTGCAAATATTGAATATATCTCCATTTTGCGGGGATTGGAGGATGGAAAATTGAAGGAGGTGGCCAGGTCCTTAGAGAAGAGCTGGAGCCTTGACCTCTGCTAAAGCCTGAGCAGGCTGGGATGCTGATCCTGGCAGCAGTGCAGTGGGAATAGGGCTGGGATAAGGCTCCTCAGTGGCTTCCAGTGCCGTTCCTGCTTGGGAAATGCCCTTTCCTTGCACACCCAGTGTGTGCCTCCAGCCAGGTTGTTGTTGGTCCAGGTGGGGAAGAGCTTGTGCCACACCAAAAGGCAGCATGAGCTAGGAAAAGAGCAGGAAAAATACAGTGTTGGTGTTTTGGGGGTCTTTTCTGGGGACAGTCCCGGCAGGAGCCTCGTCCTTCACTCCTGTCCCAGCAGTGCTGCACCTTCAGCTGGTCCAGGAGCAGGGCTGGGCCCAGGAATTCCTCTGGGATCCCAGGAATGAGGTGTGAGGGCAAGGAATTGCCAAGCTGGGTGGATTTTCCTCTGCATTTCCCAACCGTGGATGCCGATTTTCCTGTTTTCCGCAGAAAAACCTCCTTCCCTCGCTTGGTTTTTGTGCTGCTGGTGCTGCCACTCCTGCTCTGCAGAGGCTGAACCGCAGCACAAAAGGCACGGGCAGGGAATTGAATCACTTTTTTGGGGGATCTGCAGCCCGCAGGTGGGACAGGCATAGGGCACTGCTGCCGAGGTAGGAGGAGAATCCTCATCCTCATCCCTACGAGCATCCCGGGGTGTTTTAGCCCAGGGGAGGGAGGGATCACAGCCAGCTCTGTGTCCCCCGCTGGGCTTGTGCCTCCCCTACCCGCGCTGCATTTATCCGTGCACCCTTTCTCCTTCTCGTGCCCCCCTTTTGTTTTTTTATTTCCCTCCCTCCTCTCGCCTTTTATAGTCACGGCTTCGAGGGGCGAGGGCAGCTCGCCAGAGCCTCCGACCTCCCCCGGCAGCGCCCATCGCTCCCGGGAGCCCAAAGCCGAGCCCGAGCGCCGGCTCCGCTGCGGCACCGCCGCATCCCGAGCGGCTGCCGGGGAAACCAATAAATAACCGGCTAAATAAAGAGGCGAGCACCCACTGAAGGTGCAGCCCTCACCGGTGAGCAGTAAATGGAATTTTGTTCCCTCTCGGAAGGGTTTTTTGGGGTTTTTTCCCCCTTCATGTGCCGGTTTCTAGCGGTGCTCGAGACCTCCAAGAGGTCTGGGCGCAGATTGCAGTGACTTCCAACCCCGCGCCGCCTCTTTGTGCCACTGGGGCATTATCTGCGGCTTTCCTGCTTTTTCTTCTCCCTCTTTCTTTAAAAAGCCGTAAAACAGCGAGGTCTATTCAGTGATTAAGATTATTTGGGTTCACTTCAGTCCTGGCACGGTGCTAGTAATAATAAAAAATAAATAAATAAAATCCAACCCAGCGTTAAAGGGTTTGTCCTCCCATTTGCAGAAGAAACCGTCTCACTATGGGAATGAACAATTAACAGCGTTTAAATGAGCTGAACTCGGTCCTTTTCTCCCATTGTCTTTGTGCCTTTTGAATCATCTGGAATTGGATTTTCTCCGCTGTCTATTTTCCGGTGCGCTAGAATGTTTTACATAAATCACAGGGAGCAGCCCCGAGGTGTAACCCCCTCATCCCCGCCACCCCCAGCGCCTGCAAACGCACGGAAATGCTGTGCTCAATCACCTGCATCTGCGGCACCATTGCGATCTTTGCCGATCATGATTTTATTAGTATTAGTATTATTATTATTATCTGCCATTTTTTTTTCTATTTTTTTTTCCTTAAAGGAAATACAGCCGAGGGATGGGGAGGGCGTTCTCTCCCCGGTTCCGTATCCGCAGGCATCGCTGCCTTCATTAATTAAAAATGATAGCGAGGAGGAGAGCGAGCGGAGGGGTTTGATCTTTACATGGGAAAGGCAGCGTGGAGCCTCTTCCAAGACCTTTTTGGCGACGGATTTCAGCTCTTCTCTGGCGCTGTAACCTCAGAGGGCTGCATCTCTATATTAAATATATATATTTTTTATTTTTTTTTTGCCGGGGTATATTCAGTATATAAGTATCTTGAGTATATGAGTCTATTCAGTATTTAAGTATATTCAGTATTTAAGTATATTGAATAAGTAAGTTTATTGAATAAGTAAGTATCTTGAATAAATAAGTATATTCAATGCATCAGTATATTCAATGTATCAGGATATTGATTATATAAGTGTATTGAATATAGAAGTATATTATAGAAGTACATTAAATATAGATATATATTGAATATATACGCATATTGAGTATGTATTAAATACGGAAGTACATTGAATATAGAAGTACATTGAGTATGTAAGTCCATTAAAATGGAAGTACATTGAACATATAATTACATTAAATACATAACAATATTAAGCACCCCGGGAAAGGGATGTGACACGGAACCCAAGCAGCTCGGGGCGGTCTGAGCGCCCGGCGGGTGATGCTTGGGGCGGGTTTATGGACCCGGGGCAGCCCGGGGGGCGGCGGGGGCTCGGCCGGACCCGCTCACTCGGTGGTCACTGGGCCCGGACCGTCCGTCGGTTCACGGTGCCCGGGCAGTCGGTGGTCACTCGGGCCGGTCAGTGGTCACTCGGGTCGGTCAGTGGTCACTCGGCCCGGTCGGTCAGTGGTCACTCTGCCCGGTCAGTCGGTGATCACTCGGCCCGGTCAGTCGGTGGTCACTCGGGCCGGTCAGTGGTCACTCGGCCCGGTCAGTGGTCACTCGGCCCGGTCAGTCGGTGGTCACTCGGGTCCGGTCAGTGGTCACTCGGCCCGGTCAGTGGTCACTCGGCCCGGTCAGTGGTAGTCACTCAGCCCGGTCGGTCAGTCCTCAGGTCAGTCAGTGGTCCCTCGGCCCGGTCAGTGGTCCACTCTGGCCAGTCAGTGGTCCTCGGCCCAGTCGGTCAGTGGTCACTCGGCCCGGTCGGTCAGTGGTCACTCGGGCCGGTCAGTGGTCACTCGGGCCGGGCAGTCAGTGGTCACTCGGGCCGGGCAGTGGTCACTCGGGCCGGTCAGTGGTCACTCGGCCCGGTCAGTCGGTGGTCACTCTGGCCGGTCAGTGGTCACTCGGCCCGGTCAGTCGGTGGTCACTCGGGCCGGTCAGTGGTCACTCGGCCCGGTCGGTCAGTGGTCACTCGGCCAGTCGGTCGAGTAGTCCTCGGCGGCAGTCAGTAGTCCCTCAGGCCGGTCGGTCGAGAGTGGTCACTCAGGTCAGTCCGAGTGGTCACTCGGGCGGTCAGTGGTCACTCAGGTCAGTCCAGTGGTCACTCGGCCCGGTCAGTGGTCACTCGGCCCGGTCGGTCAGTGGTCACTCGGCCCGGTCGGTCAGTGGTCACTCGGCCCGGTCGGTCAGTGGTCACTCGGCCCGGTCGGTCAGTGGTCACTCGGCCCGGTCAATGGTCACTCGGGTCGGTCAGTGGTCACTCGGGCCTGTCCGTGTCCCTCAGGCCGCCGCGGGCCCCGCGCACCTCAGATGAACCCGGCCCGGGCCGCCCCTGTTGCCAGGGCGTGGCGGGGAAGGCGCGCGCTGATTGGCTACGGCCGCGCGCCTCCAGCCAATGGGAGGGCAGCGCGCGGGGAGGGGCGGGGCGAGCACCTGAGGCGGGCCCAGGGTCCGGCCTCAACCCGGGATCGGGACAGGGAGCGGGAATCGCGACAGGAGAGCCCGGGAATCGGGACAGGAAAGCCCGGGATTGGTGACAGGATAACCCCGGGAATGGTGACAGGAGAGCACGGGAATGGTGACAGTAGAGCCCGGGAATCGGGACAGGAAAGCCCGGGATTGGTGACAGGATAACCCCGGGAATGGTGACAGGAGAGCCCGGAATGGTGACAGGAGAGCCCCGGGAATCGGGACAGGAGAGCCCGGGAATCGGGACAGGAGAGCACGGGAATGGTGACAGGAGAGCCCGGGAATCGGGACAGGAGAGCCCCGGGAATGCTGAGATATCCCGGGATCATGACAGGTTCCCAGGAATCCTCACACATCCCCGGGTCCGGCCCCATCCCAGGATCCTGAGATATCCCGGGAATGCTGAGATTTCTGGCACATCCCCGGCATCATGAGATATCCCGGGAGTCCTGAGATTCCCCGGGTTCCGAGACATCCCCGGGTCCGGCCCCATTCCGGGAATCCAGAGATATCCCGGGATCGTGACATATCCACGGGAATCCAGAGATATCCCGGGGTCCTGAGACATCCCCGGGTCTGGCCCTATCTCGGAATCCTGAGATATCCTGGGAATCCTGAGATATCCTGGGAATCCTGAGATATGCCAGATCCTGAGATATCCCCGAAAATCCTGAGATACCCCCGGGAATCTTGAGATATCCCCGGGTCAGGCCCCATCCCGGGATCCTGAGCTATCCCGGTATTCCTGACATATCCCAGTAATCCTGAGATATCCCGGTAATCCTGAGCTATCCGTGGCTCCTGCCCCATCCCGGGGATGCCCCATCCCACTCTGTGAATCCCTGACCTCTGGCATTAGCTCCGTTGAGTTTTCCCCAGGCAAAGGGCAGGAATCTCCCGTGAGCTGCAGCCACTCCCGATGGACGGCGATGTCCAAGGCCCTTCCCAAGCCGAACCCTTCCCTGCAGAGAGAGCCGCTGGTGGGGAAGCCCAGCTCCCAACCCTGGAGGAACCCGCGGGGATCGAGCACCGCTCCCAGAGCCGAGCAAACCGCGCTGCTCCAGAGCCCCGAGCCCGCCCGTGTCCGGGGAGCAGCCGGGTCCGCAGCTCTGCCGCCGCTCCTCCTGAGCCCCGAGCCCGCCCGTGTTTGGGTTGTCAGGGGTGCCAGGGGAGCAGCCGGGTCCGCAGCTCTGCCGCCGCTCCTCCTGAGCCCTTCGGGTTCCCTACAGAACCGCCTGGCTTTCCCACAGCCAGCCCCCTCCCCACGGCAGCACGGCACCTTCTGGCTCGCCACGTCCCGTGCTCTGCTTGCCAGCAGCCACAGCCCGTCTCGGACAGGGATGCAGCTCCCTCTCCAAGCTCCTTTTCATCTCCTCCCGCTCGTTGCTTTTCCTGAAAAGCCGTCCCAGCCTGTGCCTTGTCAGCCAGGAGCCCCAGCCCACCATGGGGACACAGGGGTTGGCTCCCATGGCTCTGCTGTGGCTCGTGGACCCCTCTCTGTGGCCACCACTGAGGTGCTTTGGCAGATCTGGGTGTGCCCCAGGCGGTCAGTGGTCCAGTTAACAAAATTACGGGATTTTGGGGGGTCTGGAAGGTGATGGTGGCTTCCATGAATCCCCGCGGGGTGCAGGGTCAGAGCGGTGACTCCTGCCGCTCCTCATGAGTCAGGAGCATCTCCTTGGAGCTCCACGCTCTGGTGTCACCCTGCGAAAAGGCAGCAGGTGCCGTGTGGGCCAGCACTGGCTCATGTTGGAAGCCCCAGGTGGCTGGGAAGGCCTCAGGGCTGTAGGATGGAAGGAATAAGTGCCTTCACTCGCCCAGCTCAGCTCCTTCCGCCACTGCAGGGTGGCTCTGGCTCTGCAGCCCAGACAGAAACCCCACCAGTCCTCGGGGACTCCATTTCGTTCCTACCAGCCCAGAAGCACCAGCTCTGACCTCACCAATCCCACTTTTCAGAGCATTTGCATTCGTGGCCCGTGTCCAAAATGTTTTTTTTTTAAATTTTCTCTGTGTAACCAGAGCTCATCCCTAAAGCAGCCAGTTAACCCTTGCAGTTCTCTGTCCTCCCAAAGCAGAGCTGGTTTTGGTGGGTTTCCATGGATTTCTCCAGAGAGTGAGGTGTGCTGAGTGTCCTGTTGCTGTTGGGGTGCACGTGGATGTGTAGGGGCAGCCCAGAGCTTGCCCTGGCTGAGTCATGGAGCAAAACCCTCGTCACATCCCCGTCCGTCACCCACGGCCACCTCTGAGCAGAGCCCGCGGAGCCGCGTGGCCGGGAGGAAACGTCCATTTCCAAGTTCATCATGTTAAAATAAATGAACTTCCACGTAAGAGGCTGTGGGGGTGAGGAGATGGAACACAGACACACAACCCGGGGCCCTTCTGCGGAATGAGGGCAAAAGTCTGGCCTTGTTTATGCTCATGTAAATTCAGAGTAAACCCAGGCGATTTTGTCATCCCGCGCTCTGACGCATTACTGTAAATCCTACTTTCGTAACTCTGCCATTATTTATGAGTATGACTGCAGTGCTGTGTGAGATCAGGGCAGAGTTATGCCTGGTCACGTGGGCGGTTTAAGGACCTCAGCTTGGACGTTTGAGTAGAGGAGACAAAGGCAGTCTATCATCTTCATTTTACAAACAGGGGCGTAGGATTACATGATCTGCTGGAGAGCTTGCAGGAAGCCGGTGTCTGGTCTGGACAGGAAACGCTTTTCCTGTCCTGAAAAACTTTTCGTAGTAGAGGGGAAAAAAAAAAAAATCCTGTTTGATGTTTGGGGTGAAGGGTTTCAAGGGCAGGAAAATGTGATTGGAAACTGCCCGATGAGGGTTTCAGATTTGAGCCCCTGGTCTGCAGGGAGCAGAGGAGGGATGTGGCCTTGCCAATGCTCGCTGCAAGTCAGCAGCTTTCCCCTGGCTGGGGGGGTTTATGGATCATCCTGTCCATCAGTGCAGGCAGATTTTCTATCCCTGATCAATGGTGAGCAGGATGGATTTATGCTCAGGACTTGAGGTTTTGTCTGCTGCATCATGTTCAGAGCGTGATGGAAAAGAGACGTAAAAAAGGGGTTTGAGCAGGTCATCACCTGGTGGGACAAAAGCAGTTGGAAGAACAAGGAGGTCTCCGGATGGAAGCCTCTAGATGTGCACTGTTTATATGCTCTGTACAGGTGAACATTCCCATCTCCTGCCCCAGCTCTGGCTGGCATTGCCCTTTGTCTGGGGAGGATTTCCCTCGTGGCAGTGCCAGCTTTTCCATCTCCAAGCCGCCAGCCTGTGCTAGCTGCTCCTCAGAGGCTCGTGGCTCAGTGGGTTGTGACGTGCTGATATCTGTTGCAGGCATTCAAGGACTTCCTCCTCCTGCTTTATTCTGCCATATTATTTTCCTGTCTTGGCCTGGAGGGCTGAAATCACAGAGGACAAATGTAAATCTCTGCCTTTCTGCGAGGAGGTCACTTGTGCAGCGTTCACACTGTCCCTGCCTCTCCTTAATCCCACATTTGCACAACTCCTCACCCCTCGTCTGACTTCTCCATCTCTCAAACCACATCAGGTAAATGCAGCGCCTCAGTATCGACCTAGAGGGGGAAAATGACTTTCTAATCTGCCGGCGAGCAGTGTTTCCTTCTCAAATCAGCCTTCTCCTCCCGTGCAGAACCCAGGAACGAGGAGGTCTGAGCCCACGGATTGCAGAGGAACAGCCTTTGTTATGCGTGGGTACTGCAAAATACCTGGGAGAGCTGAGCAGGTATCATTCAGAGGGGAAAAATTAAAATTAAAAAAAGGCAATTAATTAGACTAAATAAACATACATTAGGGTTCAAAATATGCGCAGCCAAAATGAAAGTCGCATTCTGGTTCATTAAATCTGAAAAGACTTCACACGTTTTTAAGCCTGTAATCGTATTCACAGATGCCGCACCCCCTCCCCAACCTGCCCCCCACCCCCTCCCGCAGATTTCACACCTTGGGAATGGCTATTGTAAAAAAAAAAAAAAAACCAACAAAAAAAAGGAGCAGGGGAAGGTTTGCTGCTGCAGGGCACGGAAAATCAGGAAAATCGGTGTTTGCTGTGGCATCTCTGTCGTGGCAGCACCGGGCTGGGTTCAGGTGCTCGAGGAGGAGGAGGCACAAAATCTCAGCGCCGCTCTCCTTCCCCACCCTGCTCCCGCCCGACCCGGGGTCTCTCGCTGAGCTCCCCCCCTGCCTCCAGGCTTCTCCCCCTCCCCTGGAGGCTGGGATGTTACCAGGGAGCCGAGCTGCAGAACATATGGAAACGTCATGCGTGTATATATAGAAGAGGAGCGAAAATGGATGCTCCTGGGTACAATAAACATTAGTGTATCTGCAGGGGGGGCAGAGAATTTCAGCTATTTGTGCTGCTTTGGTGGATGTTTGTCGGGGGGTTTTCACTGCTGTTTGTAGCCATAAATGCACACATATAATTTATTTGAATTTGGAAGTCTGTGGAAGCCGGGAGTCGTTCTTTACGTGGAAATTCTGCTTTATTCCGAAGCGGCACAGGCAGAAAGGAGGATGTTGTGACTGCGTGCCAGCAGATATTTGTAAGGAGACATTTTGAAAATCTGAAGGGAACAGTGTGAACGTTTTCAAGATGTTGGGGCTTGTTCTGGGATACCTTGGTGATTCAGTGCTTTCTTCTGGCTTTAGGTAAAATGAGATCAAAACTCAGATGTTTCTGGTATGCACAGTCTCACCAGCAGCTTTGTGCACACATTTATTTCTTTTAGCTTATTTTTTCTGATTTTTTCTTTTAAAAGAACCAATATCTAGTGAAGCTTTCTCTCTGCCCCAGTGTGTTTGTGTGTTATTCAACAGGGTGCCAGCTCCCTGGGCTGCAGCTCCCTGTATTCTCCTTTTCCAGGGAAACAATCCCAAGGAATTTGCTGCAGTTCCTCGGGAAAGTAAGAAAGCTCAGCCTAAGGTGCCTTACACAGAAACCTGGGTATCATATCAGGCTTTCCGTGCCTGGATATCTTGATCAGTTTAAGCTGATTAGAAAAGCTCCTCGGTTCATTCTTGGGCAAGCTGGAAAACGATCCCTGCTTTGTATAATGAAGTATGTTATCTATGCTGCCCTACAATAAATCCAGAGCGGGGCTGGGGGGGGTTTGTCATCTGCTCTAAATTAGAACTGCTCCAGTGCTGGCGGCGCAGCCCTGACACTGCTCACCAGGTGAGGATGTGGCCCATTTAGGGAGCTCCCGTGGGGTTACAAAAGCAGCATTGAGGACCACGATTTCAGAGGAGGAAAGGAGCCAAGAAAGGAGCAGGACAGCTTGCAGGGAATCTTAAATGACATTAATTGAAATCTTATCACTTCCTTCATCTTAAGGTGAACCTGGGGCACAATAAAGAGCAATTATCTGCCATCTTCCTTCATCTGTCCCAAGTGCAAGGAGGGGAAGAGTATATCCATCACTCTTTCTGCTCTACCTTTTTTTTCCCAGAGACAATCCGATATATTTACAGACCTGTCACCCCTTCAAACCCCTCCTTTCACGGGAGAGCTGAACAAAAGCAGGTAAAAGCAATGGAGCTTGGAAAAGAGAGGGGCTCTGGAAACTGGAACCAAGTGCAAATGGTGCCTTCAGCCCTCTGAGAAGCCACTGAAGAGACTTGAGTTACCACATGCCAGGGGAATGGCCATGAGAGGTTTGCCTGGAGGGCTGTGAGGTGGCAATAAATACACCTGAGCAGAGGGCTGGTGCTCTAAAACCTGGAGCAGCACTTGCTGGGAGCTGAGAGAGGCAGGGAATTCTTAATGGGTCATGGAAATTGGTGCAGCGCCCAGCATGGAGACCGCTGGCAGTGTTTTCCCCCAGGTGCCCTCATGAGGTGAGATGGAGCCCATGGTCCTGTTTAAAGCATTAGCAGGGCTGGCAGCAATCCCTCAGCACTCTAGGAGAGACCCAGAAGCTGGATTTCGTCTTGGTAGAGCAGGAGGGAGATGGTTTCTGCCCTGGCCTTTCATGTTTCCTGTCTGTTCTGCAAACACACCGAGGACAGCAGTCCCGCGGCTGCTTACTCTGCACAACCAACCCACACTTTTGTTCAGGCAGCAGGGAGGGGATTTTCTCAAATCACAAGAGGAAAACATGACCGAAACCTTTGAGATGTCAGAGCTGGTGGGAAAGAGGAGCAGAAGGAGCTGGCCCTGGCCAGGTGTTTCTCTGGAGCTCTGTGTGGGGCCACGCTTTGTGCTCCCCACTTTCCCCAGCGGGTTTGGGAGGAGCAGGAAGGGGCAGCGACACCTGAAACGCCGAGTGCAGCCCCTGGCAGGAGCCGGGGCGTGAGAGGGGCAGGTTCCAGGCGGCTGGGTTTGGGCTGTGTCTACAGAAACTCCAAGGCCATGTTGCTTTCTGACAGCAAATCGATGCCGCTGTAAACACGAGAACAAAGGAGCTCGCAGAGGAGAGGGGGAAGGAGCACAGGAAAGGGAGAGATGGAGAACTGCTCCGCAGCCAGAGCCGCAACAATGTTGGGAAAAGCTGAATGACTCTGACACCTATTCATTCCCTGGCCAGAGCTGGTGGCTTGCCCATTCCCAAGGCCAGCGAGGAAGCGGTGGCCTCGAGTGGCTGAGGTGTGAGGGCAGGGGGTGACCCGGCTGCTCCCGATCCCGCTCCCAGGGTTTAGCAACTGTGCAGCCCCCGAGGCCAGGGGCTGGAAGAGGCAGACACTGGACATGTGCAGCTGGTTAGGGCTCAGCGTGCCCCTCCCCTGTGCAGCCTTGTGTCTCATGATGGATATCACTGGCAGGGCGAATTCCCATTCATTTGTCCCGTGGCTTCGGCATTGCGAGCGGTTTCCATACAGATCCCGCAGGAGAGAATACCGTGGAAAAATGGGGCTTTGGGAGCCAAGATGCTGGGATGTTCTTCTTCCCAGCTCTGCAGCAAAATAGACGAGCGGGGGCCCGGCAGGTCTCAGTTTGGGATGGGGTCTGGCTCCTGACCCGATGTTGGGGTCACGTCAGTCCATGGGTTTGGGGTTTAACCCATCGCAGGCAGGCTGGTGAGGGGGGTATTTATGGCAGAATCACAGCGTGACCCGAGCCCAGTGCTGATCCACATGGCAGAAACAGAGCTTTGCACCAGAGCTGAGGGAGTGGGAACGCAGTGAGATGCTTTGCAGGTACAACATGTCATTGGGAAGCTCAGCCCTGCAGGAAAGCAGATTTTCTTCTTTGGTTGGGGTTTTAAGTTCAGCTGTTTTCTCTGGCTGTCGCTGGGAAGGCCACATGGAGAAGCTTTAAGGGCCCATCCAGGATGGGGAGAGGGAAGTTTGGAGCACACGACTCAGCCCCTGAGCCTGCCCATCTGTAAAGAATCAGCATAACAACGCTTAATGTACTTCCCCAACATGGCAGTTGTGGGCCTTAATTAAACTGTGCAGAGTGCTCGGAGATCCTCAGATTAAAGGCTGTGTGTACAGTGAATTACAAAAGCAAACAACATGAAATTTTCCATGTGTTGTGCTCGAGCTGTCTTCGTTTACCAGAAACAAATCATTTAATGCACCTCTTACATGCAGCTTGTTTATATGGGATGTGCCTGTTATTCCACTAGGAGGGAAATCTGGTAGTTTGGATTATTGTTTCTCAATACTTCGTCCACAAAAGGCGTAAAAATTTGAATATGATCATAAAATGGTATGGTAATAAAATGGGGTTTTTAACTATGTATGTGTAGCTAGCCCTGGGAAACGCCACCAGTTTTAACAGGCCTGAGAGATGGTGGGAGGTAAATTTAATATCGTATAAAAATAAAGGTAATCCCAGCAAAAGACAAGCATGGAGCAGTCGCTGGAGTCACCACAGGCAGAGACAGAACATGTTTTGTGTCCAACAATAGCAGCGTACGTGACTTGAAATGCTCTTTCCTTATAAAACAAAATACCCACTGGTTTGGCTTATTAGTGCTAATCTTCAAAGGGAGAAGCAGTGCTGAGGTTCCTGGTTCAATTCAGAAGTTCAGCCCCGCTCTGGCAGCGCTGCCTTGACAAAGTGCCATTGTTGCCCACGGCCGGGGCCGTGTGTGTGAGGTTTAACCTTCTGCATTTCCCCTTTTCTGCTGCACGAGGAATGCCCAGAGCTGCGCAGGGGGAAAAAAAAAATGTCTCTGATGTGTGGTTTACACGTGAAAATGCTGCATTTGAACTTGCACTGACTCTGCCCAGAGTGGATCGGGTTAAATGGACTATTACAATGGCGGGAGCTCATCTGGAACTAATAATTTTTGAGGCCACCAAAAAGTAAAAAGTAAAAAAAAAAAAAAAAAAAAGTGGGGGGAGGAGGAGGGATCCTTGGAGTTTGGTGGCCAGTGACTAAAGCTTCTGCTGCCATCTACTGCACACGGCTGGCAGTAGGGCCAGCTGGGAACTGCTCGATTTGGACCAAACCGGCCAAAAAAACAGGTTAAAAAGTGAATTATCGGTTCTTGCACAGACGGAGCTGGTTCCCAGCGCTGCCCTCCCGTGGGTGTATCTGGGGTCTGGCTTGGGGGGTTTTAGGACCACTGGGAGCATCTGGTGGGGCTTTGCAGAGGGAGAGGAATGGGTGCTTTAATTGCAGCAGGTTTTGGGCTTTAACCATCGCAGGTTTTGGGCTGTGCCCCTTGGCATTGTCACTCCCTTGGCATTGTCACCCCAAGGCAATATTGGCCCTTGGTAATGTCACCCCTTGGCATTGTCACCTCAAGGCATTGTCAATCCTTGGCATTGTCAACCCTTGGCTTTGTCCCCCCTTGGCTTTGTCACCCCAAGGCATTGTTGCCCATTGGCTTTGTCCCCCCTTGGCTTTGTCTCCCCTTGGCTTTGTCCCCCCTTGGCATTGTTGCCCCTTGTCATTGTCACCCCACGGCACAGTCGCCCCTCATTTGGGATTCACCACCACCACAGTGGAAGTTTTTGGCTCCGTTTCTGGGGGTTTGGGAGGGGCATTAACAAACCCCCGATCTGCAGCGCAGCTCACCCGCGGAACGGGCGCGGGGTGAGCAGCATCTGTTTTGTCTCAGCGCGGAGGAGCGGGGCCAGGCGCCAGGGCCCCACCCACTGGACTCGGCTCAAGCATTACCGTGCTTGGCCAGACAATAAACGCAGCCTATTTATTTACGATGGCTGGACCCTTAGCAGGTCACTGGCACAGTCTCCAAGGGCGATGCATTCGAATCCCCCTCTGGATTTTCCCTCTTCCCATCTCTCCAGGCCGCCTTCTATTCTTTGTGCCTGCTCTCCTGGGAGATCTGGGCTCGGAACAAACAGCTCGCCATCCTTGCGGCTCTCGCTTGCGAGGTTAAATAAGTTTAGGAGGGAAAAGTACATTTGGAAGTGGTGTTGATGCAGATGAACGAGCCAAACTCGCTATTGTCTTCACCAGCTCTGAGTCTGCCGTGGTAATTTGCAGGGTACAGAGACGGGCTGGCTGTGGGTTCCACACAGCTACTGCAGAGTGGAGCTGGATGGGAAACCAGGCTGCTCCCGTGACTGAACACACAACTGGGACTTGGCCTCCAGGCTTCTGTTCCTGGCTTTCCGAGGGATCCCGAGAAAGCCCCGGCAGGGGGGAAGGAAAGCTGTGTCACTTCAGAGGCAGGCTAACCCCAAAGGGGGCCAGCAGCCTCAAAGGGGGAGCGGGGAGGGCGCTGGGAGAGGAGCTGTGGTGCTGCTCCCCACTGGAGCTGGGGAAGGGGTGCTAACAAAGAGGAGATGTTGGGCCAGGGCTCCTCTCCAGCCTGCGGGGTGTGTGTGCTGCAGGAGCTGCCTGGCTGCAGGGGGGATGTTCTCACCCAGATCACGGGTTTGGGATGCGTTTCACGTAGGCTGTGGTGTCTTACAGTCCCAAGGCTCAGTGTGAGGCGGTCGCCGTTGAGTTCCCGTTATAGCAGAGAGAGTCTGACCTATTTTGGGATGAGGGAAACTCTCTCTGAACTGCTGTGCCTCATCCTTGGCTGCAGACGAGGCCTGGAGTGACCCTCTCAGCTTGGGCAGGGATGAATCCTGCCTGATCTTACACAAAGCCCAGGCCAGGAGGAGCCTCCAACCTCTTCTCCATCTTCTCGTTACCCTTTGGCATCTCAGGCTTGGGGAGGTACAAAATGCACAGGCAACCATTCTCCCAGTGTACAAAAATGATTGGGAATGGCTCACTCAAGCCCCAAATTTCCATTCAGGTTCCAAATTCCTCCTTGGAGGGCATCAGCTTCCCTCCACTAGCTACAAAAAGATCCAGAGCAAAGAAGCCTTCTCTTTTGGCCAGGCCAGCCTGGAGGTGAGAGGTTTGGTGACATGAATGTCACTTCTTGTTCACCTCTGCCTCCTCCTCCTCCTCTAAAATGTTCCCCTCCTGTACAGGCAGTGTCAGGTTGTAGCTTCAGGATGAATTTAAAGAACTCCTCTCACTGAGTGTCTTCCCGGCCTTCTTTCCCAAACTGCTGTCTAGTTCCTTTTTTATGGCCCTCCATCATCCTGGGATTTTTTCCAGCACAACCCCACGCAGGTGCTCTGAAAAATAAAAGGTCAGGTCTGCTCCCTAAATCGATCCCAGGTCTGGAGAGCCTGGGGAGATAAAAATCTTCTGGGCATGATGTCAGCCCAGCTCTGGGAGTTTGAGGATGTGGGCTTCTGGATGCCTATAATTTACAGGAAAGAAATAAACCTCACATCCTGGAAGATGCCATTTTTCTTGCATCCCACACTTGGCAGGTTGGGAGGTTTGTGGTAGGAGCCAAGATGTTGATGGTTAGCATGAATCTTTGCTTCCCACAGACCTTCTCTTCCTTCCTTCCTCAGGCTGGGCTATCTGGGAGCTCTTGGCTCCTGTGTCCCAAAATCCAGCTTGAGCTCTGCTGTGAAACATCCTCGGTTATTTCATCTTTCCAGCTGAGAAAGGCTAAACACGATCGTTCAGGAGTCTGGCACGAGGCACTGGGAGTGCTTGCTCAAAGGAGGAGCAGTGAGCCAGAACTTCAGCTGCTCTCTCTCAAGATCAGAGCCCTTTTATTCTGTGGAAGGCTTAACCCGTGGTGGGAAGGGACTTTGTGTTGTATTTCCACCTGGTTTCCTCGCTCCTGCAGGCAGGATCCACATCTTCCCCTCCCTGTGGTTGCAGGAAGCAGCCCCTGATGTTATTTGGGGGAAGGAGGTGAATTTTGAGGAGCAGCAGAGTGAGGGGAGCCTGGATCCAGCTCCTGGATGGGTTTGTGCCTTGTGCTCCATCCTAAGCTCCTCCAGCAACTGGAATCTTCCTCCTTGATGGGTTCTCATTCTAGTGGGGAAAAAAATGTTATAACTTGCTGTGGTGAAGAAAGCAAAGGATCAGAGTGGAAATCTTCCCTAGCCATAAAAACCTGCAGGTTTTGTTCGGAGAGGAGGCAAACTTTTATTCCGATAAAGTTTTCTCGGTGACAGCGCTGAGGCTTCAGAGTCACGTGGGCTCCTCCAGCAGAAAGTAGGTGCCTGGGAATGAGGTGGAGCTCCTTGTACCTCCCGGGGGGGAACAATCTGTAGGAAAAAATCAGCTTCCTTTGACAGGGAGGAAGGAACGACTGTTTGTTAATGTTGCCTTGAGCTAAATGTTAATGAAGTGCAACACTTAAGATGCTCGCACGCCTCAATTATGTCCACCAAGATCACATGTTGCCTTTCCAATTATCCGGGCTGGGAAATGAGGGCTGTGTGAGGAGGCTGCTGCCTGCTCATTCCCTCTCCTGCTGGATTTCTCCAGGTGCTGGCTGGACCTGCACACACCCCGCGCAGGGCCGGGGCTGTTGTGGAAATGGGTTTGAAGCACAGAAAATAATACTTAAGGTGGTGTTGTGCAAACTTGGACAGGCTGGAAATGGTATTTGGTGTCTGGGGGTGTTGGTGACCTTGAGGGAAGGGACAGGTGGATGTGACCGTGTTGGGGATGAGGGTGGCACCTCTCGGGATCTGCCGCTCCTTGGGCACAAAGCTCAATTTTCCTGGTTCCCGTCACCCTTGTCCTTGTGCCGCTGGATCCGGAGCACTGACAGGATGGGAACAGCTTCAAGCTGCCACAGGGCAGGGTTCGATTGGATATCAGGGAGAAATTCCTCCCTGAGAGGGTGGGGAGGCACAGGGTGCCCAGAGCAGCTCTGGCTGCCCCATCCCTGGAGTGTCCAAGGCCAGGTTGGAGCCACCTGGGACAGTGGGAGCTGTCCCTGCCCATGGCAGGGGTGGAATGAGATGATCTTTAATGCCCTTCCAACCCAAACCATTCTGGGATTCTCTAATCCTGTTATGAAAATATCTTCCCCAAAAAGTCTCCTTTTTCCTGCACCAGACACACAGAGGCTGGATAACAACTTCAGAAACCAGAAACTGCTTTGTTTACCCAATCCATTTTTATTATTATCATTAAGTGGGGGGGGAAAAAAATTGACAGACAAAAATTCCTTCAAAATTGTGCAATAATACATAGCAGAAATCGGTGAATGAAAAAAGAAAAACCAAACAAATAAAGGACACAGAGTAGCAATTCAAATAGTATAACATTAAACTTCACTGAAAGAACCTGATTAAAAGGTGACACTACCTCTATTAGAGGCTGGCTGCTTGTGGACTGCTGCAGGTTTGGAAGGATTAATTAGAATGTCGCAGCTATTTCCAGGAACAAAGATGCTCTGGGGTCCAAGAGTGGCTGAGTTATTGCACCATTTCCCTTCTCAGGTCCATTTGAAGGAGACTTGAAAGTCGTTTTAGAAAAGGTTATATTTTTTTGCATTTGAAAAAATGACATTTGACTTCTCCATCAGTGAGTAGGTGAAGTTTGTCATTAAATGTGACTCTGATTCCACTGAGCTCTGCCCTACTAGGAATGGGAATTCTGCTCAGGGACAGTTTCCTTGGCTCAGGTGGGGTTTTCCTGATGGATAATGTGAGGTTTTTGGACACACTGGAAACAGGAGGAGTGAAGTAACGTGGTGACCACCAAGGTGACCACCGAACACAAAGCTCCACAGGACGTGGATGCTGGCAGCCAGCTCTGCCTCTCTGCTCTCCCCTCCCCTTCCTGGCTGGCTCTGAGCTCCCAAACATCTCCATGACTCAATCTGTGTCCAAGGAAAAGAGGCTTTTCCCAGGGCTGAGCCTGCAGCTGTCCCCTGCTCAGGTGGGAGCACCTGGAACAAGTCAGGGCAGGGTGAGCCGGACGTGAACTCCAGCTCTGCTGCACATCAAATACCTGCAGGCAGAGCTTTTCACCCCTCTCTGAAATCCCTCTTGCAGCTTTCCTGGGGTGCAAGCCCTCAGCCAAACCCAGAGGGGCTGGAAGCTCCTGCTCCAGCTGTAAGCCCAGAACATGAGCTCTGCTCCCGCTGGGTTCAGGGAACTTTTACAGAACTGGCTGCCCTCAGATGGGGTTTATTCAGACCAAAAGGAGCCGTTTTTGGACCCTTCACAGGTCTCCAGCCTGGGAAATGGCACCTCCTTGTCCTTTGTTGTAAAAAACAAACCCCCAACACAAAAAAAACCAAAAAAAACCCTCACAAAAAGCCTGAGCCAAAGCAAAAGAAGCCTCGTGATCCAAAACCCCAACAGATTTTAGTGTTCAACCTTCATCTTTTGTTCAAATGGACTTGAGAGAACCTGAGGGCATCTGAAATGGATGCAAACACCAATTAACTGGTGGAAGTTCCTCCTAACCAGGGTATTTTCCATACCCTTTTTTTTTTTTAATTTTCCAAACATTTCACTGGGTTCCTGTAAAGCAAACCCAAATCACCTCCCGAAATTTAGGGTGGCAAGGTCATGTCACATCACGTTAAGGCTACTGAAACGAAACCAGGACAAAATATACATCCACATCCACGTCCCATATTTACAGCAGAACCCTCCCCACCCCCTGTTTGTCTCCGTGAACAAGATTCCGTGCTTCAAAAGTTCATAAAAATATACAATTTCCCCCAGATCTGCATCGATTCCTCCCCACCTGGAGCCCAGACTTCTCTACCTCTATATATATATGTATATAAAATGCACTAGCCCTGTGAAAGTTGCTTTGCTGAGAGCACAGTGGTGATTTTTGCAGTGAAAGGGGAGGGCTGGGAGGGTCGGGAGGTGACAGTGCTGTCCCCACAAGGGCTTTGCAGTGTCCCCAAACCCCTGGGGTGACTCCACAGAGGGCTCTGCTCTGCCCACGCTGTGTTAGGGAGTTACATTGAACCAAGAACGTTGATTTTTGGGTACAAAACACTCGAGTGTCCCCGAGCCAGGAGCCTTTCAGAGTGGCCAGGAGTGACCTGTCCCCCAAGGGATGCTTGGAAATCTCCAGCCAAGGGATTTCTGCAGGATTGAAAGTGGTTACAAGGGTCCCCCTGGGCATCTGGCTGGGCAGAGATGGGCTAAACTCTGAATTCTGCTCATCTTACTGCAGCAGGATTTACCCTGGGGGAGCAAAATACCAGAATTCAATCACTCTGAACCCTCACCAGAGAGGCACCAGATTTTGGGATGCTACATTGTAATTCTCAGTTACCCGTGCTAAAAAAAATTACAAAGAAGGGATTGAATACTCTTTATCTCTGCTTTGAGGCTTCATCTCCTGCATAAAATCTTTTGATTTATGTTTTTGAGGCTGGTTTAGCCTCTGGGTCAGAGTCTGGTCTCTCTCTGTAGTTGTAACTCCAGGCAAACCGAGCTGTGTGCACTGGGCTGATTTTACTCACAATTTCAACTCCTGAACAGCACCTGCTCCACTGACAAGGTAAAAATACTGCAACTCTGCGAGCTCCTGCTACTTATAAAAATCTGATTCTAGTTTGGTCCCAGCTTTGGGGAGGGGGGAGAAAAATCTGTCACTGGGAATGCTAACAGCAATAATTGAAAATAGAGTCAGTATTTCTCTAGAGTATCAAACCATCCAGGCTTCAACTTTTTTTTTTTTTTATACATTTTTCTATTGTGAAATTAAACGGATCCGTCGCGTATCAAAACATAGTTGGCCTCTCTCGTTTCATCTGTAGGAAGACTGCAATTATAACTTGATTTACACAGCAAAAATACCTTTGTTTTTTTTTAACAAAAAACAGCGTGACAAGACAGTGTGCTGGATTTCCTGGTGAGGAGTTTTGCATATATCGAGCACGGCCAGGGGAGAGCCCTGAACATCCTCTCCTGTCGTGCTCCTGGGTTGGCAGGTAGTGGTGAGGTTCACATTTTTTTTTTTTTGGTGAAAATTCACATTTTGCTGTCACAAAAAAAATCAAAGCTCCGAACAGTGGCGAGCAGACATTTTGCATTTGGCTCTGCAGCCAGTATTGTGTCTGCTGGGAATGTGAGATGAGAAAATAACACGTATGTGTGTGTGTGTGTGTGTGTGTGTGTATATTTATATTATTTCTAAAGCTGTAGGTAAAACTACAGCTGCTTTTAGGAAATTCCAACGAGGAAGCATCAAATCCCTGCTGTGGGCCCAATTAAATTAAATTTTCAGTAATTATTGCTCTGTGTGAGTGTGGAAAAATCTGGATTTGCACACACTGGAGGCTCCCCCTTCCGTCCCACCACCGTGCTGGCATCTGAGGGAAGCTCCACAGAGGAGGAGCATCCTAAAAATACCTGGGAAATGAATTTTAAGGTGCAAGTGGCAATTAATTTTTTTCAGTGACGTGGTGGTTGCAAGCTCCAGATTAATTAAGCCCCGTGTGATGGGCAGGGGCAGCAGAGGAGGGGTTTGGGCAGCACATCTTGGTGTGGAGACATTTTTGACTTCCTACAGCAGCAGGAAGCTAAAACTCACCCCTAAAAAAACAAAAAAAAATGTGCTGTGGTACCTTAAGATGGCTCAAAGATTGGGTCTTTAAAAGGGAGGAAAACTATGTGAAAATGAGGGGTTTTATTATCGTGGCAAGGACAAGGATGGGGATGCCAAGATAGGACTGCCTTGCGAGATAAAGTGGCACATGTTCTACACAAGAATGTGTACAATGTCTGACGACTCTGGAAATCTGTTCCGCAGCAGATTTCCCAATAAATTAACACAACAAAAATACTTTCATATAAAACAAAGTCCAAAGGATTTTTTTTTTTTTTTTTTTCGTCCTAAAGTAAAAGCAAAACCTTCAGGGACTATATTATTTATCTCTCTCTCTCTCTCTCTCTCTACATATATAATCTCCTGAATTTTTTTTTTTTTAAATAAATTTATTCTTGTCTTAGAAAAATAAAACGAGTAGCCAATTTAGTCAACGGAAAATATCTCACAGACTTAAAAGCATGCCCAGCAAGCATAGCCTTGTAAGACTAAATTAATGTTAAATCAAAGCAATTTGTTACTCAACCAACCTAGTCTGCAATTCACAGTTGATTACTACAAAGTGTATTCTTAAAATTATTATTATTTTTTCTTCTTTTTTTTTTTTTTTGGCCCATATAAAAATAACGTATTGCAACTCAAAGTGCATTTTTAAAATAAACAATCAACTATTTTTATCAAATAAAATATTTACACCATTTGGTTTTTGTACAGTCTGAAATGCGCTTCAGGCGATGACCATGGGGACGTCATCTGAAAATCCAGTTATCATTGGGGCTTCATCGTCCTCATCTCCTAAAAACAAACCCAAAACGGAGCTGTTAGGGGGGGATCCTCAACTCTTCATATTCTGGTTTTAGGTGATTTGCATTGGAAGGAGGGGTTTAATTTGATAAGAGTGTTTGGTTGGGAAAATATTTGATGGTCGGACTTGATGGTCTTAAAGGTCTGTGCAACCTTTGCATGATTCTGTGGTTTGTACTCTCAGATCAAACCCGTAGAGATTGTTATGCCAAAGTGGCCCAAATCATGATAAAAGAATTAATTCTTGCCCTGATTTCACCTCCTCATTGCATTTTGAAGTGATCTGTATTGGAAGGATATTAATTTGATAAAAACGTTTGGTTGGGAAAACTTTTGGCAGTGGGACTTGATGGTCTTGAAGTTTAACAACTCGGAATTCTGTGATTTGTACTCTTAGATCAAATCCATAGCGACTGTGATACCAAAGTGGCCCAAACCATGATAAAGAATTGATTCTTGCCCTGTTTTCACCTCCCCAATGCATTTCTAAGTGATTTGCATTGGAAGGAGGGGTTTAAGTGAGTTTGATAAAAATGTTTGGTTGGCAAAATTTTGGCAGTGGGACTTGGTGGTCTTGAAGGTCTTTTCCAAGTTTAACAACTCCGTAATTCCATTATTTGTACTCTTAGATGAAATCCATAGCGACTGTGATGCCAGAGTGGCCCAAACCATGATAAAGAAATAATTCTTGCCCTGATTTCACCTCCCCAAAGCATTTCTAAGTGATTTGCATTGGAAGGAGGGGTTTAAGTGAGTTTGATAAAAATGTTTGGTTGGGAAAACTTTTAGCAGTCGGATTGACGGTCTTGAAGACCTTTTCCAACTTTAACGACCCCATGATTCCACGATTTGTACAAATCCATAGTGACTGTGATGCCAAAGTGGCCCAAACCATGACGAAGAATTAATTCTTGCCCTGATTCCATGTCCCCAAGTGCCACCAGGGGCCACGTACCCAGATCATCCCCCGAGGAGAAGATGGCCGAGCCCAGGCGGGAGCTGTAGTGGCTGTTGGCGAAGGCAGTGAAGCTGTTCTGGAGCCTCCTGTGCCTCATGTAGAGCACCACAAACCCGATGCCCAGGGTCACCAGCAGCAGGAACAGCACGGGCACCACGATGGCAGCCACGTCCGTGACTCGGCCCGACTTGGTGGCAGAGGAGTCTTCACCTGGTGAGGGAGGGACACAAATGCTGTTTATACCGAACAGTGTCAGCCCATCTGACATAAAAGCTGTTAACACCTCTCTAAAGAATTTATGAGGCTTCCCTGAGTATTTTTTTTAAGGAGGATGAGGGGAAAACCTCCTGAAGGGTGGCTTCTCCAGGCAGCGACTGACAGAAGGAGAGAACACAGCCTTAAGCTGCACCAGGGGAAATATAGGTTGGATGTTAGGAAAAAAAATGGAAAGAGTGGTTAAATATTGGAATTGCCTGCCCAGGGAGGTGGTGGAGTCACCATCCCTGGATGTGTTTGAAACAAGACTGGATGTGGCACTCGGTGCCAGCGTTTGGTTGAGGTGGTGTTGGGGCATGGGTTGGACTCGATGACCTTGAAGGTCTCTTCCAACCCTGGGATTCTGTGAAAAACAGGGGCTCACCCGTTCCCAGCTCGTCATAGAGGAGCGTGGCCGGCTCCCCACACATCTGCCCCCCGTACAGGCACCGGGCCTGCACGGTGAACGAGTAGTTGTGGCCGATCTTCAGGTTGGACACCTTGAAGAAGTTCTCCGTGGTGTTGCCCAGGTAGGCCGTGATGTTCATCAGGCTGTCAAACATGTGGATCTCGTAGCCCTGCGGGAGACATGAGCCCCAGATCACTCGGCTGCAGAGGGTGGGTTTGCTCCTTCCAGAAGGGCTTTGGAACTGGGGTTTCCTCCTGGATCTGGCTCGGATGAGCTCTGCTGAGATCAGCTGGGAGGGAGCCATGTGGAGCCTCCTCCAGGAGCCCCTGTTGGTGTGCACTGACCTCGGCCAGTTCAGGGAGGAGAGATCCCCTTCTCCGAGTGACACAGCCTCAAGCTGTGCCAGGGGAGGCTCAGGCCGGACATCAGGAAGGATTTCTTCAATAAAAGGGTTGTTAGACATTGGATGGGCTGCTCAGGGAGGTTTGGAGTCCCCGTCCCTGGGGGTGTTCCAGAAACAATGGACATGGCACTCAGTGCTCTGGGCTGGTGACAAGGGGGGCATCGGGCACAGCTTGGACCCAATCTTGGAGGTCTTTTCCAACCTAAGTGACTCTGGTTTGGTCTGTCTGGCCCACTCTGTCCTTAGCACCCACCCCGACCGCCCAAGCACAGAGTCCAGGAGGGTGAGGGCATTTTTGGTGCAGTTTTCTACCTCCCCACGCTCTGCCCGACAACATTTCACAGATTTTCCATCCAAGTCTGAATAATGACAACTCTCAGAGTTCCTGGCATGGCAGGGCAGCGTCCTATTCCCAGTCCTTTCACACTTGGGACAAGTGTCCTTTTCTAGCAGAGTAATTATGTTCCTAAAAGGTGACTGATTGGATCTGTGAGCTTCAGAGCCTGAGCCGTGACACGAATTTCAGTGAGCTCTCCTGGAGGGCTCACCAAGGACAGGATGGATTTCAGAGTCTGTGAAAGCACTGACTCTGCTCTGGAATTTTCTGTAGGACAGGAGGAATAGCAAAACTTACCCGGCTTTCATTGAAATTGCTTTCCTTCAACGCCAAACTCTTCCAGAAAAGCAGAATATGGTCGTTTTCTGTGATGATTTTTAAGGCGTCTGGTGCAGACAGGGGGACTGAAAATGGGAAAAGGGGGCAGCAGGTGAGGGTGTAGCACTTTTCTCTTACAGGAATGGAGTCACTCCTAAAACTTTGTCGGTGTTTTTAGGGATCAGCACAATACTCTGCTGGCAAAGGGATGTGCTGGAGGAGAGGATGCTGTGGGAGGAATTTTTCAGTGGTGGGGCTGTGATGGTCCTGGATGCAGTGTACACACCCAAATGGGTGTTTGTCCATCTCCATTTATCAGGAGAAAACCCCTGGATACCCCTTGAGAAGCTTCCTCTCCACTTGTGCTGTTTGGGGGTGTCATCACCTCCCCTGGGAGGCCTCCCAAAATTGGGCTTTGGCTGTGGGACAGGAGCAGGAGATGCAGGAACATTTCTGCAGCCTCCAGGTGCACAAGGTGGGCAGAGTGTCCCTTACCTGTGTTGATCTTCATGCTGGATTCCTTGCTCATGTTTCCCAGCTGGACAATCACGTGGTATTTCCCTCCTGGCTCCAGCTTCTTGATGGTGTACTCCACCGTGCTGTTCCTGCTTTTCACTTTGTAGATTTTATCTGTTTTCCTCACCAAATCTTTAACTGCCACGGCGTAGAGCTGCAGGGGGAGGAAATGGATGGAAGAAAATCTCACTTTCCTGCAGGCTTTCAGCAAAACAGGGTAGGACTTTAGACAGGGGGGGTAAAATTTGATTTAAACCAAGGCTGAGCTTTGGGAAGCAAAATTCCAAGCCTCTCCCTGTGTGTCTGCTCAAAATCAGCATTCAGTGATACAGAAAATGCAGTTAGTGGAACAGATGAGGGCAGGAGGAAAACCTCAGGTTGCATTTCTCAGTGAATCACAAGGATGCAACACAAACGCCTGCCCTGTCAGAGCTTCCAGCTCTGCTGGGAAGATTTAGACCTCCAAACCTTTGCTGTTAAAGTCTCTGGAGCAGAATGGGAGGGGAAATATTGCTGAGAAAATGACTGGGCTTCAATGGAGCGAGACCTGAGCGTATTCCAGCACGGCAGAGAACAGAACCGGGCTTTGTAGGGCAGGAGGCAGTGCCCCAGCCCAGCCTTACCCTCCCGGGCAGAGCCAAAGCCCAGAAAGGTGTTCTGGCACATGCCCAGGGCTGCTTTTAGACTCGGTCAGCAACAGATATCCCAAACCTGGCTCTTTTTAAATGTTACAGCCCTGAGCTGATGGCCAGGGGGAGGAAATGAAGGTCTCGGAGGTGTCAGCGCTTTGACGATGACTGAGAGCACAGAGCTGCTCTCAGGCTTTCCCCAGCAGAAGAAAGGCAGGGATCTCTCTTTGAGCCAGGACTTTCTTGTGCACGAAGGGACAGGAGAAGGCCGTGTGAGGCATTACCATGTCCTGGTCGGGCGAGTCGTAGGGCGATTCCCACTTGATGACGGCGAAGGTCTTGGCGGTGTGCACGGCGTGCAGGTGCCGCGGCGGCAGCCGGTTGTCCGGGATCATCTTCACCACCACGTAGTCAGAGGGGGGCCCTTGGTAGGGAGACATCACCCGCACCTGCGAGGGGGGCACAGAGGTCAGGGCTGTGTCCTGGAGGAGCCGTGGGCCAGGGGGGACAGGAGAAGGGAGCCCACCAGGAACAGGTACTGCTCGTCGCGCTGCACCAGCACCGTGATGTTGTGGGCGCTGGTGGTGCTGTTGTGGGGGCTCCTGTAGAGCTCCAGGAAGGACGTGGCGTAGAAGATGCCGTAGACCTGAGGAGGGAGAGCACAGCAGGGTTTGGCACAGCCAAACTGTCACTTTTTAGGGGTATGAAGCAAAGATCCTTTTTCCTCTGGATCCTTTCTCCTGCTTTTCCCTCTCTCTTGCCCAAGTTCAATCTGCCCGCTCATCTTTGTACTCCCAACCCTAAAGCCCTGAGCTCAGCTCAGGTGACAGCAGTTGATTCAGAGGCTGCTGGAGCATTGTGCTGCCTGTGTTTAAACCACTCCCCACTGCAACAAACAGACAAGAAGCCTTTCTTTGCTTGTTTAAAAGGCAGGAGGTTCTTTCCCTCACTCTCCCCAAAATTTTCAGGGTGTTGGAATTCAATCCAAACAAATAATCCTGATTTAAGTTTTTTTGTGCTGCTCTGAGGCTCTGAGGGTGGCTGGTGAGGGAAGGGCTGGTGCCTTACCACATTCCTGGGGCCGGTCCAGCTGCATTCCACGGCCGTCTGGTTGATGGCCTTGGCCTTGAGGCTTGGGGACACAGGCCTTGTGCCACTGGTCACCACATGCACAAAGGACAGAGGGCTGTCACCCAGCTCCGTCCTGGCCCAAGCAGAAATTTCATAGGGGGTGTGTGCTGTCAGATTGGCCACTGAGCAAGAAGAGAAAGGGGCACTGTTAGGTGAGGCGAGAGCACGAGGGAAGGCTCAGCATCAGCAGAGAGACAGGAGCCTGCCTCTCCTGGGCTGTGCTTCCATTCCTTTGGAATAATTCCCTTTATACAGAAGCACCTGAAACTCTGGGATCCAACCCAGCCTGTGCTTTTCTGTGCCCAGATGATTTCCCATATCCACACCGAGATTTTCCCAAACCAGAAATGGGATTAACAGGGACATGTGCTGTGTGCAAGCCCAAGAAATCCTCGTTCTGTTTCTACTCCCTTTGGCAGATTAGAGATGGAACAATAAACAAAACCCCATGTGATGAGAAAGGACTCGTGCAGCTCTGGGGGTAAATCCCAAATCTGCTTGAAATATCCTCAAAACAGAGGATTTGCTGCTTTGTCCTGCCCAGATTTAAACAGAATTGTTTAAACAGGAACTACTAGTTGTGAAAAAATAAAAGAAATAAAATAATCCTATAACCTCCCACAAATCCTTCTGCTTGGTGTTGACCAAAGCAAAACTTCACATTTTGTGCAGAATTTACCTTTTTGGATGGACTTTTCTCCTTCTATGACCAGAGTCCTTTTTTCCTGCCTGTGGGTATCGAATGTCCAGTAGATGTTGACCACGTAGCCACTGACCTGTCAAGTCCAAGGACACGGGGAGCCAGGGTTACTGCCAGACCCCTGACAGTCTTTGCATTGTATTTTCCATCCCAGTTAAGAGCCCCGGGGCAGTTTGGGAGCAGTAAGAAATGATTTGGCACGAAATAACTGGGAATTGCAATGCTTCAGTGGGTGACAGCTTCTCCCAGCCGCTCTCCACCATTCACCCAGCTCAGATGGGAAGGGGAAAACTCTCACCTTGATATTCGTGGTCATTTTGAGGCTGAAACTTACGGAGTCCTCGCTGTAGCTCTCAATGTGGATGACAGGGGGAGGGATGACTGGGAGGAAAGAGGGAAAAGCCCTGTCAGTACAGCACAAAGAAATAAAAATATTTATTGAGAGAAGCAGAGAAAACACAGCTTTTTGTGGTTAACGCCCAGCTCCCAGAACAGGAAGCCTTGCCTGAGACATGTCCCCCTCAGAGAAGACACTTGCATAATTTTTTGAGTCAACCATCTAAAAGCTGCTTTATCTGTGCCTTGCTCAGTGCAGGCTGGAACTGGAGGGGTCTGGGCAAAGGGATTTCCCTCTGAACTCTGCAGGATGAGCTCCTATCCCAGTTAACAGCTCCTGGCCTTCCAAGGAGCTGCTGAGGTGCCAAACACTCCTGCAAGACCTCAAGTCAAATCTATTTCTGTTCTTTTCACCTCTGTTTTTCTAAGCACCAGGTAATTCACATTATCTGAATCCTGCACTTTGAGCAGCCTGGTGTTTTCCCTCCCTTCTTTCATCTAACAAACTAGCAGGCAATTTTGACGCAGGGACATAAGTTTGGATGAAAAACTTGGCACAGATATAAACGACTTCAAAAGGCATTTCTTTTAAAAAAAAATATCAACAGGTTGGGGAGGAAATTATTTACTGTGCAGTTTGAATTTATCTGCTGTCAGCCTGTGATGCTGTGATAGTTCTGGGGAGCTGTGGTTGTTTTTTATGGTCCAAACCTACAGGAGGAAGCACAATAACTGTGACCTGAGAGGGAGAAGGATGAGCCAGCATCCTGTTAGAGTGAGAGTGATGGAGCTGGTAGTTCCTTGTCTACCTGAAGGCAGGATTTGGTCTGAAGGAATCTGTCTGCAGCCTGGGAGAGAGGGGACAGGCTCCTCACCCACCTCCAGGGCAGCACATCCCTCCTGTGTGCCACTGAGCTCTGAGGAAGAGTCAGTGACCCCTCCAGATGTGCCACTGAGCTCTGAGGCAGCTCAGGTTGGGTGGAAAAGTCACTTTTTACAGGTGTTGAGCAGTGCGAAAGGCTCAGCAGGGAGAATGAAGGCCAGGGAGGAGCTGTGGGTGCTCCAGGCTGACTCTGCCTTTTTGCACCTCCTCTGAGCTGACCCAACCAACTCCACTTACCTTTGCCTTTGACCGTGGTTATGGATTTGGGGTCACTCCAGTTTCCCACCCCTCGGCTGGTAACTGCAGCAACCTTTGGAAAGGAGAGGGCGAGGGAACATTTTAGAGAGCAGAGGGGGAGGTTAGAGCAAGGTTACAGACCTGGGGGGCTCCTGGGAAAAGGACTCAAAGGAAGCAAACAATGGCTTAATTACTTGGCAATAAAACGCTTAATGCAGAGATAAAGCCGAGTGCTTGAAGTCAATTCAGGGGATCTGAGAGGAGGGAGGAGCAGCCTCTTTGCAGATAACTGCTCCATTTTGAGATCTCCGAGGAGCCCGTGGAGACAAGGAGCTCCAGGAACCTCGAAGTAGGTGAGGACCACGCCAGGGAGGTCCGTGCAAGCCCTGAATCCACTCCCAAAGGTTCATTTGGGGATGGAATACATCGGGGAGGGATGCCTTTTCCAGCCAGCTGTGAGAATAACTGGGATTTGCAGGGGGGGTTTGTCCCACCTCGCACTGAGCTTCCCCAGGAGCTCAGGAGGATGGGCAATGGCAAAGCCCACATTTCCCAGGGCTCACTGAGCAGACTTTCATTTCCTGCCCTCATTACCTCTGTCTATAATTACCCAGCCTCTCCCCTGTGCCGACATTCCCCACAGGCAGATCTTTTCCCACTGATAAACCAAGGACCAGATTTATCTCTGGCCCACGTCCAGTGCAATTGCAGTGCCATTGCAGTGGGCAATTAGCTGGGAGGATTTTGTAATCCAGCCCGGCCTTCTGGGACTAAAGGAGCAAATCAAGGGCCTTGGAGCTATAGACATTAGCAGGGCAAATGCCAGGCCCCTGGTGTGGGTTGGCATCAAAGGGCAGGGCTTTAACAAAGTGGTTTTTCAGCAAGTTCTTGGCTGTGCAGGACCTGGGCCACTCAGTAATGAGAGCTCACTCAGGGAGAGCTTTGGAAATAATTCTGAGAGGGAGCTTTGGAAATTCTCATTCTGAGAGAGCGTTTAGGAAATGCTCACTCTGAGAGAGAGTTTAGGAAATATTCACTCTAAGAGGGAGAGCTTTGGAAATACTCTGAGAGAGAGTTTAAGAAATACACTGAGAGGGAGTTTAAGAAAGACTCACTCTGAGAAAGAGCTTAGGAAATATTCACTCTGCAAGAGAGTTTAGGAAATATTCATTCTGAGAGAGAGTTTAGAAAATACTCTGAGAGCTTTGGGAATACTCACTCTGAGAGAGAATTTGGGAAATATTCACTCTGAGAGAGAGCTTAGGAAATACTCACTCTGAGAGAGAGTTTGGGAATATTCACTCTGAGAGAGAGTTTGGGAATATTCACTCTGAGAGAGAGTTTGGGAATATTCACTCTGGGAGAGAGTTTGGGAATACTCACCCTGACTGTGTAGAGAGTGTTGACCTGCAAGTTCTTGATCTCCGTGTAGTTCTTGGTGGTTCTGAGGGATGACCACTCCTTGGATCCACTGCTGCTGTATTCCACCTAGGAGCACCAAAACAAGGATGAGGGCTCAGAAACAGCACGGGTCAGCAGGGCCCTGTGGGACCAAACACCAGCAGAAAGAAGCAGGACAGCTCAGAAAGGGAGGAATGAAGAACTCGAGGGCTGTGGGGCTGCCTGGAGCTCCGCAGCATTTCTTCTCCCAGCTTGCCCGACGCTCCCAGGAGATTTCCTCCCCAAATGATCCCATTCCCAGCCCCTCTGCAGCTGGCTGTGTCCTGCTGTCCCCAAAGGGCAGCGGCACTCACGATGAATTCCCGGATGAGGCCGTGGGCATTCACGGGGGGACTCCACCAGCCCATCACCACACCCTCAGCTTCTTTCTTCAGGGACAGCTGAAGGTTGAGGGGAGCATCCGGCACTAGTGAGAGAAACAGGAATATTAGTGACAGACCCAGAAAAGCAGCACCTCCCTGAGAAACCAGGACAAAGGGGAGCACGGTCCTTCCTCCCAGTCCAGCACGATTCCCAAGCCCATGGGAAGACCCTTTGAGGTCAAAGCAGGGATATCTCTGTTTTTTAGCCCAAAGCAGCACAGATGTGCCAGCACTGCTGGGAGAAGCAGCTCTGCTTACGTCCTTCGGGCGCCCGCAGCGTGATGAAGTCGTTGGTGTTGTAGACCCGGCTCAGACACTGCACCTGCACTTTCACCTGGTAGGTGCAGTCAGGCTTCAGCACCTTCAGAACGCTGTTGGTCTTGTTGCTGTGGGTCTCCAGGATCTTCCAGATGCTCTCACCGACCGTCCTGCGTGACAGAGCCACATGCCTCCGGTCAGGATGGGCTTTTTGAGCGCAGAACACGCAGATTGTCCCCAGAAAATGGAACCATTTTAAAAGGCTGCTGCTCGTTTTGGTAAAGCCACACCACCAGTCCTGAAAGCCTGAACTGACCATGGCTTGATGACTGATAAGCCCCTGAGCTTTTCTGTAACTGCTGTGTTCACATTTATTGTCTTTGTTCTTGCTGTTAATGGCTCCACAAAGACAAGGGCCAAGTGGGGAAAAAAAATGAATCTAATAAGTTTATTGTCTGAGTAAACAGTCAAGGAGGAAAGCAATAGAGCTTGTCACAAATGCCCTCTGGGTGCTCCTATTTTGTGTCTCTTTTGCTACCAAATATTAGATTTTCTAAGCGGAACTTGATTAAGGAGCTCTGGATGTTTCAGACCTGATTCTGTGCAGTTTCTGCAGCAAATCCAGGCACACCTGTGCCCATGCTTGTCCTCTTTACCCGATCCAGCAGCAGGTGAGGGATGATGTACCTGTAGTAGATGTTGTAGACGCAGGAGGTCGAGGACATCCTTTTTGGCCGAGCCCAGGTCAGGGTGACATCCCCAGAGAAATCAGCTGTCCACTGCAGGTTCTGGACTTTGTACACGATTGTGTCATCTGAGCAGGCAATGGGAAAAGTTAATTCACTGCAGGGAAGCAAACCCTGGGCTCGGGAGAGAACCAGGAGCTCTGGTTGTAACACCAGCAACAGGGGAGGCAGAAACAGCTCTGACTGAAGGGGTGTCTGCACCTTTTAAATGAGATGTGTAATTTATTTTTAGTGGAGACTGGGCTCACAGAGGGCACTTCAGAGCAGGGATTTATCCCTGGAACTCTTAATTGTACCCAAAATGTCTATGCTGAATCAGGCAAGCCTCCCCTTCCCCTAAGGAAAGATAAAGTGTAGATGAAATACTGGGAGTTTTGGGAGTGTGTGAGTACAAACTGCTCAGTGTCACCCTTGTCCTGGTGTGATCAGTCTGAGCTGTCCCTGTCACCACCCAGGGCCTTTCTTTCTGTGTTTTTCCTTGTCACATCTCATGCTCAGCAGCAGGACCCAAGCAAAGGCTGTAATTCCAGTTTGGGGCTTGCTTTGAGGCAGAATCACTGCCTGACCTTCACAGAGGCATTTAGGGTACAAAGGCACCATGGAACCCATCCCTGGCAGTGCTGGGAGTGGGGGATGCTGATCTGAAATGCCCCAAATCCCTGCCCTGCTCCCACCAGGCCATTCCCTGCTCTCTCTCCGTGTTCCATGAGCCCAAATCCCAATACTGCAGCTTGGTTCTGCTAGGGTGCTGAGCTCTGGTGTTGAACAGAGACCAGGAAGAGCAGAGGCAAATTGCTGCTGCTTTGCCTTCCCTAAACAGCTGGAATTAAATCCAGCAGCCACGTGAGTCCATGGACAGGCATGGCAGGGCAATTTTTCCAAGGGAAAAGAAATGGTTTTGCCTCGGTTCCCTTGTTTTGCCCAGGTGAGATTCCCGAGCCGTGCATCCCAGCAGCTCCTTCCCCCTGCCCTGAACCTGCCAGCCTCTCCCAATCGATATTTAATTAAAGAACTGGGCCTGATTGATGCTCAGCCCCTCCAGCTCAGTGGGGAGGCAGCTGAAGCTCATGGCTGGCTGGAGGCAGCGATCGATCACTGTCACCAGCCCAGGGCAGGCTCTGTCCCTCTGCCCCCACAGGGCCACCAAGGGCCACTGTGGGACAGCCAGGGATGGCAGCAGGGCACGTGCCAGTCCCCCAGGGTCACCTTGCAAAGGAGGGCAGAGCACGAGGCTCTTGCTGTGTAAAATAGACAGCTTTGCTCCTACCCACCCTAAAAGGATTTTTTTTCCCCTGTGTCTGAGGCTGCTGGAAGACAAATTGTCAGTGTAGAAACTGCTGTTTGGGAAGTTTGTCCCAGCTGGTGATAAATGGGTGAGGAGGCAGCTTGGAGAAGGGAGCAGAGGCAGATAAATCAAGGCTGTTGGGAGGGAAAGGTCACAAATCCAGGAGAGCAGCTCTGTGCTGGCAGGAGCAGGGAGCGAGGGGTGGCCAGGGCTGCTGCTCACCTGTGCAGTTCCTCTCATCGCTGCTGTCTGAGCAGTCCAGGTATCCATCACAGCGCTCTGTCAGCATGATGCAGGCCTCCCCATCCTCACACCTGAAACCACTGGGGCACGACAGGCTGCTCTGGGTGGCTGCAAAAGGCACAACAGCTCAGGGCTGGAGGCAGGGAAGCTCCCCCAGCAGCACTGGAATGTTTGCAGGTGGCTGGGATGGAGCTCAGTGTCACACGTTGGGGTGTCTCCTTCTGGCTGCACCTGCAGGGGAACCTGGAGCTTATCCCATGAAAAACAACTGGAATTCTAATGGGAATAGCACCCCTTGGGCTTTTTCTTTAGAGTATTTTTTTTCGGTTGGTTTTTTTGTTTGTTTTTTCTGTAAAGGATTTCTGTTTTCTATAAAGGATTTTTTTTTTTCCCTGTAAGGATTTCACCCTCAGAGGCTTCCCTGCCCTCACAAGGGAAGGATCCGGGTGGGACCCTGTCCCTTGCCCACACTTACGGCAGCTCCTCTCGTCGGTGCCGTCCTGGCAGTCCCTCACCCCGTCACATCTCTTCCAGTTGGGGATGCACTTGTGCAGCTGCTGGCACTCGAACTCGAAGCGGCTGCAGCGCCCCGGGGGTGCCGGGGATGTGGCTGTCACGTTGGGTCCTGCACACACACACAGAGATGCAGGAAAGCACCGAGCACGGCCGGGCTGGCACCGGGAGCAGCCGCTGCTGTCCCCAGGTCCCGACTCCACTAGATGGCAATCTGCTCCCGTGCTGCAGGTGCAGGGATGAGCCCGAGCCATCCTCTCTCCTGACTGCAGAGGGCTGGGAAAGCCTCTGCTCTGCAGGGAGTGAATGTCCTGCTCTGAGCTCTGTCCCAGCTGGTGGCACCAGGGTGACCCCAGAGCCAGGGGACATTTTACACCGCGGTGTAAATTAACCCCGTAACCCGGCCAGGCTCTGAAAGGCCAGAACTCCTCGGAGATGTGATCCTGCAGGAAAAGAGAAGGGTGAGGGAGGGGAAAGCTCACTTGAGGTGGGACAGGCGTCCTCGTCAGAGCCATCAGTGCAGTCCTTGTAGCCGTCACACACCCAGCTGTTCATGATGCAGGCGCCGCTGTTGCAGCGGAAATGGTTGGGCAGGCACGTCGGGGGGATCAGCGTGGTAATGGGATGAACTGGAGATCCTAAAAATACACCAGGGAGAGCTGAGCTGAGCTCCCTGCTCCTGGGTAAGCTCTGCCTGCTCCCTGCTGACCGAGGGGGAAGCAGGTGGGGCATCACAAGCCCAGTGCTTTCATCAGCATTGTGTGGGTCAGGGTATCAAAAATAGAGTAAAAAGATGCATGAGAGTGCCCACTCAGCCCATTCACGGGGGATTTTGGAGCCATGGGGGCTGTGGGAAGGCAGAGTGATCCTTCAGCATGTCCCAGGCCCTGTCATGTCCGTGCCTCAGCCTCAGCTCTGTGTCCTTACCCTCGCAGTCCTTCTCATCAGACCAGTCCCCGCAGTCGTTCTCCTCGTCGCACTTCCAGCGGTTGGGGATGCAGTGCCCATTCCCACACTGGAACTGGTAATACCTGGAGCAGTTTGGGGCTTCTGTTGGGTTTTCTGGCAAGCAGAGGAGAGTCCTGTGAGCCACAGGGTCACCTCACAGCCCTCAGCACAGCCAAGAGGTAGAAGCATCACCCTGAGCAGCACAAGCATGTTCCTTTCTCTTCATCCCCAGCATTCCCATTCCTCCCAGCCCTCACTCTGTTGCCACCACTGCTTTGTCCGTGTTCATCATGGCCAGACACCACCCCTGATCTCAGAACCAGAGCAGAATCCAGCAGAGCGTGGCAGAAATGGAGCAGCAAACCCTGCAGCTCCAAAATGAGGCTGCAGCTGCCTTGCCTGGCTGGGTACAGCTCCTACAGCCACCCAGGGAACTGTGGTAAATATTGGGTTTGGCTGAAAACTGCCTGTCTGCTCAGGGCTGGGAGTCTGTGCAGTAAAGATGGGCACAGAGGAGTTAGTCAAGCACAAGATGTGCCAGGTTTTCTGTGAGCTTCACTCTACCTGCCTGCAGTACGGCAGGAATGACAGCAACCTCCAGGTAGGACACGCTGTGATGAGCACAGGGAAAGCTACACTCACTCATACAACACACATGAATGAAAACATGAGGAGGACAGCACTCCACGCTCCTGAAATCCAAAGGGAGCTGGAGTTGCAGTGGCAGGAGGCCCTGGGGGTGCTGCTCACCACAGTTGGCTTCGTCAGAGTAGTCGCCGCAGTCGTCCATCCCGTCACACTTCCACACCAGGCTGATGCACACACCATTCTGGCACTGGAAACTGAACTGGTCGCAGGTCCGGTGGAACTCGGGGTCCTGGGCTGCAGGGAGAGGTTTGGTGTAAAGATCAAGGGCTGTGGAGATGTTTGGTGTAAAGATCAGGGGCTGTGGAGAGGTTTGGTGTGAAGATCAAGGGCTCAGGGAAGTTCATAGTGGAGGAGGGAGGAGCACACTCAGGGGCAACCACAGATTTCTAAGCAGAGCATTGTGGCCTAAGCCACCTCTTAGGAGAGCTGGCAGCTTTCTGGCAGCCTGGTTCTCTGCACACCTCTGGTTCCGCTCTGTGGCCACCCCTCCCTGGCAGAGGTGCCCGGTGTGACACTCACAGCACCCGGCGTAGTTGGCGTCTTCGTCGGAGCCGTCGCGGCACTGCACGATGCCGTCGCACACCATGGAGTGGAACAAGCACTGCTGCCGGTTCTTGCACACGAAATCCATGTAGCGGGTGCACAGGGGCTCTGCAGGGACAGGGGAGGGGGCAGGAGGACAGGGGGTGGCACCTCTGCTGTCCTTGCCAACAGCAGTGTCACCCACTGGGACCCGCACAGACCTGAGCGCCGCAGGCGGATTTCAGGGACTCACAGAAAGTTGCCAAGACAAAGTTGTGTCCCTTAGAGAGTTCCCAAGATAAACAGTTTGAGCTGCGTCCCTGCACAGGCTGCCCTCACCAAACAACCCCTCGGGGTGGGCACAGGCACCAGGAGGGCTTTGGTCACCTCCATGGCAGCGTCCTCCCAGTCTGTCCCAGTCTGTGCCTTTTGCTGACCCGCCGATTCCACAGGGGGCTCGTGACTGCACACTAAGGCTTTCCCATTATCTCCCAGGGCTTTAGTCCCAGTGGGACAGGCTTGGGCAGAGCAGAAACGCTGTCAGCCCTCCCTGCTGGGCCCCAGCAGCTCCCCTGAGCCCGGTACCCACCGCAGTGCTGCTCATCCGAGGCGTCCGAGCAGTCGCTGATGCCGTCGCAGTGTTTGCTGGTTGGGATGCAGGTGCCATTGGGGCACTGGAAGCCGTTGCACTTCTTCTCTGAAATGCAGAATTGGGCGGATGCCGCGTGTTTTTCGGGGTTTTGTCAAAGCTGGGTTAATCAGCTACAAAAAGCAGTGATTGCCTTCGTGTTGTGATTGCTTTGGGAGGGGTGGGGGCTGTCCCCGTGAGTTTGCTGCTGGTTTAGCTCAGTGGGAGTACAGGAATCCCTCCCACAGCCCCACACCACACAGCACACGTTACCACAGGTGGCAGGGTCCTCGTCAGAGCCGTCCTGGCAGTCGGCGTCGCCGTCGCACGCCCAGCGCTGCGGGATGCAGTGCCCGTTGTGGCACTGGAAGCTGGAGGCCTCGCAGGTGTGGTAAACTGCTGGAACCAGAGCAGGGCCACACCTCAGTGGGGTGGCACCACGTCCCTGCTGAGCTGAGAGGGGCTCGGGCCACACCAGCACAGGCTGCTGCTTCCCCTGCACCCCAGCACCGCTCCCAGCACTGCTCCCAGGCAGGAGAATTCCCAGTTTTCCATGGTCTTTCCCTTGCTCACAAGCCTGCTGTCCCTCAGGGATGGCTTTTGCACACCCAAAGTCAGCAGCCTCCCTCCCTTTGATCTCAGCCCTCGGGGGGCGTGGGCAAAGGTGGCAGCGGTGGCACCGTGCCAGGGATGGCGAGAAATGTCACCGAGATCGTGGCAGGGCTGCAGAGTCCCCGTGCAGGGCAGGACAGAGCCACAGGGAGCTTTTAATTAAGGCAAACAGGGCTCTTCTGTGTTGCCAAAGCAAACAAGGAACACGATTCTCCCTGGGGGTTTTCCTTAGGCTCCTGTCAGGGAAATCTCTGCCTGTGGGGTGTCTGGGTTGCCTGGTTTGTGTTGTCACTTTAGAGACAAATCCTGCTCCTCAAGCAGGAGAGCACTCTGAGTTACTGAGAAAAGCGATGTTCAGCTTAATTAAATGGCACGAGGCTGAGTTTTAGGTTAGAGAGTCACACGCACTCGCAGATATTTCAAAATAGTCCAATCTGGTGGCAGTAATATTCTATTAGGTATTCAGCATGAAATGTAATTATTTTAGATAAGAGCAATAATTGCAGCCCGGTGAAGTCAGCTGGAATGTTCCTCAAATAATTGTGATCCTCTCAGATAATTCCAACTCGGGGCTTTACAAACCCGACACGCTTTTTGAAGTAGGTTCCTTTCCTGTGGTAATTCTCTCTGGAGGAACTCATATGAGAGATAAGTGATACCAATATAAATTAAACCCTCTTAGAAAGCCACGCTCGTGGAATACTAATGGCCAGCCTCAGCCCTGGGTGCTCCAGGCACTGCAAATGCCACAGGGGTGAGCAAAGAGGAGCTCAGAGATCTGAAAGGGAGATCCTAAATCCAGATGCCAGAGCCTCAGGACAGCAGCTGGTGCCACTCTCTGTCCCAAAGGCTCCAGGCTGCACCAGGGGCTGTCCTGGCCCCTACAGGCTCCCCATGGATCTCTGCCACATGTCATGGAAAGCACTGCTTTTATCTTGAAATATCCCCTGTGTGGTTTGATAAATACAACCTTGCATCTTTCATTTATGGGCTGATGCTCTGCCCCCTCTGAGAAGTTTCTTTTCATGCAGACGCTGAGGTTTTTGTCTTGGTTGATGTTTTTGCTTGGTTATTTAGTGGCAAACACCAATACAGTGCTATCTGTTGTTTTTTCTGATGAGAAGAAGGCTGTGTGTGGGTGTTAACCTCAGGAGGCTGCTGAGGAGCATCACTGTGGGGGTGAGGAGGGTGAGGAGGGTGAGGAGGGTGTGAGTGCTGTGCCTTTCAGCTCCAAACCCACACTGGGGCTGCACAGGAAGCATGAAGTAGATAAAAGGTTATTTCTGCTTTAATGTGAGCTGTAAGAAAAGCAAGAGTGGGTCTTCCACGTGGAACTGCCCACTTAGGACAAGCTCTTTAGGTTTTTGAGCCTACAGAGCAACGAGGCTGCCAGGAGAGGACCAAAACGGCCAAACTAAACTTCCCAAACAAAACCTGCCTCTTCTTCAGATCAGTTAACTCTGGAGAGGCTGCAAAGAACGTGCCTGTTTCCTGCACCAAAGGAATGGCAAGGGAACAGAGTGAAAGCTGTGAAATGCTGTCAGTGCCCCCTGTAAAAAAAAAAGAGCCTCGTGGCTCTTTTTGCCAGGAGAATCCTTTGGCTGCTCAGCAGCCACAGAACCACTTCCCATTCCACAGAGCTTCGCCTGTGGGTGGAATTTTGCAGGTAAAAAGCAAAGCTGGGTCACTGTGTGAGCATCTCAGAGCTGCCAGCAAATTCCCAGTGAGCCTGGGGGAAAGAAATCCTTGGGTTTGGAGCATCCCATCACCACAAAGTGCTCAAACAAGCAGGGAAACTGAGGCACAGCACACTGGCCAGTGTAAAAAGTGTCTGCAGGAGGTTCTGGATCAACTCCAGAGCACTCACCAGTGCAGTTTGCTTCGTCTGACCAGTCCCTGCAGTCGTTGTCCCCGTCACACATCCAGGACAGACGGATGCACATCCCTGAGCTGCAGCTGAACTCATCATTCCTGCACTGGTGAGCCTCTGCAAATAAAATGTTGGGCTTCAGGTCACAGGGACACCCAAGGAGCAGAGCAGGAAAGGTGGATAATGGCACAGGAGTCTCCCAGGGGGAAGAACCAGCACACGGCCTTGTCCTCTTCTCCTGTCCCCTCATTTCCCAGGACAATGGTCCTGTCCCTAATTCCCAAACACCCCAAATGCTGGTCCTGTCCCCCATTCCCAAACACCCCAAATGCTGGTCCTGTCCCTATTTCCCAAATACCCCAAATGCTGGTCCTGTCCCCCATTCCCAAACACCCCAAATGCTGGTTTTGTCCCCATTTCCCATTCCTCAGTCAATGATGGGGAGGCAGCCTGGATAAACAGAGGGATCTTTCCCTGAGCAGCACAGGTGCTGGGGAGGAGCTGCCCACCCGTGCCCGGGGGAGGAGGTCACAGTGTGGGCACTCACCACAGTGGCTTTCGTCGCTGTTGTCCCCACAGTCGTCCTCCAGGTCACATTTGTAGGACAGGGGGATGCAGGTCCCCGAGCCCTGGCAGCGGAACTGGGTCTCGGTGTCGCACACGGTGGTGGCTGATGGAGGGAGGAGGAGGAGGAGAATTTGGTGGTTAGGGAATGGTTTCTGCTGCCTGAGGGTGTGAACCGAGTGCAGGGACAGGGACAGAATCCTGCCAGTGCAGCCTGGGCTACTGCTCTTGTATTTTAATGCCATTTTTAGGCACTCCATGTAGAGCAGAGCACACAGGGGTCAGTTTTCTGCCTGGGGATCAGAACTTGGCTCAAAAAGGTGACTTCCATCTTTGATGTGTGAACTTGATTTATTATCTCAACAAGACCCCCATGTCAGCACTGTCTGCTCTCTTTTCCTCATTGGCTGTGCCCTCAATTAGCTTCAGAAGACAATTAGTGCAGGAGGCAGTTGGCATCAGTCTCACCAAATTTTGGACACTGACACCTCATCCAGTCAAGGGGATTGGGACAAAACTCATCCAAGGATGGGTTCCACCCCCAGAGAGCCTCTTGCTCTCCGTGACTGTGAAAGGAGTGTGGACCATCAGGTGAGATGCCACCAGAGCAGACACCTGAACCTGGCCAGGGCAGACACTCACGGCAGTTCTTCTCGTCGCTCATGTCCCCGCAGTCGTTGTCATTGTCACACTGCCAGATGCTGTTGATGCAGTTCCCATTGGAGCACCTGTACTGGTTGGGCAGGCACGTGTTCTCTGGGGCACGGGGGACAACAGAAACAAGCTGGCATGAGGCTGTGCTCCCAGAAATGGGCCACTCTCCTCCCCGGCAGGGGACAGGGCACGCCGAGCGCTCCCGATGGCAGCAGCCACCCGAGCACCGAGCAGCAGCCAGAGCCCAGCAGGGCTTTACCTTCCTTTCTGCAGGTGTTGTTCTTCATGGCGTAGCCGTGGGGACAGTCACACCTGAGCTCCCCGCCGGGCAGCACCGTGCTGGCCACGCCCTCGGGGCACCTGCAGCTGCGGCCCTGGTTGGAGCGGGGCAGGCAGAGCAGGCTGCAGGGCTTGGCAATGCAGGCGTTCTGCCCTGGAGGGAGGGGACAGAGTCAGGGCAGGGCACAGGGATCCCAGTGTCACCTGCCAGCCCAGGATGGTGGCACAGGGATCCCAGTGTCCCCTGCCAGCCCAGGATGGTGGCACAGGGATCCCAGTGTCACCTGCCAGCCCAGGATGGTGGCACAGGGATCCCAGTGTCACCTGCCAGCCCAGGATGGTGGCACAGGGATCCCAGTGTCCCCTGCCAGCCCAGGATGGAGGCACAGGGATCCCAGTGTCACCTGCCAGCCCAGGATGGTGGCACAGGGATCCCAGTGTCACCTGCCAGCCCAGGATGGTGGCACAGGGATCCCAGTGTCACCTGCCAGCCCAGGATGGTGGCACAGGGATCCCAGTGTCCCCTGCCAGCCCAGGATGGTGGCACAGGGATCCCAGTGTCCCCTGCCAGCCCAGGATGGTGGCACAGGGATCCCAGTGTCCCCTGCCAGCCCAGGATGGTGGCACAGGGATGCCAGTGTCACTTTGGGTTCAGAGCCCATTAGGAGCCAGCTCTGCAGGGCTGAGTGCTGAGGTCAGCCCTAGCAATGCCCAGAGCCATCTGCTCCGGGGGAAGGATTGGCCTTCAAGGGACACAGCTCATCCAAGTGGCTTTGGATGTCTTCCAAAGGATGTGAGTTACACCCCCAGTGCCTCTTGTCCCCCCAGTCTCCTGCAGAGACTGGCAGAGCCCTTCAGTGGTGTTGTACCCATCTGAAAATGGGAATAAACAGCACACGGGGGTCAGCACTGCCTTGGCACAGCCCTGACAGGTGGACAAAGGAGGACAAAGCTGGTGCAGCTCTGAAATCCTGTGGTTTTTTGGTCTGTACAAAACTTTGATGGAAAAGCCGTGATCTGTGACACAAACTGTGAGGTGCCACCACAGCTGAGTGCCCTACGAGCTCTCTCCCTGATGGGGAGCATCTCTCCTGGCAGCTAAAAAGCAGAATATAGCCCTCATGAAACTCACGACTGTGCCTGAGAGCCTCGAGCCCTGCAGGAATGGGGAAATATTCAGGAAATGCAATCCAGGATGGCTCAGTGGCCTGGGAACCTGTGGGAACGGGGGATGAGCATGTTTCTAAACCCCAGGGAGGATCATGTGCACGGTTACCTGTTGTCTTTCCTCTGTAAAAGATTTTCATATCCATGATCCCGTTCAGGCGGCCGACCAAGATCTCCATCCTGGAGCCGCTGGTTTTGGATGCTCTGAAAATACTGAGCTGTGACCAGTCATTCCAGTAGATCTCATTCTGAAACACAGACTGGACTCAGTGCAAGGTGAGGCCGTGCCACCTGCACTAATCACCCTAAATTCTGGATGTGGGGGGACACCGAGAGTGAAAATTGTCCCCAGCCCAAGGGGGAGAGGAAGAGGAAGGCGTGAGGTGGGGTTTGAGCAGGGAGTGACAGAGTGATCTGAGTGGCAGCCAGTGCAGTGCAGCTGCTTGGGAATGCTGGTCCTGGGTTTGACTGGGATTTGTGGGAACGTGCCAGGAGCAGAAAGAAAGCAAGCATTGTGCCTGCTCCAAATCACATCCCTGTCCTCCAAACTCCGTGTGCTCCGTGCTCCTCCAGCACCAACCTCAGAGCCCGAAAAAATGACAACAGGGAGAACAAACCTTAAACACAGCAATGGCATAGGGGTGAGGGAGGCTGTCCAGGATCACAGATCTCTGCATGCCATTGAAATCCACCCTCTCGATCCTGTCCATGTAGGCTTCAGTCCAGTAGATCCAGTGGTCATCCACGGAAATGCCGTTGGGCCACCGCACGCCCTCCGAGACGATGCAGCCGGCCAGCGACCCGTCCATGTCACTCCTGTAGATGCCAGCCCTGGAGTCCCCCCAGTCTGTCCAGAACATCAACCTGGCAGCAGGCAGAGAGGTCACTCTGAGCCCTCCCAGAGCAGCTCATCCAAAGGAAGCGCGTTAGCAGAGGCAGGGGTTGGGATGCTTTACATTCCGCGTCCCTTGCACGACATGCCTTTGAACAGGGAGCTCTGCAATTCTAATGAGCACCACCAGCAGATTTATGAGCAGCACAGAGGCTTTTGAGCTGCAGGCTCAGTGCTGGGAGTGCAGCTGCAGGTTACCTTGCCACGAACTGCTTGGGTTTGTCAGAGCCACGTCTGCGGCCGGGGCCAAACCCCAGAAAGATGCAACTTGAATTGGAGCACAGCTCAGTTTCTCACGCATCACTGAGGCTTTCCCCACTGACCAGACCAGTTTTGCAGGCAGGAAAGATTATTTACTAATGGATATGTGTGGGTAGGAAGGAATAAACAGTTGGTGATCTGTGCCCTGAGGGAGTTGGTGCCTTTGTTGGGGACACAATGGTGACAGTGGGCTCCACAGGGCAGGACTGCGCTGTGCCTGTCCCCCATTTCACCTCGCCACGCTGTCCTCCCTGAGGAGGATGTGGTGAAGGATCAGCAGTTTCTTTAGGGAACAGCAGGGAAAGACTTGTGATGTTTCCTTCCTTACCCATCTCGGGGAACCAGCGCCAGGGCTCTGGGTCGCTCCAGGATCGAGGAGTTGAGGACGGTGAGTCTCAGGTCTCCGTCTGGATTGGCAACCTAGACCCAAAACCAGAGCCAGGACAGGCGTGTTTGCTGCAGGCACTGCTTGAAGTGACAAAAATCTGTGGCAGGCAATTATTGCTCCTTAATAAAATACGCAGTGCCACGGGTGGGCAGAGCTGTACCTCGATTTTGGGAATCCCAGCGTTGACCCAGTAGAGCAGCTGGCTGAGAGGTTCAAAAGCCAAAGCTTCCACTGTTTCCAACCCGGTGCTAATGATTATTTCCTGCCCAGAGCTGCCGTTGAGACAGAGACGCTGGGAAAAAAAAAAATATACAAATAATCAGAATAAAAGACGAGGAACTGCCTCAGCCTGAAGGTCAGGTGACAGACAGCTCGGAGGGGAGGAGTACCAGGACAAATATTTGCATTTCAGGGTGTGGATGCAACAGCAAGGGTGGCGAGGAGGTGACGGCTGCCCGCTCCCGGCTCACCTGGATGATGTCCAGAGTGACATCAGCCCAGTACAGGCAGTTGTGCTCGTAGTCAAAATCCAGGGCCACGGCGCCCCTGAGCCCGGCCAGGGGCAGCTCCTCGCTGACCCCCGAGGCGAGGTCGTAGCGGTGGATGGAGTAGCGGGTGGCGTAGAGAATGAACTCGTTCTCCTCTGCAACAACAGTGCCTGATTTAGTGGCCATTTGCGGCTACTCGAGGGGGAAAAAACCCCAAAAAAACCAAAAAGAAAATAGCGGGTGTTTGTCAGGCCTGGTTTTAGCACCTCGGGGAGGCAAAGAGCCTTTGTCTCAGTGGGATTAGGTTAATGGGAATGTGGTAATAGCCTCACATGGCGCCGGGCACACACTGTGGGCATTGTCCGGTCCAGGAGGAGGCACGGCCAGCAGAACCTGCCCCGACCCCCTTCTTCCCACTTTAGTGCTGCCAGTGGGAAACAAAACACTGATCTCCTCTTCTTCTTCAAAAAAAGCCAACAAACCCAAACATTCAAAAAGTGGGCGTGATGCAAATCTGCGAGTCCTCAGTGACACCGACCCCGCAGGAAATATCTCAGAGCGGGTTTTGTTCCCGAACGGAGCCGAACCCAGGTAATGGGATCCTGGTCCGGGACAAAGTCTCCGGGGCATTATCCCACCACCGGTGGAGTCCAATAATGCCATTAATGAGGGCAGTAAGTAACTCTGGCTGTGCATCCCTAATGAGATTGCAGGGAGATATGAAACAGATCCTGTACATGAAAGTGTTACCATGGCGCGATCCCGAGACGCTCCGCAAACACTCCGGCAGCGCGGCACTTCAAAGGCCGGCCCGCTGGGGACCGCAGGTTTATTTTGCAATCAGCAGGGCCCTTCTCAGCATGCCCAACACGGCTCTCCAAATAGCTCGAGAGGGCTCCGAGGGGTGAATAACGTGTCAGGAGTGAAGCTGAGTGCAGCGCTGGCAGCACTCCCAGCACAGGGGATGCTTCCCTGCGCTGTTTCGCACCTGGAATATTTTTTGCGCCCTAAAAAAATTTTAGGGCAGCGCAGGGGAACCTGCTGCTGGTGGGTCTGGCTGCTCTGCTCAGCTCCCCAGCCCTTCCACGAGCCCCTGCCCTGCCTGAGGCTCCGGAGCTGCAGCACGGCAGCAATGCTGATCACGCAGCTCGTGACGGCAGATTAAATTAAAGCTGTAATGAGCAGAATGCAAATAACTCTGGCAGCGCAGGGACACGGGACTGCTACAGTGCCTTGTACGTTCAAGAGGAGAAAATAAGGATTGGGGGGGGTGAATTCTGGCAGGCAGAGGTGTGGGGGATGAAGGTCTGCCCTTGGTCTGGCCCCGAAGGGCCATCGTTCGGCTGTCTCAGGGTGGGACCTTCCCAAGGGGATCTTCCCAAGGATGGGGGTGTCTTTGATCTAATTCCTGTGTTTCTGGTTGGGTTCAAGCCAGCTACAGCGAGGACGTGACCAGGGTAGGAGGGTTCCTGCTTGCAGCCTGCCCCTGAGGGCTCCAGAGGGCTCTGCACTGTGGGCAGGCTCTGCTCCCGAGCAGGACCCTCAGCAGCTCCAGCCACAGGACAGGAGAGGGCGATTTGTCACCCACCCAGGCTCCTGTGTCACAGGTTTTGTCTGAGAGCCCTCGGGGACGCTGTGCCTGGTCCCTGAGGCAGCAGCCAAAGGTTGAATGAATGGAGCCCTTGTGCCCAGAGCAGATCCTGCACACACTCACCCGCCAGCGGGCACGGCACCAGCTCCCCCTCCAGCCGCGACTCGATGTCTCCACCCGTGCAAGTGTCCCCAGAGATCTTCCTGTAGCTGCAACACACAGAGCCAGGCACTTTATTCCATGGAAAAAAACAAAAACCAAACTGTGAACAAACCGCCCTGTGCAGCCAGAATGAGCTGTGGTGTTAAATTGCCATGTGTGTCCCAACGTGCCGTTTTGTGGGTTTAGTGGTTGTTTGGGGTTTTTTTAATCACCAGTAGAATAAATCCCAGCGCTTGGAGGATGAGGTTGCCCTCCCGAGCACAGCACATACCCTCGAGTCTTCTTGTAGGTTGAGCCAACAGGGCAAGGGACGGGTGGGTCATAGGGCTTCCCAGCAAACTCAGGGTCAGGGACACAAACTTCTAAGGACAAGTCATCGCTCAGTTTGAAGCCAAAATCACTGCAAGGAGAAGAAAGATTTAGAGGGACACAGGGAAAAGCAAAAAATGCAGCCACTCTATACTATAAGCCTATTTTTGCACAGAATTTTTAAGAACCCAAAGTGACCATTCATTCATTATCAGTATTTAGCTGCACAGAACATCTCCGAGCCAGACAGGGCGTTTCAAGAACACTTTGCAAATCAGCTTTGCCAGTGGCTGGGCAGGCTGGGGAAGGTGAGGCAGCGAGGCAGAGCTGAGCCAGTGTGCTCTGCAAAGCTGGCTGCCAGCCCCAGCCCTGCTGCTTGGCTGGCTCGGGTCACTGCTCTGCCTCTTGGCTGGTCCTGATGCTGAGATGGGAGTTACAGCACGCCTGTTCTTTGGGAAGCGCTGTGGGGGAGAGAGGTTTGGTCAGTGTGGTTTTGCAGGGCTGAATTCTGAGGCAGGATCCCACCAGCCCTGCTCTCAGGCTGCTCACGGTGAGCCAGGCTCGGTCTCAGCATCACACAGGAGCAGGCTGGTGTGAGCCCCACTGAAAGGCCAGCCCCTGAAAAGCAGCTCCCTTTCTAACCCCAAACCCTTGCATCAGGCTGCCAGAGCGTGTTTCCTGATCCTGAGAGCTGTGCAGAGTCGGGATTGTGGGAATTGCAGTCAAAGGGCAATAGCAGGGCCAGCTGCACCCCTGTGGCTACAGAATCACAGGGATTTTTAATGGAGCATCTCTGTGATGGGGAATTATCCATTATCATTTGGAAGGTGATGGATTAACAATACTTCCCTCTTCCGTGGAACCTTTCAGAGGCTCCCAAAAGGCTCTAAAGATATTAATTAAGTCTCATGCCCTGTTATTAATGAAAGGATGTTTTCAGTCTGTTTAGTTTCCTCTCTGCTATAAAATGAAGCAGCGACACTCCGAGCTACATAAATCGGATGTTTGTTCACCCAGAGCGATTGGTCACAGATACTTATCTTGGATTTACAATCCAGACTAGAAGAAATTAATTGGGATTTTACCATTCAAAGTCCTCCCTCGTACAGGAGCAGTTGGAGACCATGACAGGCCTGTCAAAGTCCTCCCCGTTGAAGCAGGTCGCGTGAGGAGTCCTCCTTTTGAAAACAGTTTTATGCCCCAGTAAACATTCGTTGCCTCGCTCGTCCGAGGGTGACCACAGCTTGTAATCATTCTCTGTGCAAGGGACCCCTGAGAGGAGAAACAAGGCTGGGATGCAGACAGGTGCAGCTTTTGCAGCACCCCAGAGCCAGGGTTTAAAGGCAGAGAGATGCAGATGTCCCTGGTGCCCAGGAGCGCTGGCACCACAGCACAGGAATGCCTCTTCTCCACTGACTGAATGAGAGGACACAGCCTCAGGCTGTGCCACGGGGAGTTTAGGATGGACATCAGGAGAAAATTCTTCACTGAAAGAGTGACTGGGCACTGGAATTGTCTGCCCAGGGAGGTGGAGGAGCCCCATCCCTGGATGTTTAAAACAAGCCTGGACGTGGCACTCAGTGCCAGGGTTTGGTTGATGAGGAGGTGTTGGGTCATAGATTGGATTTGATGATCTTAAAGGTCTTTTCCAACCTGGTTCATTCTGTGATTCTGTGATTCCCTCCCCTCTCCACCCCCCTCTCCCCCAAAGTGCCGGGCCCCAGCCCTGTCCCACAGGGAAAGGCAAGGCAAGGAGCATTCCGGCTGGGAGCGCGCGGCGGCACGCGGCGACAGGAGGGAGCAGGCAGCTCCGTGGCACTGACAGCGAATCTGAATGAAGCCGTTCTGGTTACCAAACACATCCGTTCCCAACAAAACGTCGAGGGAATCTGTGATAAATTTTAGTCAAGCAAATTCCTCTGCTGGGTTTAACTGCGCTTTGATTAAAATGCTGCCTCGCAATCAAAGCTGAAATGGGTTATAAAACATTCATAGGCACAAGCCTTCTGAAGGATTTTTTTTTTTTTTCTCTCTCTTTCCTTTTCAACAAATTCCTCAGTGAGGAGGGAAGGAATACAGGGAGAGCACAGGGAACACGAGTGCCTTCAGCAGCTGGACGTGAGGCACTTGGGACAGGGCATGAGGAGATGCCCTCTCTCCCACCTCCAGAGCCACCCCAGGGATGGCTCTGCCAGTGCCCCCTTACCCAGCACATCGGTGGTGTTGATCTGCAGGATCAGCCAGCTGTGGCCATTCTCCTTGTAGGAGCCAAAGATGGTGAAAATGGTGCTCTTCTCGCCGGGCTCGGTCAGGAGGCCGTACACGAACACCGGCTTCTCCGAGAACGTGAAGACTTTCCACGTTTCCCCTTCGTTGGTGCTGTACCTGCACAAGAAAAGGAGACTGGGAGAGGTGCCAGGGGCATGTCCTGCCTGCTGCAGGGCACTCTGTGCCATCCCCAGCACCAGGGGCAGCCCCCGTGCCCTGACACTCACTTGAGCTGGTCGGTCTCGGTGCCTTGGGCGATGGCCACCAGAATTCCACCGTGGTCACCCCAGGTGTAGTAGTGGGGTCCAGACAGTGCCTGCAAGAGAGACGGTGCTGAGGGGTGACCAGAGCTGTGCTGAGTGAGGGCAAAGTGGCTGCAAAGTGTGATTTGTCAGAGACTCTGCCTGACCCAAGCTGATGCTTCAGCCTTGGCCAGCCCAGGTATCTGGAGGCACCAGAGGTTCAGGTGTTTAAGGGCACCATCTGCAGGTGAGAACAGCCAGCCCATTTCCCCTCATAGCTGTGTGGAAGAGCTGCCCTGAGCCCTGGACTCTGCTCCTCCTGTGCTCTGTGCAGGGAAAGAATCAGGGGAAGAAGTGCCATGACACAAAACCAGAGTCCATCACTCCTCCTCTCATTTGTCCCCGCTGTGAGGCTTTCCTGGCACCCAGCAGTGACTCGCGGCCTTCCCAGGACTGCAGAGAAGTGTTGGCTCTCAGGCTGTGGAAGGTGGCAGGAATGTTCAGAGAGAAGCAGGGCCATGGCATGCAGAAACAAGCCCTGGACACAATTCATCCATCCCACGGCAAGAAGCTTGGATTTCATGCTCACCTACACCTGCAGCACACAGTGAGCTTTGCTTCCCCATCCAGGGTGCCCAGAGCACCTCGGGATGAAAACAGGGAGCATGTCCATGCCACACCCTGCTCACAGGCCGTGCTGTCACACCTGGGGACACTGAACACACTGTTCCTTCCTTCTCTGGGCTGTGAAATCACCCCAGTGCTCTGCAGGGCAGGGAGCCTCCCAGCCTGCTGCTGGCCAAAAGCAGGGGAAGGAATTGTGCTGCTGCTCCTCTGCTGGGTCTCTCTGCACCTCTGCTCATGATACAAAGAACAGGCAGGACCTCGGTGCTGGTGGCTTTGGGTCAGTGCTTCCTCAGAATGTTGTAATTTCACCCCAAGGCAAACCTGTGGAGCTCAGCACCTGGAAGTCTCCGTTCTTGGATACCTTGCCCCATCTGCCAGCTGCAGGCTCCCCAGGGCTGCTCTCCAGCTGGGTTTTGGAGCCAGGAGCAGCCTCTGAAGCAGCTTGAGCAGCAGCCAGCCCTGTGGCATGTCCCAGGAGCTGCCCAGAGCTCACCCCGCAGGGGGAGAAGGAGGCTGCTCCACTCTGGGCTTAAATAGCTTGCAGATGTTGGGATACCACATTACACCGGCTGCAGAGTGCACAGGCAGACCACAAACACTGCCACAGACCAGAACATCCCCTCAGCAAACAGCAGCAAACTCCCCAGAAACCCAGGCCACCATTCCATTTTTCTGGGAGGAGCCAGAGCCTCTCCAAACTCTCTCACACACAAAGTTCTGGCCGCCAGTCCCACTTAAAACAGACCAAATGACCCGTGCCGAGGGCAATTTCTGCCAGGTGAAAAGGAGAAATAGAGGAAGGCGCTCTCCACCTACACCAGAGGCTCACCTCCAACCAACCCACACCTGGTCCTTCACCTAAAGACCTTTTTCCTTCTGTTTTAAGGAATTGAGCATCTTCCAGCTCTTGGATTTATATGAAATCACCTTTAATGTAACTGATTTATATTGCTGCCAGAATTCTTCCTGCTCCCCCACCACCCTGGCAGGTGTAAGAGCAGCCTTACCTCTCTCCACCTTGCTCCAGCACTGCTCGAGACATAAACATTGGTTTTCCTTGCCATGTTCTTGCCAACAGAGCCTGGGAGAATGGGAGAAATCATCCTTCTTGAGGAATACAAAATGATTGCTTAAAAGGAAGCCAGACACCTCCAAACTATTTTTGTCTGTGATTGAGGAGCTGATTTTTCACACTATAAATTAATCCCTTCAAAAGCAAATATTTCAAGGACTATTACAAGTTTTGAAAGCAGATGGGGGAAAAACCCATGGCTACAAACATGATTAAACAAAATGTGTGCGCTCTCCAGCAACGGAGCGAGACAAACAGGAATTTCTGAATCTTCAAGGAGCCCTTCACGAGGATCAGGGAAGAGGATCAGAACAGAGCAGGTTTCTCTCATCTCTGTGCTGCAGTGAAATGCTCATTCTGTAATTACTGTACGGGGACTGCAGCAGAGAAAGGACAGCAAAATGGACCATTTCAGTGCAGTTTATAAGCTGCTTGAACTCAATGCTGCCAAGCTCCTGGTGTCCTGACAACAACACCCCCCAGGCCAAGGGAAAAGCAGTACCAGTGGCGATGATCAGTCCTGGCGCTGACTCCTTGGAGAGGATGGGCATCCTGCGCAGCTGGAAATTCAGCAGCTGGCTCAGGCGCTGGGCCAGGTGGAGAGAGCAGCCCTGGGACAACTGGGAAAGCGGAAGAGTGGATTAACATCCATCCCTCTCTGCTCAGAAAGGCAAGGAGGGACTCCTCCGCGATGGCGCTGCTGTTCCCACCTCTCTTCGTAGAGTGAAAACACCTCCAAAATCACCAAGCACATCCCCAAACGCCACTTTTGTGGGGTTCTCCCTGTCCCAATGTTGGGTTACACCGTGTGTGTTATAGAAAAGCAGGCCTGGAATGCCCAGAGGTGCCCAGGGAGCACATCCAGGTCACCAGGGATGGGCATGGCAAAGAGGATCATGGCTTTATGGCCTCTGCACCCATTGTGTGAGAGGATTGTAGGGTGTGACCTTTTAGGGGATTGTTTATCTTTGCTGTTTATGGGATGGCACATCCCACCCCTCTCTGGTACCTGGCAGTCGATGTGCTCCCCGTACTGGGTCTGTGCCGGGGGCTGGAGCAGCTCCCAGGTGCCGCCCTTGTCGAAGGTGATGACGGAGCGCATGTTCTCCTCGCTGAAGGAGCCGTTGATCAGCGTGGCGATGTACACGCCCCGCACGCCCTCCACGCGGTGGAAATCCGCGAAGGGCTCGTTGGCAAAGTACCTGTGGGGTCAGGGAAACGGGAATTGAACCCTGCCCCGTAAGGCTGGGGATGGGGGGGATTGTCAGGCAAAGGTAAAGACAAAAATCACGGATTTTGGCTGATGTTCTCATCCCGCCTTACCTGACCAAGGTGTCGCTGCCAGCTCCTCCTGGGCTGTAGTAGAGCACATTTTCCAGAGACAGGGAGAACTTGAGGCCCTCTGCCTCCGAGATGTAGAGGTTGGTTCTGTTGTTGTCGTGGCTGACACACACGAACACCTGGTCCTCCGAGGCATCAGCAATGTAATATTCCTTTGGGACATAAAAACAGGCTTCGTGTGTGTGTGTGTGCACGCAGGGAGGGTTTACACATTTCAATTTCCTCTTAGCCTGCTTCCACCTTTTTGTATTTTTTCCATTCAGCAGGTGGAAAATCTTCACTTTGCTTTTCCTGTTGTGCTCCCTGCTCAGCGATTCTCATCCTCCGCCCTGCAAATCCCCCTGGAAGCAGCATTGGGTGCCAAGCCCCATCCCTGCTGGACCTCTGAACCCCCTGGAAGCTGGGAGTGCCCCCCACTGCTGTGCCAAGCACCAAGAACTTGCTTTTCATGCCCTTCTTCATCCCCACCAGCCCAGGGACACCACAGCACGTCTGGTTCATGGATCAAGGACTCTTTGCAAGCCCTGGCAGTGCCCTGGGCTTCCTCAGCCTGCAAGAATTGGATGCTCCAGGCCATGCCAGTGCACCCTACGCCATGGGAAGAGGTAAATTCCCCAAAAGCAGGGTCAGAGCAGTGGGATCAGCCCCTCCCTGGTGTCTGGGCTTTGCTGCCAGCCTCCATCCCCAGTGACAGTCCAGGTGCCATCGTGTAAGCCACGAGATCATCCCAAAGTGAGCCACCCTCCCCAGCAGGGTCATGTGAGGTCCCTTCCCACTCCTGCAGCATCTGGAGCTGCTGCTGACAGCGCAGGGTGTCCATGGCAAGGCAGGGAGCTGGGAGGCTGCTCGGGAAGCACCACTTACCTTAATTGGATGCTTGGTAATGAACTGTGCCACCCGCATGGGCTTGCGGTTGAAGGAGACCCAGAGCTGGACCGAGGGTGGCTCTGAGCTGCCAAGCAAACGCTGTGCAGAGCACAGGGACGTGTTAGGAGGGGCTCTCACCCCAAAAAATCACCCTCATCTCCACTGGGATCACCCAAATGCCTGGGACTTCCCCCTCCCTGCACGTGGGCAAAGCGTGGCAGCGGGGAGCAGCGATGCTGCCCAACGCTGGGAGCAGTGATCCCTGCTCAGGGTTTAAATTGCCACGGCCAGGGCTCAGCAAGGAGACAAACTGCCCTTCCTGGTCAGTCGTGGGGGGGGTAAGGAGGCTGGTTTTGATTCCTCCTTTCTCCTCAGAGCACACTGTCCTTTCCTTCCTATTTTTACCGATTTGCGCAAACCGAAAGGCGCCGGCGCGAAGCCGAGAAAGTAAAAAAGCTGGGGGCAACCTATTTCATACAGGATGCCAATGGTGAGGACCTAAACCCAGATCTAGGCTCCAAAAATAAGCGGCCTGGTTTTATTTTTTTCTTTTTTCCCAGGCTCTGTATCACTAAGCAACCGAACCTCCCACGGCAAGGAGCAGGAGTCAGAGCCCAGCCTGGCCCTTCCCCAGCACTGCCCTGCTGCAGCCAGCCTTGGAGGCAAGTGCTCATTCCAGCCCTGGGGATGTGATTCCCAAATGAGGGGTTTGCAGCCCTCCTCCCTCTGTCCCAGTGTTTCCCAGCAGTGCTTGCTGTGCTGTGGCATCCGGGTGATTTTATTGGTGTTCAGTCATTACAGCTGCAGGAGCAAGCAGGGTGTGCTGCCCAGTGCTCCAGAAGCAGCAAAAGCTACAAAGCACCCCCAAAATGGAGCCCAAACCCTCCTCATGCTTCCAGGATGCTGTCCCTGAGCTCAGTGGCTTCTCTGCAGAGACACAAACCGCCCCTAGTGCTCCATCCAACGCCAGCGCCGAGCCCTCGATAAAATCTCCTGCAAACCACAGAGCAGGCACGGCGCCAAGGGGCCGGGCCCTGGGAGTTACAGGCTGTTCTACCTGCAAGGGAGGCTTCTGAGGAGCTGGAATTGCTCTGCAAATGTTCCCTGCCTCCATCAGACACTGCTGTGCCCGCTCAGGGGTCAGAGGTGACGCACCCATCCCTCACTGCCCAGGAAACCCACCCTGGTTCTGCCAGCAGCCGCCCCTAAATAAAGGTTCCTTCTTAAAACACTCGATGGCAGCTGCAGGGGAGAAAAGCATCTTCTGAAAAGAAAGCTACTCCTTAAATTCTAGAAGGATCAGGGCTTTATCCCCCTGGCCCTGCCCTCAGAGGAAGCACAGACACTTTCTTGCTTCCCTTCAGGTTTGTCCGAATTTGGCCAAGAACTGTAAGAAGCACAGGGAGGCTGCGGCTGCAGAGGGACCAGGTGACCACTTTTGCTCACCCACATCCTTTTTCCTTAGGAAAGCAGACTGAAAATGCAGCTTTCTTTCCAGGCTGGAGCACATTAGGCTGCTTGGACCTTGTCCACGTTTGATGGTAATCTCCTCTGACAAGCGGCCTCCTGTAACCACGGAGCTGCCCAGCCACATCCCCCTTCCCTGCCACCCCCACCCCGACGTCCTTCCCAGCCATCCCGTGGTTTTCCCCAGGTCCCAGCCCTCTGCAGCTGACCTACTTCTGCCCAGGCTGCCGGAGGCAGGGGCACGGAAACACCGCCGGGAGCGCGGCACGGGCAGCACTGCTGCGAGCCCACGGGGGTGGCAGCTGCCAGCAGGCTGGGTGACACCTCTGTGACAAGCCAGTGAGCTCTGAAGGCTGTGAGATGCAGCAGGGAGTGGCAGCATCCCTGGCAGATGCTCTTACCCACTGTGGTTCTGCAGTACATCACAGAATCCCAGAATCCCAGAATCCCAGAATCCCAGAATCCCAGAATCCCAGAATCCCTGCGTTGGAAGAGACCTTCCAGATCATGAAGTCCAACCCATGCCCCAACACCTGCACTAAACCCTGGCACCAAGTGCCACATCCAATCTTTTTTTAAACACATCCAGGGATGGTGACTCCAGCATCTCCCCAGGCAGACAATTCCAGTATTTTACCACTCTTTCCATAAATAACTTTTTCCTAATATCCAACCTATATTTCCCCTGGCACATCTTAAGACTGGGTGGTGTCGACCCTCAGCGGTGAATTCCTCACGTGTGACCCCAACTCTGGTGGCCATAACTCACCACAGACTTGGTTGCAAACATGTATTTGTCCCTGAGCTGGAAGTCTTCCACATCTTCCAGGATGATGTCCTTGTTTTCCCGGCTCTGGAAGAAGTCTGTGCTGCGGATGACCGTGGAGGCCCCCGAGGGCTCGTGCCGCTCGATGTACACCGTGCTGGGCTTGTCGTAGGGCTCGACCCCCCTGCGGGCACAGGGGACGGGGTGGGGTTGGAGAGAAAGGCAGCAGGAGCAAGGAGATGGGGTAGGGGGAATGGGCAGCACCCCTGGGTGCCAGTGTGGGTGGCTGTCACTTGTCACCTCGCTGTGCCACGTCCCCACGGTGCAGGGTGAGGGGAGCAGGGCTGGGACACACCCTGGTACCCGGATCCTTGGTTCCCACAGGGCAGGAAGCAATTCAAGGAGTGAGGAGTGAGAGAGGAGAGGAGCTGGGTGCAATACTTACCAAGAAAAGGACTTGACGTGTTCCTGGATCATTATCCAGGTCTGGCCAAAGTCATCTGATTTCCAGAGCTGCAACGACAAAGGTGAGAGATGCCAGTGGGACTGGGACACAAACAGACCCAATCCTTCAAGAGACCCAACGTGTCCATCCATGGCTCCTCTCATGACTTCCCTTCATGTGGCAGCTCCTGGAGCAGCAGCAGCTTTCCTAACAGAATAACCCAAACCTGTCCTTTATCCTTCTACCAGGAAGATTTCCCTTCTGTTTCACCTCCAGGTTTTACTCACTGTGTCTGTCTGAAGGTGCTGTAACTACTTTCAATCTTTACCCGACAGCTCCAGAGGGGAAAAAAATTGTTTGTACTCAAGGAGCAATTTGTTATTCAGGACCCAAAGCCAAACCACAGGCCCACATGAAACACTGCAGAGGTCACCCTGCCTCGCCTGCCAGTGCTCTGTGGTGAGTTACGACCACAAGAGTTGGGGTGATGGATGCAGCTGGGAGGAGGAAAAAGGAAGGGAAATAGGACAGGCATCCTGCAGGTATGATATCCTCAGAGGTAAGGACAAGACTGACTGTAGGGAAGGGAGTGTCCTGGCCGATTTGGGCAGCTCTGCATGTGAGATCAGACACCCTGAATGGCCCAAGCATGAAGCCACACGGCCCTGGCACGAGGCAGGGTGGCTCTCAGCTGTGGGGGACATGGGAACATCACAGCAGGGCAGGGGCAGGGTGCTGGTTCCCCACCTGAGCAAAGTGCTCACCTGTTTCTTAGGGTGGGACCTGTCGAAGCCCAAGAGGAGGCTGGGGTTCCTGCTGTGCAGGAGGAGGTCTGCTGCTCTGAAGGGAATGGAGAAGCCTTGGATGGTGTTGCAGAAGTCGGTGGTGATCCAGAGGTACGGGGCAAAGGCGTCCACGAAGATGTACTGGGAGTGGAGGGACAGACAGGGGGAGGAGAAGGTCAGAGCAGAGCTCAGGCTGGCAGCAATGAAGGTGAACATCCCAGGGGAGCCTTTGGGAGGGCAAACTCTGGAGGAGAATTTGGCTGTCCCAGCCACCCCTCTCCAGCGTCACCAAGCCGTACAAGAAGCGCCTGGCACATGCCACCTCTGCCCCAGGGTCAGCCCAAGGGGTGTCCAGCTCCCTGTGACAGCAGGGATAAAGGGACAGCTGCCAGGTCCCCCTCACCCTCTTGTTGTCAGCAGGGCTGTGGTAGAACTGGGCGATGGCCACCTCGCTGCTGTTCCCCCCATCGAAGCTGAACCTCTCCGAAATCTTCTTAAAACTCTTCCCGTAGTCATAGGACACGTAAACCTGCAAAGGAGAAGCCCCAGAGTGAGAAGCACAAAGTTCTGGGCTCCCTTCTGACAGATTTGGTGAAAACTCCGTGAACCACGAGGCAGGGAAAGATTTGAGATTTCCCCAACTGTGCCTTGAGCCCATGGGGCAGCACAGGGGATGTTTAATTTGTTTGTGCCTCTGAACCCAAACTCGTGGGCCTTTTTTGATTCTCAGGACACAAGAGCAAGTCAGGCTGTAGCTCAACTGAACCACCTGCTTGCCTGGCCCAGAAGCAGGAGGTGCACCTGCACAGGGCTGGGGTGTGCTACTTACATCACTGTTCTTGGGACCCAGCAAGGACAGGCTGTCCCTGGCCAAGGCCACAATCACGTTGCTCTTCTCTCCTGCCCAGTGAACGACCATCTGATTGTGGGAATCGTTGAGGCTGACCTGCAGGGCCAAGGAAAAGGACACCCTGAGCCACAGCCTCACCCACAGGGACAGCAAACACCTTGTGCCACCCATCCTTGGAAACATCAGACTTTGGGAAAGCTCATTCCAAGCAGCACCTCTCCTGAACATGTCAGCAGAATGTTCAGGTAAGTTTTCCCTTTATTCTTCCTCAGACAAACAGGATTTGGGGGATAATGAGATGAAAACTCAAACCAAAGACTGAGAAGTGTTTTCAAATCCACACTGATGAGGCCACGGGGAAACAGAGGCAGCTTTTTCTGCCTGATGGGAAGCAGAGGGCCAGGCACTGATCCCTTCTCTCTGGTGCCCAGTGACAGGACTCGAGGGGCTGCCAGGAAGCTGTTTCGGGGCAGGTTTAGATGGGAAAGGGTGCTGGGCACTGCCCAGGCTCCCCAGAAAATGGGCACAGCCCCGAGGCTGCCAGAGCTCCAGGAACATTTGGACAACACCCCCAGGGATGCACAGGGTGGGATTTGGGGGTGCTTGTGCAGAGCCAGGGGTTGGGAACCTTCCAGCTCGGGATATTCCGTGATTCCAAAGGCCCTGCTGGTTCCCAGCACACACAGTCCCGTTATTCCCGTGTGTGCCGCATCTGCCAGCACAGGGCTGGTTTCTATGGGGAAGCTCTGGCAGCATCAGCACGGGGGGAGCTGCAGGCGCAGGACAAACCCTCGGTGGCTGTCACCAGCCAGCAGGGACAGCCGGGCGAGCTGGGCAAGCCGGGGGAAGCAGCTCAGCCCGGCCATGGATGGGTGCCCCGCTCCCCGCAGCACAGGACGTGCGTGCCTGAGCCCTCGCACGCCACGGCTCAGCCCAGGGCTCCTAACCCCGGGGCTCGGGGCCTCGGGAAGCTGTAAAAATACCGGGATAAGCCCTTCTTAGGCTTGATACCCTGCAGCTCTCGCTGACCCCGGGATCAGCGAGCAGCACCGCCTGGAAGAAGGGGCTGCTTTAACCTCCAGCAGGCGAAACACTTGGGAAAACAAGGTCTTTATTCTGGAAGGAGAGAGGGGGGAGAGAGCCGAGCAGAAACCCTCAAATCCCTCTTATGCAATAGGCTCGCAGGAGGGGAAAGAGAACCGAACGCAGCCCCGGCAGGGAGCATCCCCCGGGCCCGGCATCCCCCCGGGGCCGGAGCATCTCCCCGGGGCCGGAGCATCCCCCCGGGGCCGGACCATCCCCCCGGGGCCGGAGCAACCCCCCGGGGCCGGACCATCCCCCCGGGGCCGGACCATCCCCCCGGGGCCGGAGCATCCCCCCGGGCCGGAGCATCCCCCCGGGGCCGGAGCATCCCCTCAGGGCCGGAGCATCCCCCCGGGGTCATCCCCCCGGGCCGGAGCATCCCCCGCCGGAGCATCCCCCCGGGCCCGGAGCATCTCCCCGGGGCCAGAGCATCCCCTCAGGGCCGGAGCATCCCCCCGGGCCCGGAGCATCTCCCCGGGGCCGGAGCATCCCCCCGGGGCCGGAGCATCTCCCCGGGGCCGGAGCGCCCCGGCTGCCCGGGCAGGGACCCCCCCCACCGGGCAAGCCCCGCCGGAGCTCCCGGCCACGAACGCGGAGCAGATTTAGGTCAGGCAGCAGCATCAGCTCCAAAGCCAGGCAGCCGGAGCCCTGCGTGCCCGCGGAAAAAAAAAAAAAAAAAAAAAAATTAAAAGGAAGAGACGCTGTTTGAGGATGCAGGGAAAGAGGGCGGAGAAGGAGGAATTGCTGCTGCCCACTGAGACAGCCGGCAGACAGCCTCGGGTGTGGAACAGAGAGCAGCTCTGCGCTCCCAGTCCCCCCTCCCCTGCTCTAAAAGCAGAATAACCCCGTTTAAATCCCCGACATCTCTGTTGGTTATTTTGGGTGCAGCTTTTTTGGGTGCCCAGCTGTGCTCGGGCACTGCTGGGAACACAAAACTTGGCCCTTTAGATCCTCTCAGTCAAGAGGGGTTTGTTACTACCTCAGTGTCACTTTTAATAGTACTTCTCTTTTTTTTTTTTTTTTTTCTTTCCACGAGAAATCCAACACTTGGAGTTTCAAAAGCAGGGAAACCAAAGCAGACTCCTATCTGCACCTTGATTTAACCTCAACAGTAAACCTTTCTGGATTTTTTTTTTTCTTGTAAGATAAAGCAGACAGCAAGACCTTTTTGGAGACTTGGGAAGTGCAATGAAACCCAAAAACCAGGTTTGGGTTTAGGGGAGCCAGCTGAGCTTTGTTAGTCCTTGAGGAGCCGGGTGAGCTCAGGCACGGTTTGATTTTGCCAGGGTCCCTATATAAAGGCAAAGTGGAAGCAGGTGAGGTTTGGCTCCCTGGTAGGAGGGAGGAAGTTTGGGAGCAGCAGGAGAAGGCAGCACCAGGATGCTGTAAGTCCCCCAGGAAGGGGTTGTGCAGCAGGGACTCGAGTTTAGGAGCCTCACATTTTTATTTTTGCTGCTTTGTGGCCCTTCAGAGCTCTGTGGGGACCCAAGAGGCTCGGGGGGAGCACCAAACAGGACCCCACAGACAGCAGCTGATGTCCCATAGACCGGGATGGGTTTTGTGGAATGATTTTGGAATAAAGCTGCTCTTGGGGACCCTGCCCTGCTGCTGTGGCATTGTCACAGTGTCCCCACCTCCCCTTGCTGGGGAACTGGTGTAACCTCTGAACAGGCAGTGACTGGTGCCTAATGGAAACAGCATTTAGCATAAATTCCACTTAATGGGGAAGTGTTTTGGACTTTGCCAAGCGATTAAGTGTATATGAAATATGCATGAAATTCTAATTTGTCCTCCTAATATGCAAGGTGCCAAATGAAGTCCAGGAGGGGAAAACTGGAGCCAAGACATAGCAGAGGCTGCTTGTAGCTGTAGTTAATGGAGTTAATGTTTCAAGCTCTGCTATGTATTTATTTCTTTGTTAACAGCATCTTCCAACAAATGAATGCCCTGCAGGAATGGGATGGGAAGAAGACAGCCCCTGGAGCTGCCATCTGAGAGCAGGTATGAGCTCCAGGGATGCAGCTGGAGCCTGAGTGCTCCAGGCTGGGCTGGCAGGGGGAATGTCTGGGAGCTGAGGTGGAAGAGATGCCCTGCTGAGCCTGGAGAGGTGATGGATGGCAGGAATTGAGGGGACCTGGGGGAGGGGGGAGAGAACAGTTCTGATTCCTCGAGCGCCCAGGGCTGGGAGCAGAGCCCTGATCCACGTTCTTTGGCACCTAAACACCAGCTTCCCTTCTTTCCACATCCCTCTCAGTTGCCTATGCCCAGGTTTGGAGTTTGCAGAAGGATTTTGGTTGTGGAGGTGGCTCCCCTGGCATGTGACAAACAGCCCCTGGCTCCAGCACGGTGCAGGCTGGCCAGGGGGTGAGTGACTGGCAGGGACAGCTCCCTGGAGCTGCTCTCAAGCCCTTCCCTCACCAGAGAACTCTAAATCCCAGCCTTGGAGCCCTGCTCTGCGTGGGAAGCGTGACTTCCCCGTGCAGAAATCCCAGTGCTGGCTGTGGTGAGCCACCAGCTGAAATACCGTGTGCTGGCTGATTGTAACAGCAGTGACAAGTGACAGGACAGCATTAGGGGCTGTTCTTGGTGTCCAGCAGCGTTGGGAGCTCGCTCTGTGTGTCTCTGGGTTTGTTTTGTTGAGGATTAATGCTCCAGCTCAGGCCGGGCGCTCGCGATTCCTGTGACAGCCCAGGGGCTGGGGCTCAGAGCTGTGAAACTGAGTGCAAGAACAAAGATTCCTGGGGATCATGGGGGTGTTTTCCCATCCTCAAAATGCAGTTCCCATGGAATTTCTGGATACTTAATAAATTATTCCTGCTGTTTGATAAGCAAGGGTGGCAAAGAGCAAGGGCCCTGTGTGGCTGTGAGAAGCTGCTGAAACCATCCAAGTGTTGCCATCAGCTCAGATCTGGGCTTCAGGGCTGCCAGGGCACGTGTGGAGAAGGGGAATGGGCTATGCTTTGATCCCATACCTGGGGGAATGAGGATGGGGCTGGAGAAAGGGTCAGAAGCAAAGGACAGCAGAGGGCAGACACAGAAAAGGTGCTGTGACCGTGCTCCTCCTCATTCCAGCTGGCTGGAGGCCGCAGAGGACAGTGCCAGGCCTTTTGTGCCCATTCCCTGTGCTCCCCCCAGCAGGGCTTACGCAAGAGCCCGGCCCCAGAGTGCCCTGGGTGGCTCCCGTGCTCCCGGCACGGCACGTTCCCCGCTAAAGCTTCATTACTGCACCTTCTGCTCTGCTCCCGAGCAGCTGCTCCCAGCCCTGCCAGGGTATTTTAAAACACAGCCTGTGCCTGCCGTGGCGCTGCTTGTGGCTTGGACTGAAAATGCCAGGGTCTGAAATCACCGATATGAAACACGGGTGACTCATTTCGGAGAGCGCCAGGCCCCGTGTTAATTCAGTTAATACTGGAATCATCTGCTGGCGGGGCTGTTTTCTCTCCGCCACCACCGAGAGAGCTCTGCCCCCCCGAGCTGTTGTTTCCAGGAGAATGGAAAACAGGAGGATTGGGGTCAGGGCAGAACCCCAGGAACAACGTGGGTTCTCCTAAATGGATAAAGGGACAGGGATGTGATGGGAATAGAGGCTTCCCCAGCAGATTTGGGAAGTGCTGATGGAATTCGCTCCCCCGTGACGAAGCAGGAAGGCTGCAGGAGAGGTCCAGAGTGTGCCATGAGCTTGTCATTCCAGCTCTGGGAAGCTTGAGCGATGCCCCTGGGACACCACAGCACAGGAAGCTGCTGGAGGGGAGAAACAATGAACAAAAACACAAATACCTCTCCCAGGCACCATGGTGCCAGGAGCAGGAACTGCGTGGCTTCCAGGGATCAAGCTCTGGCAAAAAGCAAACGCCAGGAGCGGGGAAACCTTCTCAGGGTGGCCATGAAAGACCCAGCAATGGGGAGAGGGAGCTGCTAACACAAAGGAGGAGGAAAAGGACGTGGCTGTCACCACCCAGGGCACCTCCAGAAGGGTAAAGTCTGATGTGGGGAGGGCTCTGCCAGGCTGGCAAAGTAGGTCAGAATTAAGTACGGTTCAATTGCGATGCGGCGTGACTGATGTCTGCGCTCGCCCCGCAGAGCACTGCCTGCCTCTCGGAGAGCAGCAAGGCTCCCTGCCAGCCCTGCACGTTTGGAGAGGAGGTTATCTGAGGTCCCCATCAGCGCAGAGGGGTGGGCAGTGTCAAGGTCAAGTGGTGGGCTGGGGAGAGGTCAGGTCGTAGTAAATGGCCTGGAAATGATGAAAACTCGGCACTTTTCCTCAAAGGCAGGGTTGGTTCTCACCAGGAAGCAGGAAGGTTGGAGCAATGGTTGTTTCACCCAGAAGGGGAAGAGAAAAATGATGTTAGGGCAGGCACTAACACTGGTTCAGGGGATAGGGAGGCACAGAGGTGACAGCTCTGCTGTGCAGGTTATGGGCACAGGGAGAGGCTCGAGCCTGCAGTGACAGCAGAGAGGGGAAGTGGCTGCCACAGGAGCCACCAGCACTCAGAGAAGATGTCTTCTGTCCCAGCGTGGTTTAAGGCAAAGATTTCCTGTGAGCCACACGCTTCTGGGGGTGGCTTGAGGTAAATCCTTTCCAAAGAAGGGGAAGGGATGGGTGCAGGTAAAGGTCAGATCTGGGTTAGCCGCGTAAATGCTCTCATAACTCCCCCTCAGAACCAGCAGTTCCAATCTGGGCTCCTGCCCCAGCATTTTTCCTCTCTGTCTGCCACAGCCGTGACACAACACCCGTCCCCACGGTCACCCTGCAGCCCAGCACAGGCAGCCAGAGTGGCTGCTTTCCTCTCCCTTGGTTGCTGCAGTCCGTGTGGCTCGTGGCTGGTTCGCACCCAGCAGCATCCCAGGGATTTCTGTGGGATGCTGGGGAGGTTCCACGGGAATGGAAAATCCGGGAGCCAGGCGCTGTGCCCAGGTCTGAGCAGGGATGTGCAGGCAGGAGCACAGAGGTTGTGAGGGGACAGGAGGGTGGGTGGCAGAGCGGCCACGGTGACGGTGGCCAGGGGCTCGTGCCAGGAGCAGGAGGGCAGGGTGAGGTGCCACGCTTGTGGCAGGGGTTCAGGGAGCCCTGCTGGCCCCAAGGGGTGAAGTTTTCTTGCCCTGGGGATGCTTCTCTGCTGTCTGTGGCATCCTAGGAAAGTCCTGTCTGGTGTCAGTGCCCGCCTCAAACAGTCTGTCCATTGTAACCCTCACCAACAACCCCACAGAGGTGAGGGCTCTGAAAGGGAACAAAATCTGCTCTGTCTCGAGGCTGACAGACTCCAGAGTCAGGCATTTGGTCTCTTGATTGCTGCTGCTGCTTCAGAGCCAGAAAAAGCCAAGGAAAAGCCACAAAGGGTTTTAGGCTGCTGGTCCTGTCATTTGGTGATGGTCCTGGGAAGTTTTGCTGCAGCTGCCCGGCAAGGATGAGGGTCCAGATAAAAATCCAATAGCATCCCGTGCTTGTGCTTTGGTGTCCAAGGCAAGAGGGCTCTGAGCCTGTTCCTGAGGGTGCTGAGTAAGCTGTGCTTGGCTCCTGAGGAGCTACAGAAGGGTTTGGATGTTCCTGCCCTGCTCGGTTCCAGACAGAGCGATTCATCCCTCACTCTGCTCCCCTGATGACATCACCCACACCAGCAGCAAACCCTGCTTCCCCCGCCCCTGAGCTGAGCCCGGGCTCTCAGCTGTCCCACCAGCCCGGCTCAGGAGCACAGTGGAGAGGCCAGGGAAGGGCAGGGAGTTTTGGGGCACGAGCCAGTGCGTAGCATATGGCCAAGTGACCTGCCAAAGGCACGGGAGCGGGATGTGTCCCGGATCAGGGACTGCAGTGACACGGCGCAAGGATGCTGGCTGCAGGCTCTGCCCCTTCTGCTGATGGCCCTGAGAGAGGAGTGCTTTGACTGCTCGATTTTCTGCTGGGATTGGAGTGCCAGAGAGCTGGGGGAGGGGGGTCACGGGGATTGTTGGGTGCTTGTGACCAGGCACGAGCCCCCTGAGCACGGTGCTGCCCGGCTTTTCCGGCTTCCCAGGCTTTAGGAACTTGTGTGGTCAGGTCTGTAACGCAGCCCAGGACCCACGGGCTCCCTCCTGCCCCTTTTAGTAAAGCAGAGCCCTGATTTAAAGCACTTAGGAGAACTCAGAAATGTTTGCCAAGCAACTCTTCCTGGTGACACACCTGAGCTGTAAAATCTGTGTGTGCTGCCCCAAAGCAGAGGAAGGAACGGGTTCTGTGTGCTCTGCTGCCAGTGAGAGCAACTCCATTCCCCAGGCAAATCCCCTCTGGAAGCTTGAGGCAATGAGAAAAGCCCAAACAGTGGCAAACTGTTGAACTCCCACTGCCTCCTATTAGTCCTGGCCCAGAGAGTGACAGGGCTGCTGCACCCTCCTGGAGCTGCAGCTCCGTGTGCAGGTGACAGGGACACTGCTGCCAGAGCAGCTCTCCACCTGGCAGCTGGGGGAGACAGAAGGGAAAGTGCCACCAGTGCCTTGCCGTGGATGAGAGACAAGTGTCATGTTTTCTTCTAAAATGGGGTAGCTGTGTTATGCTAAAAACAGCCGAACGCTGAGGAGGTAGAGGAGGCGAAGCAGATTTTCAAGGGGAGGAGGAACAGCTTTTCCCTAAACAAGGGAACAGAAGGGCTTGAGGAGCAGCAGCAGCCCTGCATGTGCCCCTCCAGCAGCTCCAGGGCCGGCCCTGCCTCGTGACCGAGGCTCCTTCTCACCCTACCCGTAGCAAAAATGGGAAATTGGGGGGAAAACACCACCCAAGGAGGCAAAGGCAGATGTCACTGAAGGCTCAAAGCCTCTCCTCGAATGTGCTGAGTCCCTCCGTGGGTTGGTCCCCCCCCACCATCAGCATTTTGGGCACGTGATGGGGACACAGTGTCAGCAAGGAGGATCAAGTAGGGCAGCGAAGTGTAGTCCAGCATGTGGGTGCATCAAAAATAAAGCAGAACCTTTAAGGCTGAAGCTTTCCACAGCTGAAAGTCCAAGTGGAATTTGTCATCACCCCCCAAAAGAGATGGGAAAGGGGGTGAGGGGGGAGCCTTCATGGTCCTGGCAGCAAAACTTGGCAGTGAATGGAGCCCGAGCAGGGATGCTTTCAGAAATAGCAGTTTCTGTGTTTTCCTGCCATGAGCAGCTCTGCTCCCCTTCTCTTCCCAGGGCCGGTGGAGGATGGCTTGGACACGCCAGGAGCCCTTCTCCCGGGGAAGGACACGGCGCCTCACAAATAGCCATGTCCTCCCCGGCGTCACCTCCCCTGCCCGGCTCCCGAGCGCGGCGATGCTCACCGCGAGCATCCCCGGGGGAATCGCTGTCCCCTCCCGGCTCTCCGGCCGCGGGGATGCCCGGCCCCGATCCCCGCCGCGTGCCCTTGGCCGCTCCCGCTGGGAGCGCATCTCGCCGGGAGCGAGCCCGCAAGTACCACCGCGAACGTGACCGCGGCGAGCCGGCTCCGGGCGAGCCGGCGATGCGGGGATCAGCCGGGAGCAGCCGCCTGGAGACGCGCTGCCCTCCACAGAGCCGCGAACGCACGCACCGACCCTTCCCCAGGCGGGACGCGCCGCGACCCCCGCGGGAGGATGCGGAGAGGGGGGCGATGATGGAGCGCGCTGCTCTCGGGGGTGGGCGAGCCGCGCTCGTCCCCCCTCCCCATCGGCGGAGCGGGCTCACCTGTCCGTACACCTGGATGGGCTCGGGCGGGCGCGGCGCGGCGCGGCGGCCCCGCGGGGGCTCGGCGGGGGCGGCGGGGGCCGGCGGGGCGCGGAGCAGCAGCAGCGGCGAGCGGGCGCCCGCGGCCGCCGGCAGCAGCAGCAGCAGCGGCAGGAGCGGCAGCAGCCGCCGGGGCAGCGGGGCGGCCCGGCCGGCCCCGCCAGAGCTCCGTGTCGCCATGTTCGTGCCGCCGGGGCCGGGCGGAGCGGAGCGGGGCCGGGAGGAGCGGAGCCGAGCCGGGCGGAGCGGAGCGGCAGCCGCGCCGCCGCCCGGAGAGAATGTGCATGGGCAGCGCTGCCGCTGAGAGCCCCCCCGCCGCTCCCCGCGGGCACGGATGCTCGGGCCCCCTCCCCTCTTCTCCTCTCCTTCTCCTCTCTTCTTCTCCTTCGTCCTCTTTTCCTCCTTCTCCTTCTTTCTCTCCCCCTCCGGAGGATGCTCGGGTCCCCGACGAGATGGAGGGAAAGAAGTTGTAGTTAATTTCTGTGAAATGGAGTAAAGCTCGGGCCTCCTCCCCTCTTCTTCTATCCTCTCTCTCCTTCTCCCTCTTCCTCTTTCCCTCCTTCTCCCTCTTTTTCTTCCTCTCCCCCTCCAGAGGATGCTCGGGTCCCCGACGAGATGGAGTGAAAGAAGTTCAAGTTAATTTCTGTGAAATGGAGTAAAGCTCAGGCCCTCTCCACTCTTCTCCTCTCTCTCTCCTTTCCCCTGCTCTTTCTCATCTTCCTCTTCTTCCCCCTCTCTGGAGGATGCTCGGGTGCTCATGGAGATGGAGTGAAATGATAAGTTCAAGTTAATTTCTGTCAAATGGAGTAAAGAGAAATGAAGCAGCCAGGGATCAAGCTGAAGGGAGCGAGAGTGAATGGAAGGAAACTGTGCTGAAGTAAATGAAGCTGTTTAGGAGGGTGTGGAGTGACAGGGCAAAGGGGAAAGGCTTCAAACTGGCAGAGTAGGGTTAGATTGGATGTTAGGAAGAAATCTTCCCCTGTGAGGGTGGTGAGGTCCTGGCACAGGGTGCCCAGAGAAGCTGTGGCTGCCCCTGGATCCCTGGAAGTGTCCAGGGATGGGTTGGATGTGTCTTGGAGCAACCTGAGATAGTAGAAGGTGTCCTGGCCCATGGCAGGGGGTGGAATGGGATGAGCTTTAAGGTCCTTTCCAACCCAAACCATTCTGGAATTCTATAAAATAAACTCAAGTAAAAGCATTGCAGCTGCTTCTCTCTGGGGGATGAGTGAGGCTTCCCCCCAAAAAAGCCAAGGCACATCTTTCCTCCCACGTGCATCCTGCAGGTGTGGGTCTGAAACACCCCAGGACTGGTGGGAAGGGGCAGAGTTGTCCAGGCTGAGTTTGATGGAATCCCAGTGGTGTGAAATCCTGGTAAGACAGGCTCAGGTCCTTGCTGCTGAGTGTGGTGAAGAGCTGAGTCTCCTTCTGGGTGGGAAGGTGAAGGTGTGGATGGATGTCAAGAGGAAAAGGTGCTCATGGTTTCACAGGTTTTTGTGACAGATTTGGTTCATTTCTGGCAGCCCTCAGAGGTCTTTATCTCAATTTCTGCCATCTTTTTACCTGGGCAGAGCTGGGAAGGCGAGCGAGACGTGGTGGGAGTGGGAAGCCAGAGACCCTCAGGGTCTCTCCAGGGCCTTCTGCCACCTCTCCCAGCCGTAGCAGGAGCGTTTGAGCTGTGCCAGTGGCCCTGTGCTCCCCACAGAACACCTGGCATGGGTAAGGTGCCCATAACTCGTGGATGTGCAGGAGGTGATGCTCGGTTGGTTGTGCAGGGACAGCACAGGACCGATGCCAGTGGCCACAGCTCTGATTTATTGGGGCAGCTCAAAGTGCTGGACTCCCAGGAGTGAGGATTCCCCTGGTCCCAGAAAGGAACTTGTCCCGTCCCTGCCTGGGGCTCGTGTGTGTCCTGGGTCTTACGGAGCAAGGATTTGAGGCAGGAGACTCCAAGGGCAGTGGGAGATGACAGGAGAGCTGAGCTGTGCCTGTTGCTCAGCCCCAGCTCGTCTCTCCAAGCCAGAGGGGGTTATTTTGGGTGTGTTCTTGCTGCTAAGAAAAGGCTCTGGCCTCTGGTGTCTCTGAGGTGCTGGGAGCAGACTGATGGCTTTCAACCCCCCACATGCACCATTCCAGCATTTCCATCAAGGAAAATGGACGTGGCCCAGCAGTGAAGGAACAGGAGCCCATAAATCCCAGGGACAGCCCTGAGCCACCCTTGCTCCCCCTTATTCCACTTGCCTTAATAGCAGGAATGTTGTCCAGAGCTTTCCCCGAGGTGCTTTCACCTAGAAACCCAGTTAGTGCATTTCAGTTATCGGGTCAATACAATTAGGAGCCCTCCTAATGAAGCTTTTAGAGGTCTTGACTCGGGGTAATGTCCCCCTGGAGGGCAGGAGGTCACCGTGGCTGTGGGCAGGGTCAGTGAGGGACTTTCATTGTGTGGGAATCCCTGTGGCCAGCTGCTCTCTGGGCCAGAGGAGAAGGACTCCAAAAGGACCTGGAGATGAGGAAAAGAATAAGAAAGTGGAGGAAATGAGGAAGTGCCTTTGCTAAATGGAGGGAATTGTGCTTGTGGGGTGCTGTGTCCCTCTCCCAGCCCTTGTTTCACACTCCTTGCAGGGTGCATGGAGGGTCCCTGTCCCCCGTGGGCTCCCTGGGGTGGGCACAGGGACAGAGCCCTGGGGTGAAGCCAGCCCTGGTCAATGCTCACAGATGAATGGCTCTTTCTCTGTGCAGGGAAACACACGTTTCCCTTGCCAAGGTATTTTTTGTTTCTTGCAAAGAGACGTAAAGGGGAGAGGGGAACAGTGCAGAGTTTATTTTAAGGTCCATCTGGATTTCATCAGGCAGCAAAAGCTGTGAACTCCATGAGCAAGGCGAGGAGCCCCTGGCCCCCTGGTTTTCCTTTCCCTCTTCCTTGAGACCTTTCCCTGTCTCAGCTTTAGAGGTCCCCAAGGGTTTGGGGGACGGAGGGGCTGGAACAGCCATTCCCCACAAAGCCTCACTGAGAGAGTGAAGCTGCTTAAAGGAGCCACTGCTCCCTGCTGGAGCTCAGTCAGGCGGCAAAACAGGGATGCCAGGAGCCAAAGACATCACCCCACTCATGAGCCTTCCTCAGAGGATGGTGATGATGGTTGTAGGGCTTCCTGCAGGGCTCAGGGCTGTGTCAGAGGCACCCAATTGTTGCATTCACACAGCACGGGGTCACTTTGTGTGCTGGGGTCTCAGCCTGAGGTACAGACGTGCCCTGATGTGTGGCAGAGCATCGTGTGGGGAGGGAGGAGGGAGGGAAATGCCCCGTGTGGGGTGGGACAGGGAAGCTCTTGCAGACAAATCAGCAGGAAAGGCTCTGGTGTCAGGAAAAGCACGAGGAACAGGGTCATGGACCAGGAGCAGGGACACCCCGCGTGTGTCCCCCAAGAGAGGCAGCACGGCAAAGCCACTCCTGCCCCACGCTGGGGCTGGGGGAACGAGGAGGAGGAGGAGGAGGAGGCAGGGCATCCACGCAGGTGCAGCTCCAGCGATGGCTGTCGTGAGCAACATCCCCATCTTGTGGCAGCAGCAGCAGCACCGGGGGAGCAGAGCCGGAGCTGCTGCTCCGTGTGCCCGGTGCCCCACGGCCACCGCGGGGACGCGTCCGTGCCGCAGCCCTGGCAGTGTGACGGGCAGGACGCGATCTCGCGGTGATGGGTGCTGCAGACCCATCCCGCTGGGAATGCCGGGTGCCGTGGGAGGGGGCACTGGGCACCAGGGGTGATGCCATTTCATCCTAGGACTTCACTGCCCTGCAAGGACCCAGCTGCCGAGGGTCCCTGCGTGTCTGGAGCTGCCAGGATGGGGCGATGAGAAGCCTGGAGCTCTTCCCAAGGGTCTCACGTGGATTGGGGACCAGGCTGGCCAAGGTCAGTGATGTTGTCACCGTGTTTGATCCGGGCCCTGGGCAGTGCTCCAGGCCCCAGGTTAATCAGCAAGCAGAGGTCAGGGGTCCTGTGCACGTGGGGAGAGCGATTTGGGATGGGCAGGGGAAAGCAGAGCATGGCCCAGGTGGGGACTGTGCTCCCAGGACATGGGACAGGTGTCCCTTGTGCTCACCAGGTGCCACAGGTGTGGCAGTGTGGCCTCGGGCCATTCCCTGCCTGGGGACAGCTGGGTGGGGAGCAGAGGGGCTGTCACCACAGCAAGGGGCTCAGAGAAGGGCCTCCAGGCCCAGTTAAGGGAGGGCTCCAGTGACTGGTGGAACTGGGGGACCAGGGAATGGGAAAGCACAGGTGTCACTGTTACACCTAAGGAGGTTTGGGGCACTGGAGGTGGCTCTGGCCACTCTGACTCTATTTTGCCCATTCTCTGCCATTTTGGCCCAAATCTGCTGCCAGCACAGCACGGGTCTGTGAGAAGCCCCTCACAGGTGCTGTAGGGCAGAAACTGCTGCCCCAGGAGACTCTGCAGGAGCCAGGGAGAAGGGATCAAACAGCAGCCGAGTTGGCAATTGAGATTTATTGAACACGAGTCAACCCCGACGGTGGGGGGACCAGATTTCAGCAGGGCACACACAGGCCCTCAAGGGGGGAAGCTGGCCACGAACCCTCAAGTGAGGAGAAGCCCCTGCCCCTCACCTCTGGGTGCCTGTTCCTCCTCCCTTCCCCCTCAGAGTTCTCAGGGAGCTCGAGGGACCCGCAAGACTCAAAGCACACCTCTGTCCTACAGGCGTGATGTTTCCGTGGGACACCCCCAGGCAAGAGGAAGGAGGCTGAGTGCAAGAAGTCCCACCAAGGGAGCCATCAGGAGAAGCCACACCACCTCCAAAAGGTAGGGTTTTTCCCCAAAATAGAGCTTGTCCCAATGGACACCATGATGGGAACAATGAATCAACAAAGGGGCGCAGCAGCGGAACCAAGACCCTGCCACGAGTCACGAGTTAATTTGTGCCACGTTCCTGTTCTATTTGTGCCATGTTATTCTTCTCATAAAGCATCAGCACAGCACTAAAGCAGCGCAGGGACCTTAGCAGAGATCCAAAGGGAGCCGGGAGGGGAAGCAGTAGGAAAAGCAGGGCAGATCTGTGGTGTGGAGCGAGGCCGGACGCCGCCGTTTCGGGAACGGGGCGGGTTGGACGCTCACCAAAAATCACCCAACGCTGGTCACGTCATCAGGGACAGGGGCTCTTTGTCCGTGGAAAACAGTCTCGGGTGGCTGGAGAGGAACGGGACAAGATCCAGCCAGGGAAGGGGCACACTTGGAGGAATCCTACTCGGTTTTGAAGGATGCGACGCCGTTGGAAGCTCCCGGGTCTTTCTTGGAGGCTGCGATGCCATTGGAAGCTCCCGGGTCTTTCTTGGAGGATGCGACGCCGTTGGAAGCTCCCGGGTCTTTCTTGGAGGATGCGACGCCGTTGGACGCTCCCGGGTCTTTCTCGGAGGCTGCGATGCCGTTGGACACCCCTGGGCCTTTCTCTCGGAGCTTGCGCAGGTAATCGTGGGGGCCTTTGCCCTCAAAGGACGAGGGGCTCTTGTAAGAACCACCGATCTTGTCCCAGAGGGTGAAGTACTGCCCGTAGTTGTAGTCGAAGTAGAGGTGGTGGTCGGTGTGGTGGGCAGAGCCGTTGATGACGTGGCGCAGCAGCCGCGGCACGCGGTAGTCGCCGTCGTGGATGGAGATGGTCCAGACGTTGACGAAGATGTAGAGGCCCAGGTAGGTGACTTTGTGCAGGGGGAACAGGAAGGGGTACACGTGGTAGGGCAGGCTCTGCATGAAGCCGTCCACGGGGTGGAAGGCGTGGCTGGCGAAGGGCGTGGCGATCTTCCACACGTGGTGGGGCTTGTGGAAGCGCTGCGGTGACAGGGAACTGTCAGTCGGGGTGGGCCCAGCCAAATTCGTGGCCCCAGGGGAAGCTGTTTGGGCCATCACCACCCAGACTGAGAGGGGGACACGTGCCCTAAGGGGCTCTCAGCTCCCATCACATGGTGGCACCTTGTTCAGCCACTCCCACCTGAGCATGCACTCCCTGGGAGTCACCAGAGCAGGACAAGGACTCCTGTCCAGAGCCCCTTGCCCTGTCCCATACCTTATAGAACAGCCTGTGGTGGAGACCACGGTGTATCCAGTAGATGCCCATGTCAGTGAAGAAGAGGAAGGACAGCATGCTGAGGAAGACGCCAGACCAGCCTGGGAGGGACAGGGATGTTAGAGGTGGCACACACGGGCATCAGGAGGTGTGAGGGCCTCCACGATGGTCCTCGTGGTGGGAGACACGTCTGAGCCGTGTCAGGGCCTGTCCCATTGAGGTGAGAGCATCAGGCCCTCCCTTAACTGAGGATGGAGGCCCTTCCTTGAGTCCCTTGCTGTGGTGACAGCCCCCCTGCTCCCCACCCAGTCTCAGCTGTCCCCTGTGACTCAGGGAAGGTGAGTCAGGTGCTGTTTAACGAGGAGCGTGCCCAGGGCAGGATCTCTTTTGTGGAGAAGGGAGTGTCAAGCACGGGAACACAACCCTGAGTGAGGGCGAGTGGGTGCTCCCCTAAAGAGAACTCCGGTTTTTGGCTGATAGCTTGGGACAGGAGGCACCCAGGAGGCCTTCTGGGGGTTGTCATCGGGACAAATGGGGGCTGAGGGATGGCACTCACCATACGGGGAGTCCTCGATGTTGTCGTAGAGTTTGCTGTAGCCCCGCACCTCGGCGAAGAACAGGGCCACGGTGGGGACGCTGATCCAGGGCAGGGAGCGCACGGCGTAGGCGATCTCCCGGCTCACCTGGTTCTGTGGGGTGTGGCAAGAGGGTCAGGGGCACAGGGGACATCCTGAGAGCCCCAGTGTCCCTCAGGGGGCAGAGAGGGCTGGCACCTTGGCCACCTCTTTGTCGTGGCATCCATGCCATGGTGTGGTGCCGCCCTGGTTTTTACAATGTTCTGTTTTTACTTCAGTAGTAAAATTTCTCATGCATTTTCTATAAACACAGTCCTTGTTTTCCTAACCAGCCTAGACTGTTTTTGAACTTCTAGATTGTTTTCATTCCTTTCTCCTAAGGTGGAGAAAGGTGACAGACTGTGCCATTATCCTGTGGAATTGTAGAGGTGGTGACCTCATTGACCAATCCACGACTGTCTTTAAAAAAATATAAAAATGAGTAAACAAAAAAAGGCAGGCTCTTTTTCTAGTCCTGCCTAAGTAATCCTAACTGCTACTAAAATCTGCGTGTTTCTTTCATGTCCAACAGTGCGACAGTGTGGGACACTGGGTGCTGCTCACTTGGGGACAAGGCTCACGCTGGGTTTTCGGGTTTGTGGCCTTGTTTCTGGTCAGGGATGCTCAAGGACAACAGCAGGCTGAGAGGGGTGGAAGTGACAGTGGGGCCAGCCTGTGCCACCACATTAGCAGGTGACATTAGGAACGGACAGGAGGGTGGCAAGGTGGATCAACCCAAGGTGGGATCAGCACCCACCTCCAGGAACTGGGGATGTTTCTTGAGCTCGTGGTCGAAGATGAAGCAGTAGCTGAGGGTGCCGAAGAGCAGGTAGAGGGCCAGGGCGCCCAGGTTGGTGATGACGAAGAGGCTGAGGAGCTGGCGGCAGGGCTCGCCCTCGGGCCACCCCGCCGGGTACACGTAGGGCGTCAGCAGGTGCCGGTCCGCGGCTTCCAGGACCAGATCCATGGCGGCTCCTGCGGGAAAGCAACTTTGGATGACGGCTCAAAGCTGTCCCTCCCTAGGGCAGTGGGGCACGGGAAATGGGCTGCAGGGGGTGGCAGGGTTGGGGTGCTGTGCGCCCCTCTGGATCACCTGAGCTGAGACTGGGAAGCAAATCTGGGAGATGCGGGCTGTGGGTGTAAAGCACGGGAGATGAAGAAGTCTTATTCCTCCAGAATTAGGCCCGCCTAAATCTGGGCTCAGCTGCTGTGGGAGGGAGCACTTATGAGAGGGGACAGCGGGATGTGGGTGGCACTGGGACAGGGGACAGCGGGATGTGAGTGGCACTGGGACAGGGGACAGCGGGATGTGGGTCAGGGGAGCAAAGCCCCTTTTGGGGCAGCACATCGGGCACCGGGCTCCGTCCCGTGCCCCGCGGGGCGCTCCCCGCAGCGCTCCTGGGGGGTCCCCGGGCAGGGTGGGTGGCCCAGGGTGGGTCACTGTGTCCGGGATCCGCAGCTGGCACGGCCAGAGGCGGGGACGCCACCGCGGGGCGTAGGAAACGGGCAGGGTGACTTGAGCGGGGACCCTGCCGGCAGTGTGCCCCCCTCGGTGCCCCCCATCCCAGTCCCTCCCACCCTGGTGCTCCCATCCCGGTCCCTCCCATCCCGGTGTCCCCATCCCGGTGCCCCACATGCCGGTGCCCCCAATCCCGGTGCCCCCCATCCCGGTGCCCTACATCCCGGTGTCCCAATCCCGGTGCCCCCCATCCCGGTGTCCCAATCCCGGTGTCCCCATCCCGGTGTCCCCATCCCGGTGTCCCCATCCCGGTGCCCCCCATCCCGGTGCCCCCCATCCCGGTGCCCCCCATCCCGGTGTCCCCATCCCGGTGTCCCCATCCCGGTTCCCGGTACCTGCCCGAGGTTCCCGGAGCGGCGCGGGAGGAGGGGGTGGGGGCGGGGCCGCGCGGTAGCGCCACGTGACGTCACCGGCAGAGGCGCTCGCACCACCTCGAGCGGTGACGTCAGTGCTAAAAGAGGCGTGGTCAGCCGAGATCAGCCAATGGGACGCAGACGATTTGGGGGTGTGGACTGTGGGCGTGGCCAGAAATGGGGCGGGACCAGGAATGGGGCGGGACCAGGAACGGGGCGTGGCCAGGAATAGGGCGTGGTTTGGGTTGTGCGGGGCTGCCCGGTCTCTCCCCGGTCTCTCCCCGGTCTCTCCCCCGTCCTTCGCCAGTCCCTCCCCGGTCTCTCCCCGGTCCCTTCCCGGTCCTTGCCCGGTCCCTCCCCGATCTCTCCCCGGTCTCTTCCCGGTCTCTCCCCGGTCCCTCCCCGGTCTCTCCCCGGTCTCTCCCCGGTCCCTCCCCGGTCCCTTCCCGGTCCTTGCCCGGTCCCTCCCCGATCTCTCCCCGGTCCCTCCCCGTTTCTTCCCGGCTTCTCCCCGGGTCCCTCCCGGTCCCCCGTCACATCCCCGGCCAGCCGGTCACACTCCCGTCCCTCCCGTCCTTGCCGCTTTCCCCGGTTTCGTCCCGTTTCCCCGGTACCTCCCCGTTCGTCCACGGTCTCTCCCCGGTCTCTCCCGTCCTCCCCGTCTCTCACCGGTCCTCTCCCGGTCTCTCCCCACCGGGTCCTCCCGGTCCCTCCCCGTCCCTTACGGTCCTTGCCCGGTCCCTCCCCGATCTCTCCCCGGTCTCTCCCCGTCCTCCCGGTCCTTCCCTGTCCTCCCGGCTCATCCCCGGTCTCTCCCTCCCTCCCGGGTCTCTCCCGGCCTCCCCGTTTCTTCCCGGCTCTCCCGGTCTCTCCCCTGTCTTGCCCGGTCCCTCCCTCCCTCCCGGTTCTCCCGGTCCCTCACCGAGTCCCTCCCCGGTCCTCCGTCTTCCCAGTCCCTCCCGGTCCTTCATGGTCCCTCCGTTCCTCCCCGTCGTCTTCCTTGTCCCCTCCCCGGTCCTCCCGTTCTTCCTGTCCATCCCCGTCCCTCCCGTCCTCCCCGGTCCTTCCCTGTCTTTCCCGTCCTTCCCCGCCCTCCCGGTCCTTGCCTGTTTCCCTTCCCCGCGTCCCTCCCCGGTCTCTCCCGTCCCTCCCCGTTCCCTCCCCGTCTCTCCCGGCCTCCCGGCTTCTCCCAGGTCTCTCCGGTCCCTCCCGGTCCTCCCCGGTCCTTGCCCGGTCCCTCCCCGGTCCCTCCCCGGTCCGTCCTCGGTCTCTCCCCAGTCCCTTCCCGGTCCATGCCCGGTTCCTCCCCGGTGGAATGATACCAGGAATCCTATTGCGAAGGGATCAGAGTAATACAGAGTGGGATGGAAATGGGGAAAACCTCCAAAATTGGCACTTGGGGAAAACACACCTTGGGTGAGATGGAATGATCAAAGTTGGTCCCCAAAGAGGGGGAGAGTGATCCCAAGGGATCCCGGTGAACAAAAGGGACCACAAAGTGCTCTGGAGAGAGTGGGTTTGACCTCTAATAACCCCAATGACCTATAGTAACCCCAATGACCTATAGTAACCCCAAAATGACCTCAAGTGACCCCAAAATGACCTCAAGTGACCCCAAAAATGACCTAAAGTGACCTCAAAAATTTCTGGTGAGAGTGAGTTTGACCTCAAGTAACCCCAATGACCTATAGTAACCCCAATGACCTATAGTAACCCCAAAATGACCTCAAGTAACCCCAAAATGACCTCAAGTGACCCCAAAAATGACCTAAAGTAACCCCAAAAATTTCTGGAGAGAGTGAGTTTGACCTCAAGTAACCCCAATGACCTAAAGTAACCTCAAATCTTAATTCTTAACCACAAGTAACCCACAAAATGATGCAAAGCAACCCCAAAATGCTCTAGAGAGAGTGATTTTGACAGCAAGTAACCCGAGCTAATTAAGATTTGGGGTTACTATAGGTCATTGGGGTTACTTTAGGTCACTGGGGTTACTTAAGGTCAAACTTGCTCTCTGCAGAAATTTTTGGGGTTACTTTAGGTCATTTTTGGGGTCACTTGAGGTCATTTTGGGGTTACTTGAGGTCATTTTGGGGTTACTATAGGTCATTGGGGTTACTATAGGTCATTGGGGTTACTATAGGTCATTGGGGTTACTTGAGTTCAAACTCACTCTCTCCAGAAATTTTTGAGGTTACTTTAGGTCATTTTTGGGGTTACTTGAGGTCACTTTGGGGTTACTTGAGGTCAACCATTAAGATTTGGGGTTACTTTAGGTCACTGAGGTTACTATAGGTCAAACTCACTCTCCTGGGCACTTTGGGGTTACTTTGCATCATTTTGTGGTGTACTTGAGGTCAAAAATTAAAATCCGGGGTTTCTCTGTCTCGTTTGTGTTCTTTGGGGGTCACCATGAATTATTCCTGGCCCTGGCCTTTTGTCAGCCCCTCCTGTGCCCAGTTTGATTTGGGGGTGAGGAAATCCCTCTGCATTTGGGGCAGCTCAAAGCTCTCCAGCTCCATCTCTTGGGGCTGAGTCCCAGTGTCCCTCGGTCCCCCCACCCCTTCCCCTGCTGGAGCTGCAGATTTCGGATGGATATAAAGAACATGAACACAGTTTGAAACTTTAAATCAAATTTATTGGACTGACAACATCAACAGCACACATCACACAGGGTTTGGTTTTAATCACCATCAACACACAGGTAAATAATCAGCCTTTAATAACCTTGGCTAAATAAAACTCTGCAAAATGAGGCATAGTGAATTTAGGGAGAGTTTGGGGTTTTTTATTTATTTTTTTTTCTTTATAAACACAGCTGTAGTGTTTGAAAGCCTTGAAGTCAGATTTACGTCATCCCAAGTGAGCCCCCATGGTCAGAGTTACCCTGGCTCACCTGACAGTTGCTAATTATGTTTCTGCATGTGATTAAGGTGATTTTGAAACGTTAAATTACAATCTGAAGATCTTAAGATCAAAGAGAGTTTGACTTCCCAGAGCCAGTTTTACAGCCTGGTTTGGGTTTCAAGTAGCAAAATCCAGCTCTGCTTCAGGGTGAAGTTGGCAGGGATAAATGGGATTTGGGGGAGAAATTCTTCTTTATGAGGGTGGGCAGGTCCTGGCACAGGGTGCCCAGAGAAGCTGTGGCTGCCCCTGGATCCCTGGAAGTGTCCAGGACCAGGCTGGATGGGGTTTGGAGCAACCTGGGATAGGGGAAGGTGTCCCTGCCCATGGCAGGGGGTGGAACGAGATGATTTTTTAGGTCTCTTCCTCTTCCAGCCCAAGCTGTTGTGTGATTCCATGATCGTTCAGTCCCACGGGGCTGTGGTCAGCGCTGTGGTCAGTGCTGTGGTCACTGCTGTGGTCAGTGCTGTGGTCACTGCTGTGGTCACTGCTGTGGTCAGTGCTGTGGTCAGTGCTGTGGTCAGTGTGATCCCCACACTCGTGCTCTCACCATCTCTGTTTGGACACTGTCAAACCCTACAAAGACCCAAGGAAAATCATTAACATCACCATAACCCCTTGCAGGGCTCCCAAATCCCCACCCCTGCAGAGGCAGAGAGAGCAGAGAGCAAATGTGGGGAGAGAGGGGAGAGAGAGGCACAGAGAGCAAACAGAGCAAAGGCAGAGAGCAGAGACAGCGGGGCTGGGAGTGAGCACAGAGAGGGGCAGAGAGCAGGGACAGGAGAGGGATGGCAAAGAAACACAGAGAGAGCAGAGAGTGAGGACAGAGAGAGCAGAGAGTGAGGACAGAGAGAGCAGAGAGTGAGCACAGAGAGAGCAGAGAGTGAGCACAGAGAGAGCAGAGAGTGAGCACAGAGAGAGCAGAGTGAGGACAGAGAGAGCAGAGAGTGAGCACAGAGAGAGCAGAGAGTGAGCACAGAGAGAGCAGAGAGTGAGGACAGAGAGAGCAGAGTGAGGACAGAGAGAGCAGAGAGTGAGGACAGAGAGAGCAGAGAGTGAGCACAGAGAGAGCAGAGAGTGAGCACAGAGAGAGCAGAGAGGCACTGGGACAGAGGGAATGAGGCAGCAGGGAGGCACTCACAGGGAGAAAAGAGGGGTGGGTGAAGGAGAGGATTGCGAGCTGATTGAGGGCATGGAGGCACAGAGAGGGAGCTGAGAGGCAGAGAACAGAGAACATGCAGAGTCCACATCACGTTACTCACCTCTTTCTTGAGGCCAGGGGAGCCTGCTGCCCTCCTGCTGCCCCAGAACCCAACCTCCTCTGCTCCTTCTGCCCCAGAACCCCACTCTCCTCTGCTCCTGCTGCCCTACATCCCAGTCCATCCCACGGCAAACCTGCCAGACCCACACTCCAACCCTAACCCGTGCCCTCAGCTCTGCCTGGCACCCCAAAACTCCCTCCCCACCCCTCCCAGGGACTCCTTGCAGCCTTGGTGTTCTTCCAGCCCCTGCTGCTGCTCCCCGTGCTCGCCCCCATCACACAGGAGCCGCTGCTTACGAAGGATTACAACACCTTTTATTCCCACGCAGCCGTTTCACAGAGTACAAACACAAGACAAGACACCCACACAGACAGCCCCCCCACACCCACCAGCACCCCAAGGCTGCTGCCCACCCTTCCACTGGGCACCCCAATGCTGCCCTGTGCCCGCAGACCCCAACCCTGCTCTGACCCTCAACCCCTGCACACCAGGCAAGCACTGCAGGGAATTCCGTCCCTCCTTCCTCTGGCTCTTGCTCCTGCCCACCAGAAAGCACCTCTTTCCAATTCTTGGCTCCAGCATGTCACTGGCACAGCACAATCCAAGATTTCCAGTCCCCCATGGATGAGTTTGGCTCTCTGAACCAAACCTCAGCACCACCTCTGCTCCGGAGAGCCAGAGGGTGACACGGTCCCAAGGTGTCACAACATCCAGTGATGGCAATGCACTGCTCTGGCCATGACCTGTGCCCCAACACCTACCTCTGCTTGGGTCTGGGAGCTCAAAAGACCCTGGTGGCAGCTCCCAAGGACGGTGGAGACCCGCAGCTGTCCATGTCAGGGGACAGCACGTGCTCCATCCTGCCCCACGCTACCAACACCGGTGTGGGCCACCTACAGTGCACCCCACAAGGGAAAGCCCGGGGAAAAGCTGCAAAACCCCTCCTTGAGTCCACACCAGTGATAGAAAGCTGTAAAAAAACCCCAAACTCCAGTCCCACATTGCTGCTGGCGAACATCCATCTCTGTCTCGCTGTTGCTGCCGCTGCACCGGCCGCAGCATCAAGGTCCAGGTGCAGGTCTGGGTCCCATCCCTCTCCAGGTGTGTCCCTTTGCCTCCTCGCAGCGTGGCCGGGTCGGCAGCAGCGTGGCCACTGCGGGGGGGGCTGTCTCCTACCCTACAAAGACTCAGGCTGACGCGAGAACAGTTTTTGGCTGGGCGGCGGGGCCGCGCCTACGAGGTCAGGTGCCGCAGGGCCGAGCGCAGGCACAGCCACAGCTGGGCCACCACCAGCAGGGTCACTCGGGCACGGTGCTCCCCTGAAGAGCTGGAGGCTGCCAACACAACAAGAGCCACGTCAGCTGGGGCTCTGGCACACACCAGGTGGGTGCCTCCCTCCCCCTCAAATCGTGCCAGTCTGGTGCCCACCCAAGTGCCCGACCTCACTGCTGGCACCCCCAGACCCTGCCCTTGGCATTGACAGCACCCTGCCCTGCACCCTGCAGGTGCCATCACCTGCCCTGCAGCTGCCTGCCAGCTCAGCAGAACCCACCAGCAGTGCCCTCCCAGCCCTCAGGTGACAGGGACAGCACACATCTGGCTCCCTGCCCTCCACACCCTGCAGGTGCCATCACCTGCCCTGCAGCTGCCTGCCAGCTCAGCAGAACCTGCCAGCAGTGCCCTCCCAGCCCTCAGGTGACAGGGACAGCGCACATCTGGCTCCCTGCCCTGCACCCCTCCTGTCCACAATGCGCCACACGTCCCAGTCACCTTCCCCAGCACTGCTCACCCCACAGCCCCTCGGTTTAGGGGTGGCAGTCCCCTGCTGTGCCCAGCCCGACCCCGGTACTTGCCCCTGCAGCTCTTGCCGTCCCCTTGCAGTGTCCCTGTCACGCAGCTGCACAAGGGCCCGTCCGCCCGGCTCGTGCAGATCTGCTCACAGCCGCCGTTGTCCTCGCACCAGTCCGATCCTGGGCATGAACAGCAAAGGGGGACACCTGAGCCATGCTCCCACACCCCAAGCCCCTGATCCTTGGCTGCCTGAGGCTGGGAAGGGCAGAGGAACCCCCCCAGCCTTCCCTGGGGTCCCACACTCACGCTTCCTCCTGATAGGCCCCACTGAGAGGATCTGCTCCTTGGACTCCTCGGCAAAGGCGCTGGCCATCCTCGTGTGCTGAGGGCAGTTCTGTTTGGGACAAACACCACCTCTGTCACCCTCAGCCTCTGCCCAGGCCCTCTCTGTGCCCCTCCAGCTGTCCCAGCTCCCAAGGAACCCTGCAACCAGGCTCAGAGAGCACAGGTCCCGAGGTGACCTGCCCGTGATGGAGCATCTCCTCCCCATGTCTAGAGGGACACACAACGCTCCCATCTCACCCCTAGGGCTACACCTCTGGCCACCTCTGTGCTGCCACATCAACAGGGCTCAGTGCACTCTGGAAGAGCCCCGCAAACCGAGCATCCCCTCCCTCTGCACGTGCCCCACTCACGATTTTGCAGGAGTATTTCTCGGAGTCGCAGAGGGAGACGGCGCAGTGCAGGTGAACCTCGTCGTAGTCCCCGATGAACTTGAAGACGGTGACGTGGAAGCGACACGTCAGGGACACCCCGTTCTCCTCTATGCCAATGGTGTTGTCCTTCATGTTTTGGCACCTGTGCAAAGCACTGGTGCTCAGCACCACCCTCCTGGGACTGGCACCCTCCATCACGGGGTCCCTATAAGGTCTCTTACCCCAGCTCCCACAGTGAGGTGCTTAGACCCTGCTATGGCTTCTCTGGACAAGGGTGTCATGCCCTGCCTCTGTCACCTCTCTCTGGCATTTCCAACTTCACAAAATTCCTGTGCCATGATCCGTATTCCCTCATCTCCCATGAGTGGGAGTTGTCCAAGCATCATTGACACAAGGAAGTTGCTTCTCTCTGCCCCTGGTTCTCTGCCACATGCAGGGCTTCTGGCTGTGTCTACACCAAGCAAATCCAACTCCTGCTCTAACATCACTGCTCCTCACCCTTTCTGGATTTTGATCAACCATCTCATTGCTCAAAAGGTCCCTGTCCCAGCTGATGCCACCACCCTTCGAGCACCAACAGACACCATGAAAACCAGCAGGGCTCGCGGTCGCTCACCCTCCCTCGATGATGAAGTAGCGCAGTTTGTCGTTGCTGTCCCGCGAGGGGGTGGCGTAGCACTTGTTCAGCATCAGGATCAAGTGGTTGGAGTCGGCCCCCACCACGAAGACCCCCACGTAGAGCACGTCCCGGGTGGTGAGCACCACCTCGCCCTGCCGGTACGGGTGCTTGTAGGACGAGTTCTTGTACAGGGCCATCTTGGTGGTGAAGCTCCCTTCCTGCGTCGGCACCGTCAGGTTAATTACACTAACGATGACAAAAAAATACTGGCTGAGGTGGTGGAAAGGTTTTGAACGCCCAAATTGTTGCCTTGCTTCAGAACCAGCACTGCCTCACCCATCTGTGTAACGGGCCCTGCTCCTACCTGAGCATCGGCCGCACGACTGAATCCAGGGAGATCTTGATGTCCAGCTCATAGGCACAGGAGAACTCCACGTTGATGGTCCTGTCCCGGGTGATGATGTTGCCCGTGTTGTTGGCGCTCTCAATCCACACCGTGTTCTTGTACACTATGTGAGTGCTGTTGGACTGCAGAGGGAGCACAGGGCACTGCTTAATTCCAGCTGTCCCTGCTCCTAACAAGCACCTCTAAATGAGCTGTGTGACAAGGGCCCTGCTGCCCCTACACCTCTGGCCAGAAATGGTGTGGAATGATGGGGCTTGGAATTGCATCCTTACTCTACAAAACCTTCCTCTGTTCTCCTTGACCCCCAGCCCATTAAAGCACCTCCCAAGCATGGCTTTCACTGACCTGCCCCAGCCCTGGAGCTGAGCTGGGCTGCAGTGGACTGTTCCACCCTCCCAGCCCTGTGTGCCCCACGTCCCAGCTCACCTGCACCAGGTTGCCACAGTTGCCCTTGGTGTTGTTGATCTGGAAGGAGATGAAATCCTCCCCTTCGATGCCAGGGCAGTGGCGGTCGTTGACCCTCACGCCCTCACGCTCAAAGCCCAGCTGGAACAGTTTGCACTTTGAAATGGACACCTCCATTTGGGCAGCCTTGCAGGTCACCTCTGCATCAATGATGTCGTGGGTGGCTGGAGGGGAAGACAACACAACTTCAGATCACCACAAATGGCCCACTGGAATTTCTCTACACCACCAGAAATGGGCTGGGATCTTCTCCTGTGCCCTGCCCATTCCACATTCCTCCTGCACAAAGTGCTCCCAAGATGGAGATGCCCATAATGTACACCCCAGAAAAGCTGTCCCCTGCTCTCTGCTCCCTCTTGAACTGTGCACGGCCAGGAAAACCCATCCTGGCAGAGGTCACATCCCTCAGCACGTCCCTTCCCAAAGCCCTGGTGGCACGATGGCCCAACGTGGAGCCCAGCACTGACCCCACAGCCAGGAGCAGAGGACTCACTGTTCCCATAGGGCCAGGAGCAGAGGGAGCAGGGCACTCACTGTTCCCATAGGGCCAGGAGCAGAGGGAGCAGGGCACTCACTGTTCCCATAGGGCCAGGAGCAGAGGGAGCAGGGCACTCACTGTTCCCATAGGGCCAGGAGCAGAGGGAGCAGGGCACTCACTGTTCCCGTAGGGTGGGGGCTCGATGCAGCCGCACAGCTCCCCGCCGTTGTCCAGCTCGCAGGTGCGGTTGGGGCAGTCAGCGCCCACGCAGGGATCTTCCACCACTCCTGCTAAACAGCACAAGACACAGCACAAACACAACCTTTACCCTCAGACCATGGGGCAGCCACCTCCAGCCCCCTTCCCCCATGGCTCCCCTCAACCCGGACAGCCCCAGTTCTCTTACAGCAATTCTCCTTCTCGATCCACTCGGTGCCCAGGATGCCGAAGGTCCGGCAGGCCTCTCCGTAGGCAGCCAGCGAGCCGCACAGCTGCACCTTCTTGTGGTTGTAGCAGCCATCCAGGAAGCAGGACTCGTAGAAGGGCAGCGGGTCCAGGAGGCCGTAGCAGGGCTGGAAGAAGCCCTTCATGTCGGTCAGCTTGAGGCAGTAGCTGTCACTCTGCAGCTCCTGGATCTGGACGTTGTCGCAGGAGGCGGCGTATTGCGAGTACTGCAGCTCGTTGCAGCTGTGGGCACCAGACACGTCATGGGGGCTCCTTTCACCGCCCATTCCCCTTCCAACTGGTGGGAAGGGCTGTCTGTCCACTCACCTCTTCTGCATGCCGTTGGTTTTCCAGCTCTGTGCCAGCACCACGCTGCTGACGGCCGGCTTGCCCCGCAGCGTGGCGTAGTCGTCGGTGCGGTCGCCGTTGAAGTTGCCGCAGAGGCCGCACACCTTGTTCTGCAGCCGCTCCCCGATGGTGATCTTGATGACGTTGAAGCCGTTGTAGCGGATCTGGATGTCGGGGCTGGAGTCGATGACCAGGAAGCCCTCGTGGCTGAAGATCTTGGTGGACAGCCCCGTGACGAAGGGGATGCTCACTTGGCTTCCGTTCACCTGGAGCGAGAGAAGGACACGGAGCTGACGTCCCTCCCATATCCTCTGCCTATGGATGTGGGTGTGAGCCACTCATAAATGATTCCGCGGCTGCTTCCCACTATCCCAGCTGTGAAAACATCAACAGTAGTCTGGGGCCCTTGTGGAGACCACTGTGCAGCCTGGACTGTCATCCACTATCCCCTCCCAGCCCCAGTCCGGAGGGGCTGGACACCCCTGAGGAGACCTCACCTTGACGGTGTTCCTGTCACTGATGAGGATCTGCTCCTCGTTGATGTAGAAGTACACGGGGGAGATGATGGTGAGGTTGGGTGAGGACCACTTGTCGAAGTTGATGATGAGCTGGAAGGAGAAGTCGGGCAGCTTCTGGCAGATGGTGGAGAGCACGAAGGCGCAGTTGGCGGGGAAGCGGAGGAAGGCGCCGTCGAAGGTGCGGAAGACGCCGCCGCCGGCCGCCAGGCAGAAGGAGCTGCGCGTGCTGAAGCAGCCGCGGACGCCGTTGCGCAGCCCGCACTCCTCGTCGGACTTGCAGTGCCGCGGGTCGCACTGGATCAGATTGCGCCGGAAGCAGCGGCAGCGCCGCGTGCAGTCCCCACTCCAGAACAGCTGCTTGGGCTGAAAGAGGGACCTGTCACCGGCTGCCCTATCGCCCTCTGAGGGTGTCTGGGACAAGGTTTGCACCTCTCTGCCACACAACGAGCAAGAGCAGGCAATGAGGGCAGAGGAGAAGGTGCAGAGAACACGCTGGCAGCTTGCACCTACCTTAAAACATCTCTGCTACCCACACTCACCTTTGCACTGCCACCACAGCCTCCCTCACCTCTTGTACGCACAAAAACCACAGTGCTAAATACCCCCTTGGCCTCTTCCTTGCACCCTGCCAGCCACCAGCCCATCTGCAAGGAACCCCAAATGACAGCACCCCGATACTGGCTCCTCACGGAGCAAAGGCATCTTCCACAGAACAGTTTCACTGGCACAAAATACAACCCACTACAATACGAGCAATGCTGTGAGCTCAGCACTCTGCTGCATCAAACTCCTCAGCGATATCCAGCAGCTATGAGAAAGTGAATTTCATGTGAAACTGTAAATCTACCACCTATGGAATACCCAGAACAATGTGATTGTACAGTACTGGTTTTTGGCACTCATCAAAGAGTCTTCCCAGTCACCACCCTTCCCTCCAGCAGCTCCCTCCTGTGCTAGACACCCAGCTCACCCTCATGCAACAACTGCACGATGGGTTTTTTTGATAGAAAGGCTCCCTATGCTGCACACCATGGAAGGAGATCCCTCTCCTCTCTAGCCCTGCTACCAGCCCAGCCTGGCTGCCATCCCCACTCAAACTCTCCACACAAATATCATCCAGAGGGTGGAAGCAAGCCCCGAGAGCCCCGTACCTCGTAGTATTTGCCATCAGAGTAGCAGCCACAGTTGTGGGGCAGGATGCAGCTCTTGCCATTGAGGACGTAGCCGGGGTCACACTGGCAGCCCTCCACGCAGTAGTGGCTGCAGTCGCTCTTCAGCCGGATGGCAGCGCAGCGGGGCTGGCACAGGGACACACAGCTCTCGTAGTGGCTGTTGGGGGGACAGCTGACAGCTGAGCAGGGCACAAAACAGACACAGATCAGCTCCATGGACACAACCAACCTGGCTCCCAACGGGGACTGACTCAGACCCGTCATGTGTGGTGCCAGTCTGTGGCCTCACCGCCCCGTGAGAGCGGGGCCCCTGAGCCATGAGCTTGTTAGAAGGGAAAAACAACACAAATTTAATTTTCAGTCTCGTTAGTGAAGACAATTACTTCCCATCTGATTTTCCAGACAGATTGGCTGCCAGGGAGGCGTGCAGTGCCCATCCTCAGGAGCCTGATTGAACAGCACATCGTCATCTTATTGACAAGGGCTGCAGCTTCATTAGAGCAAACACGTACTGCTGGCTTTGAGGCTGACTGATATAATCCCTGGTTAGCAGTGGGGGATGGCTGATGCCTTCTGAGCTTGAGGTTCCTCCTTTTCCATCCCTGTCTCTCCTGAGCTTGAGGCTCCCCCTTTTCCATCCCTCTCTCTTCTGAGCTTGAGGCTTCCCATTTTCCTTCCCTGTCCCATCTGAGCTCGAGGTTTCCAGTTTTCCATCCCTTTTCCTGCTGTACCACACACAGTTCGTAACAACTCTAAGAGAATAAAGTGTCCCAGATTTGATCCACCTTGCCTCCCCCTCCCTGGAACCCCAGGAAAAGAAGGACCTGGCGGCAGGGTGGCACTCACAGCACGAGGTGAAGTTCCTCCAGCCAGTGATGGCAATGCCCTGAGTCTGGCACGTGCTGGCATAGTTCTGCAGCCAGCTGCAGGCTGTCTGCATGGCCCCCCCATCCACGCAGGTGTCGAAGAGGCAGTTCTTGTAGAAGAAACCAGGGTTGATCTTGCTGTGGCACTTGGCAAAGACACCACTCTGGCTGGGGATGAGGCTGCAGAGCTGCTGGGGTTTCCAGAAGCCTTCCACCTTGCCGCAGGCCGGGCAGCGGTCACCGCAGCCCACGCGGCAGAAGGCGTCCCGCTTGGCCCAGCTCTGCACAAAGTCACCGATGCTGGTGGCCGGTGTCCCCCCTGCGGCCACCAGGTCGTCCTCGGGGTTGCCGTTGTAGCGGCCGCAGAGGCCGTAGGTGAGGTTCTGGAAGCCCCGCGGGATGGTGACGGACAGGAAGGTCTTCCAGTCGTACACCACCTTCAGCCCAAAGTCGGTCTCCACCACGATGTGGAAACCGAAGGCGAAGATGTTCACTTTGCCCTGGCCCAGCTTCAGGGGCAGGTAGAGACGCTCGTCGTTGACCTGCAGGGAGGGAACAAGGCGTGCTGTGATGGTGGGAGCTTCCACAGAAGGACACAGATGAGGGTGGCTCAGCATTCTCAGAGCAAGGTCCCCACTGGCCTCACCTCCATGCCCAAAACAAGGCAGCCAAAACAGAAATCCCCTCCAAAAGCCAAGCCTGGGATGAGCCCAAGCATGACCTGATCCCCAGAGAACCTTGCAAGCCATAAGGTCTCATGTCTAGGGTTTTGCTCTGCAGTCTGGGAGCCACACCTGCAGAAACAACCCCAGCCCCTGTGACCTGCACTCACCATCACGGTGTATTTGTAGGCACGGTGGATGACGATGTTGTAATTAAAGACCTCCACTTCCACCTGCTTCACCCACAGGGCCAGGGAGGTGTCCCGGTCCTCGTTCTTGGCCGTGACAGTGAATGTTGGGAACGTGTCCGAGCGCTCCACCCTGGGCCGGGAGATGGTGGTGCACAGCACCAGCTCGCAGCTGCTCTGGAAGTCGAAGGAGTAGCCATCAAAAGTCAGGTAGTGCCCGTAGCCCGAGATGATGCAGGAGGCGTCGGTGCGGACGTGGCAGTAGTAGAGGCCGTTCTCCTCCAGGCAATACTCGTCATCCTTGCAGGACACGTTCTCGCAGTACACGCTGTTGTCAGAGCCGTTGCAGTAGCACAGGAAGTGGCAGGAGATGTCCATCCAGAAGGTCTGGTTGGTGGCCAGCTGCCGGCCCTCGAAGTTGCAGCCGCACTCGCGGCGGGGGATGCAGCGGGTGCCGCGCAGGGCGAAGCCCTCGTCGCACTGGCAGCCCTCCGAGCAGCTGTCCCTGCACACGGGGCCCGAGGCCAGGCTCTCGCAGGTCTCCACGCAGCTCATGCACTCCTCGAAGTGGCTGTTCTCCGGGCAGGACAGAGCTGCAGGGTTGGCAAACACAGAGCCTGAGCGCCCAGCTCCGACAGCACGGGGTGAGGAGCAGGCAGAAAGCGGGTGGTGACTGATCCAGGGGGAAAGGGGAAACAGTCCCCGCATCTTGTGGCTGCTGGCTCATCCCATTCCCTTTGCAACCCCTTCTCCCCTCAGCCATCACCCCCCTCACATCTCAACCCTGTCCTGCCATGTGCCAAATTACGCCTCCTCCTGTTATTTCCCGAACAAACACCTTCCTGAAACCTCCGAGGCAGAGGCAGGCACAGCCTTCCCACCACCTCCTTCCACACTTGGGATTTTTCACTTTTGCTTCTGAATTATGAATGTTCTCCCATCCACAGCAAGTTTACAGCGGCAGCTAAAACCCAGTGTTATTCAAATTATCCTCTGGTGGTGGCGTACGGCACCGCCAGACACCATCTGCAGCTCTGGAACGCTCCTACAGCGCACCATCAAACTTCTGCTGCCTCCTGAAATGCCACCCTGAAACCGCTTCCCTGGCAAACCTCTCTCTGCTGGCACCAGAAACTACTGCCTGTGATCCCAGCAGCCCGCACATAAACCTGCTCTGCCTCTGCACGCCCACAAATCCCCAGCAAAAACACTCTGCCTGGGTTTGGTGTGTTCCAAACCCCCCTTCTCCCCACGCTGGGTGATGAAAAGCTTTGGTGGACTCACGGCAGAAGCTGTGGCTCCTCCACTGGCCGATGTCCACGTCGGCGTTCTTGCAGGCGCTGGCGTAGCGTGCCACCGAGTCACAGAGCTCCGACACGTTGCCCCCGCTCTGGCACAGGCGGAACAGGCACGTCCTGTAGTAGGCCGAGACGTTGACCACGCTGTGGCACTCCAGGAAGGTGCTGTTGGTGGGGTCGTTGATGATGCCGCAGCTGGAGCGGCTCCTGTAGGACTTGAGCAGCTCCGAGTCGTTGTTGCAAGCCATGAGTAGGTCCCCGCACTCGCCGTTGCAGATCTCGTCGAAGGTGGTCCAGCTCTCCAGGAAGAGCTCCAGGTTGTCCGTGAACTTGCCCTTGGGCAGGCAGAACTCGTCGGTGGCGTTGTCGTTGAAGAGGCCGCAGAGGCCGCCGGTGCAGTTGAAGTAGGAGGTGGAGAGGCGGATCTCCACGAGGCCAGAGTCGTAGTAGCTGATGGCCAGGAGCCCCTCAGACTCCATCACGGTGCTGTTGTCGGTCCGGTAGATTTCCAGGCGCCCAGAGGGGTGGAAATAGGGCAGCTCCACATCATAACCGTTCACCTACAAGGAACAAGGTCAAGATGCTTCAGGGAGGGTGATGTGGCTTTGCCCAACCACACTGTGCGCATCAAACACTTCCTGGCCCAGATCCATCCTCCAGGGCCCAGAGCCTCCACTAAGTGAGGGCACACAGCTGTATCTTTGATTTTTTTCCCCACAAAAAGCAATTTAAAACAAGTTGCAGGAGAAGGAGCAGGCAGGAGGAGCAGTGCTGTGGCAACAACTTCACAGGCACCTAAAGGGCCGCCACATGATGGCTCAAGTGCCACTGTGGTGTCCACAGCCACAGAGGCATCAACCCTTCTCCACTGGATCACACCACAAGCCACCACCTCCCAGTCTGTCCCTGGGCAGCACCTTTACCTTAATGTCTGACAGTCTGGTGCCTCCGATCTTCACCTCTTGGCCGGCCGCCTGGACCCGCACGACGCGCGGCCCGTTGGGAGCTGAGCCGGCCTTCTTCTGGCTGATGTCCACCTCGATGAAGTCTGGCCTCTCTGGGCAGGTCTTGAGCAGCGTGTAGGACTGTTCCAGCGGGTAGGGGAAGGTGATGCCATCAAAGGTCTGCAGCACCTGGTCCTGCCCCACCAAACACACGGTCTCCCGCTTTGGGTAGCACCCGCGGTAGCCGTTCTCGATGGTGCAGATCTCTCCCTCGGGGCAGGTGGTGTTGAAGCACCTGGCCTCTCCTCCAGGCTCGCAGTGGCACTGCACAGAGCAGTCTGGTGACGCCCAGAAGGACTCCCCGACGCTGTAGTAGCGGCCGTTGACATCGCAGCCGCAGCCCAGCACGGGGACGCAGCGGTCGGCGCTGAACACGTGGCCCTCGGGGCACTCGCAGCCCTCGGTGCAGGGGGAGGTGCAGGCCAGCGGGGCTGTGAGGTCCGAGCAGGTGGCGGGGCAGCTGCTGGCACACACCGAGTACTGGCTGAGCTCCGGGCACTGCACGGCCGCCGCTGTGGGCGCAGAGGGGTGACAAACAGAAGGGACCATGTTACGGCACAGTTCAGGGTCAGCTGCCACCTTCTCACTGACCACAGCAGAGACAACACAGAGTGACCCGTGAGCTCCTCAATGGCAGGATTGGCCCCTCCATTTCCCTCCCAGGCCTCCCTGGCCAGTCCTGGGCTTCTCCAGAATAGCCCCAGAGCCACCCACAGGTATTTAAGGCCCCAAGGATGGTGGACTGACCAACCAATCCCCATTCCAGTCCAGCCTCCAGCTCCCCTCATGGCAGCTGGTGATCTCCAGAGCAATGTGGAGCTCTCACCTCGCACCTGGCTTGTGCCACACTTTTGCTGGAGCAAGGGTGTGATGCCATGGAGAGCAAGGACCAACCAGTTCCCTCCTGACTCCCTCCACTTCAGGCAATTCCCTCCCTTGGGTTTCCTCCCCCTCCTGTCACACAATCCTGGGTGACCCCTGGCATTGCTCCCCTCCTCCCAAACACTCACCGCATCCCGTCTGGCTCCGCCACTCTCCCACCGAGATGCCCAGGGCCTGGCACACGGTGGCATAGGCCTGGATGGCCTGGCACAGCCCGGTGCCATTGTCCTTGGCGCTGCAGAGGTCATAGACACAGCTGTGGATGAAGGCAGTGGGGTCCACAACGGAGCCACACTCCCAGAGGGGGCCCCCGCTCTTGTTGATGAAGCCGCAGTAGTCGGGGGTGAAATACAGCGCCTCGGTGGCGGGGTCGCAGAGGCTGCAGTTCTCCAGGCAGCCCGTGGAGCACCTGCGCTCGGGGTGTGGCACCTGCCAGCTCTCCCCCAGCTCGGGCACAGACGTGGCCACCCTCCCGTCCGAGCGCAGGACATCGTCCTCGGGGTCTTTGTTGTAATTGCCGCACAGCCCGCATGTGGCGTTGATGTACGAGCCCGGCACGGACACGGAGGCGTAGTGCTGCCCGTCGTAGGTGACCAGCAGGCCAAAGTCAGTCTCCAGGGCGGTGGACAGGCCGCTTTGGTAGACCTTGATTGCGCCCAGTTCCAGGGAGATGGGCAGGGACACCACCAGGTCGTCCACCTGCGGGGACAACACCCGGCGACTGAGCCAGAGCATGGGACAGCAGAGCCCTTGTGCTGGGACACAGACAGGACAGCCCTGTGTGGAGTCCTGGGGTAGGGACATGCACAGAGGGACACCCACAGGTATTTCCTGTCACCCATGCCCATTCCCCAGGACACACGAGGCCCAGAATTGCCATCCCACGCTCTCCAGGCTGCTGGCATGGTCTCAGAGGAGCTGACCTGGCAAGTTCTCCCCTTCCAGCAGAGCTCTTACCTTTGCCTTCCCAAAGCTGCCCTTGGGAAGAACAATCTTGTGCGAGTAGACCTCCACAAAAATATCCCTCAGCCAGGAGACGGAGGAGCCGCCTCGGTTCTCATTCTTGGCCTCCACGTTGAAGTAGGGCAGCTGGGAGCCTGGCCAGCACTGCCTGGCGAGGAGGTAGGAGCAGGAACCCTGGAAGTGAAAGAGGAAGCCGTCGAAGGTGTGGTAATGTGGATCTCCAAACACCACGCAGGTGCTGCTCTCCACCGGCACGCACTGGAAGAATTTGGCCTTTGTCTCACACGCCTCGAAGGGGCCACAAGCCATGTCCTGGCACAGGATCTCATTGTTGAAGTCCAGGCAGCGGCACTTGGTGGTGCAGTTGGCGTTGTCCCAAAAGATCTCCCCTTGACGGAGAAACTGTCCTAGAAAGACAGAAAGGGAAAAACCCACGCTACATCACTTCTTGAAACAGGAACACGCTCTGAGCGCACCCCTGGGGGCTCTGCTGGTCCTGTGATGGACACCATCACCACCGTGTCCTGCTGCCAGGCTCCTCAGCTGCTTTGTTTGTGCAAACTCCCGGCAAGAGCCACTCAGAAATTCCAAGCTTTGTTTCCAACGTGTGGTGCATCCTCTTGAGTCCTACCCATGCCATGAGTCCTTGGAGTGTTGTGAGTGCTGTCACAAAGCCGGGGTCAGTGCTGCAACATGCAGGCTGGAAAACTTGAAGGTTATTCCGTGCATTTTGATCACCCACCGCTCTGGTTCTTCTTCAGAATTGCAGGGCACAAGAGGCATTTGTGCTGTTTTCCCAAAGGAAAAGCCCAATCTGGAGGCACTTCCCAGCACTTTTGCTGCACTTGCACCATCCTCCAGCTTTGCTGCCACTTCCATGATTCTCCTGCTCACATGACTGTGCTGGCCAGAAAGCCACTCTGTCATCAGCAGCCCCAGGAGCAATTTACTCCCGTTCAGGAAGAGCTCGTAGTAGTTACAACACCAAAGAGCTGTTGATAAGCAACTTCCACCCCACACACGAGCGCCAGCAGAGCGCTGAGTGATCGCACAGCCCCAGACGGAGCAGACGTGTCACACCACCAGAGTTTGGCTGGTGAGAGACAGGAGAGGCAGGGAGAAGGCTGGAGAACAAGGGTGGCAAGTCCCCGTGAGAGTTTCTCTCCCCTCCATCTGGCCATCTTTCACACTCCTCCGGCGCGTGGCTTCTGCCGTGCGCTGCCTGAGTTTACCTCTCCTAAACTTTTTGTTCTCTTCCCTGCCTACTCCAAAAAAAAAAAAATTTAAACTGTTATTTTCTGCTTCCCTGCAACAAATGTCTCCTCTTGGCAAGGCCCACGCTCCACCCATGCTGGTGTGGGGGATTTGGGAAAGGGGTGTCACTTGGATCCAACACCTCGTGCTGTGTCTCCTCTCGTGGAGGGCAATTCACCGTGAAATTTAAATCCAGTGCTGGGATCTACTCACACTCCTCTTGTCACCTGCAAAGCTGAGACTGGTTTCCAGCTTCTCTGCAAAGTCCAACCTTTCTTCCTAGGGGTCAGCAGCTGGAAAACGCTGGAGCAGCTGGACCCAAAACTCTGCTGGAGCTGCAAGGGCCTTGGAATCTCATGGACCTTCAGTAGTCCTAAACTAGGGCACAAAGAAGCCACACGTCTCCAGTGTCTGTCAGCAAATGACAATCCTCTCTAGCTGGAAAGACTCCTGGAGCACAGTGGATGCTCCTGACAGTTTTATTTGTCAGATGGAAATGCAATAATCTTTCAGCAGCAGAGTCCCTGTGCAGTCAGTGTGTGCATCGATTAATCCCTTTATGGCCCCGCGCTGTCAGTGACAGGCACAGACTCTGTCACTGCTGCAGACACGTGGCATTTGTCCTGCCTGCAAACCCTGCTGTTCCTCCTGCGGAAACAAGGGAAATGGCACCACAAGATCAGCTTCCCTAATTTATGGGCAGGAGGAAATTGCTGTCCCCAGGTCTTTCCTCTTGCCACCAATTATTGCAGGAGCTCAGAGACGTGCAGGGACTGAACCCTCTCTTGTGTTTGTGTCCCTGCAGCTCATGGGGATGCCTTGGCAGAAGCAGGGATCATGCAGCACCCCAACAGCATCACCTTTTGTGACAATGCACCCCAAAATCTGGGGACAAGCAGCTCCATTTCTCCCTTACCTCTCAGGCTGCAGCCGTTGGCCGGGTCTATTTCTCTGCCATCTATTTTGAAAGCCCAGCGCCCAGGGACGTTGACGTTGGTTGTTTCCTCAATATTGACAATGTCTGGGGTTCTGGAGCCTGGCATGCTGAAGAAGTTGGTGAGATTTCCACCATTGAAGCCAGCCTAAAGCAGAGAGAGAACAAACTCCATCACCCACCTTGGCAACAGGAAAGGAATTTTCCTCATTTCCTCACTTCTCTGTTCCCCCCTGAGTGCATCTTCTTCAGTTCTAATGGCTCTTTCTGGAGATTTCTGTTTTAACGTAGTCTAAATTTCTGTTTTCAGGTAGTCTGGATGTGAATGGAAAGCTAAACAAACTCTACAAGCAGAAGGGATGTGTATTTACAGATTTATGTTTGTACAATACATGTGTTTGTACACGCAGATCTAAGGGTGCATGAACTGAGTGGCCAAAATAAAATTGGGGAGCAATGTAGGGAGAGATAAAGTGAGAAAGCAGTGTGGGGGTGCAGGATTCCTGCTTTCCTTGTGCAGGAATGTCCCCCTCCTCAGGCGGAGGGAATGGCTGTGCCACTGCTGCCACCACCAAATGTTGGATTGCTCATCCCACCGTGGCCAGGGGGTGAGTGCAGGGCCAGTTCAGGGGATGCTGAGGGACTCTGTGGCCTGAGCAAGCATGGACAGCTTCAAAAAGCCACGGGCAGTTATCCAAGAGCCCAGCAGAGGTGGAGATTCAGGAGCAAGAAGAGGCTCACCTGTGCCATCACCCCGCCGAGACCCGTGAGGGGATCCCCTCCGCTGGCCGTGCCCGTGGTCCAGCTGATCTCGTGGTAGTTAAACAAGGCAAAGGACGACACCCCGTCCGTGATCAGGACAGCCTGGAACGTGTTCACCTGTGGGGAACCACGGGCACATTCACCAGGTGATGCTGCTTTTCTCCTGCCCTTCTGCCACACTGACGGCTGTGAGGGTGAGCCTCACAGTGAAGCGGAATGAGACCCCAAACACGCTTGTTCTTGCTGCCACAGCTCCAGCAGCTCCCATTCCTGCTCCTTCCCCCGCCTGGGAGCGTGTGAAGGCCGTCTCTGATCCAAGGGAACACCAACAGATGGCAGCATGAGAATGAGCTCACGGGGAAGGAGCAGCGGGCAGGGTTTGGGTGGTTGGGATCTGTTATCTCCTGTTACCCTATCTCAGCTTTATTCCTGCGTTATCTTTCCCGATTCCCTTCCACATTCATCTCCTGCAACGCTGCTGAGGGTGGATTACATCCAAGCCAGCCGTGTATATCCTGCACTTTGCTGGCTGCCAAATCCCCTCCCTACCTTCTAAAATCCACTGCTCATGTTCTTCCTTTCACTGGAAATGACTCTGCATTTCCAGCCCCACGAACTCCAGGCACATTCCAGCGGAGATCCAGGTGGGAAGAGCCCAGCTTCCCTTTTAGGGCTGTGCAGAAAGACCAGGAGCAGCTCCTTCCCTTGAGATGTGCCCTCCATCCCTGCAGATCCAGCAGCAGAGCTCATCCCTGGCAGCTCAGCCAGGCACTTCCCTCAGCTCCCTGCATTTTCCTGTCCTTCCCAATCCTGCCCTGGGACTGTGCCATGAGAACAGCTCTGAGCAAGCAGGATTTTAGCAGGGCACAAAGTGTGGGCTGCCTCTCTTTTAATTAATTAATTAATTAAGAGCAACACTTGGAGCCTGCAGTGGGCACTGCACACTGGGGAGGAAGCCACAGGCACAGCAACAATTCCCAGGTGCCTGGGAAAGGCCATGGACGGAACCATCTCCCACTGGGAAGCATCAGGGGCCTGAGCACTGCGAGCAGCTGGTGGCTGCTGGAGGAAGGGGAGGGCTGGGGGTCACTGGTTCCACCCCCCTGGAGCAAACCCAGTGCTGAGGATGCCCCAGAGGGGAGCCCAGGGCTGCCTGCACCCCACAGGGGATGTCACTTCCAAGGCAGGAAAAATCTCCAACACAGAGGAGAAGCAGCTCTGGGAGCTGTCAGGAGAGACAGAGACAGAGAGGTGTGGGCAGAGCTGCCTCCCAGCAGCTGCAAATGGCACAGTTCACACCAGGGCAGGGACCTGAAGCAGAGCCACTTCCACTCCTCACCCTTTCCCTGGGATTCTTTCTCCCGCTCCTGGTTTCCTCTTGCTCACCCTTGCCAGGCCTTTTGCCGTGCTGGGAGGTCACAAATGAAGGCAGTGGCACTTGGAGAGTGCCACAACAGCTTTTCCACGCAGCAACAAACCCTGCCCTGCTCAGGAGCCTCTGGGAGGGAGGCAGGAGGCAAATCTTACACCTGGCTCTCCTCACGAGCAACACTTCCATCAACCCCCAAAATTCCCCTCTTTGGAGCTCCTGCAGCACCCTCTCTGCCCAATCAGGCCCTCAGAAAATGAACCTGTTTGCTCAGGTGACATCTCCAGGCAGCAACTGCAGCATCCCCAGGGACACATTCCCAAATTTCCTGCAGCTTTTCTGCATTGCGATGAAATTCCTGCTTAAGTTGCACGGTGCTGTTCCTCGTGCCAACCCCGAGCCCTGGCTGCTGCTGAGCAGGAAGGCTGCTCTGTAGCAAAATAAATTGCATTGTGCTGCAAATGTGATTCTTCAGGCAATACACGAATCTCTATATTGCTTGCTGTCTGCAAATATATATGTATGTATAAATATATGTATGTGGGGTTTTTTCTGCAAGTGCTGCCAGGATTGGCAAAAAATACACATCAAATCTCAAGCTTCTCTAACAAATGGAAAAGAGCTGAACTGTTTATCTGAGCCAGCTCCTCGAGACAGGAGAAGCTGGGTTTTGGCACTCCCAGCACACAGGCTAATCCTGAGCAATCCAGACAAGAGCTGGGATCCCTCACTCGCTGTTCCAGAATGGGTTGGATGAGGTTTGGAGTGCCCTGGTGTCCCTGCCATGGCAGGGGTGGAATGAGAGGATCTTTTCCAACCCAAACCACTCTGATTCTGATTCACCCCAAGCTCCAGCACAGGCCCTTCCAGCAGTCCAGCCCGGACATCAGCTGCAGTCACAGCTCACAAATTCACCAGATATTTAAAAGCTGTCCATGCCCTGACAAACATCCCACTGCCACCCCCCTCCTGCGAGACGCAGCTCGCACACTCACGGCCATGTGACACGGCCCAGTCATTAGCGTGACTCTGAGCAGCGTGATCAGTCCCCCATGCAGGCAGGGAGCTGCCATCACCAATATCTGAATTTGTATGCAGAAATGCATCGTGATCAAGCCAAAAAGCCCTAATTGGTGTCAGAGCCTCGCTTAGATCCACTGCCTGCAAGCACCGAGGAGGAGACGCTTTCCCTGGAGATCTTAAAGCAGGGAGCGAGGCTCCTTCAGGCTCCCAGGGGAGAGAATGAAAGGATTGTGGTGCTCCTCTGCCCAGAAGGGGACTGGGGCAGGAACATGAAATGTCTCACTCAATTCTACCCAAAAATGATAGGACAAGACTTGAAATACACCCATGAGAAGCACAGCTCTGTCCTGGTTTGAGTCACCCCAGGACAAGATCCTACCTGTTGCGTTCCACTGTGTGTGTTATAGAAAATCAGCCTGGAATGCCCAGAGGGAGCCTCTGCCCTGGCCCAGAGGTGCCCAGGAAGCACATCCAGGGCACCAGGGATGGCCATGGCAAAGAGGATCATGGCTTTGTGGCCTCTGCACCCATTGTGGGAGAGGATTGTAGGGTGTGACCTTCGAGGGGATTGTTTATCTTTGCTGTTTATGGGATGGCACAGCCTGGGGGTGGGATGGGATCAAGGGAATTTTCACTGCACAGTAGAGGGCAGTGGCCATGGGGCAGTGGCCATGGGGCAGTGGCCATAGGGCAGTGGCCAGGGCAGTGGCCATGGGGCAGTGGCCACGGGGCAGGGGCCATAGGGCAGGGGCCATGGGGCAGTGGCCATGGGGCAGTGACCATGGGACAGTAGCCATGGCAGTAGCCACAGTAGCAGCCATAGGAGCAGTCTCAGCAAGTAATCACAGAGTGATCTGTAACAGTCTTCATCTCTATCTGTATAATAATGAACTCTGTACAACACCACAATCTCGTCAGAGAAATCCCTGACCCTGCGTTGAACCCTGCGCTTACCGGCGTCGTGCTGCTGCCCCCGTAGAACGTCACCTCCTCCCAGGTGACGATGAAGACCCAGAGGGCAGAGAAGGAGGCCATGTCCCTGAAGTGCCTGCGGATGTCCCTGGAGGCCCTGCGGAGCAGCTCTGGCTCCGTGCTCTCCCTGTAGAAGATCTCCCCGCGGATGCCGTTGTGCACGTCCGCCCAGAAGGGCGCCACGAAGGCGCGGCCGTCGGTCAGCGGGAAGGCCTCGGGCGTGAACTGGCTGACCAGGGCGTTGAAGGAGATCACGCCGTTGTTGTTGACCTGTGTGGAGACCCCCCCCGCTTTGTCTGAGCAAAATGGAATAAATCAGCACAGAGGGGCTGCTCTGGCAGGAAATGTGGGCAGAGAGGATTTGGGTTTATGCGCAGGCAGAGGGTGAGGCAGCCTGACCACGTGGGGACAGATTCGGCTTCATCCTACCCATGGTGGCCAAGGGTTGGTGGAGGAAGCCCCAAAAACAGGAAGAAACCCTGAAACGTCTTCAAACTAGGGTTCTACAGGAGCAGGATAACACCAGGCTTCATTGGGACCCTGCCTTGGGCTCCTGGGATTACTCAGCCTTTGGAGAGCAGCACTGAGGGACAGGGATGTTGGTGACACAGGTGGCTGCATGGAACAAAGCTGCCTTTGGCCGTGTCATCTGTGACAGATCCTGGGGCTCCCCAAGAGCAGGGAGGTGCCACCTCAGCCTCACCAGAGTCTGCTGAGGATGTCACCAAAGTGACATTTTCACAAAGCATGGACAGCAAACGGCTCAGCCACCCTGGATGCTGGAATCCCCCACCACACAAGGTTTGGAATGGGATTCCTGCTCTCCCAGTGCTGCTGTGCACAAACTGGGGAATGGATGAGTCTTTGCCTCTCTTCTGATCCCACAGAGACCACAAAATTTGGGATGGGGCACAGTCACGCTGACTTATGCCCTGCCTAAGGTTTAGGTGAGCTCAGGTGACCCCTCTCAGCCCAGCCCTGGTGTCTCCTAAGCCAGGCTTTTGCTGTGCCATCACCTGGGAGCAGCAGCAGCCTGTCCTTGTCTGGATCCCCCACAAAACCGTTGCCCCTTTTCCCCCCTGCAGGTCCTGCACGTTCTTGTTCCTTGTCATGGAGCAGGAATAATGTCCCTTGTGTCAAGCCCTTCGCTTTGCTGTGCCATTTAATCACCCACAAAGAAAATTTATTGCCTTTTAGATTCCTTTCCCGTGAACATTATCCCATTAAATATACCTTTGACTTTCTTAATCATAAAACCTATCAGTTCATGAAATCTAAGAACTTGTCAGGTAGCTGCTAATAAATCTTCCAGTTCCTGATGACAGGCAGAGCGTGTTTAAAATGCAGCCAATAATGGCAAGCAAAAGGAGGAAGGGAAGATCTGCTTTCTCCACTTACATAAATGCTCCTGTATGGGGCTCCAAAAAAGATGAATGGCACAGAGATCTTGATTTCAGGTGAGCTGCCATCGTCGACTTTGGGGGTTCTGGTGTCGTTCTGCCAGAATGGATACAGGCTCTCCATGCTGTGAGCTGGAAGGAGAGGGAGCAGAGTCCTCAGGGCAGTGTCAGGACTTCAGAGAGGCCGCAGGGGAACAGCACCAAACCCCAACATCAGCAGGCAAAGGGTGCTTGAAGCCAGGGCAGAGCTGCTGGCTGCTTTAGGACAGGCTCTGGGACAGGCTCAGGAGAAAAAGCCTCATCCAGGTTAGTCAGGGCACAGCAGAGTGACCACAAAATGCAGCACAGCTGCACTTCTGCCTCCCCTGGGACTGTGACCACGGCAAACCCCCTGAGTCTGGTCTCCACGCCAGGACAGCAGGTCCATGCCCTGCTCCAGGGTCAGGACTGGCTGTTCCACATCTGAGGTGCTCAGGGGAGCAAACAGCACCAATTCCAGCCCCAGAGCCACGTTCCTGGCAGTGCCCACCTCCCCTGCCAGGGCTCCTGGCCCAGGGACAGCTTGAGGGGGTCACAACTGCTCCAACATTTCCCAGCAGGATTCAGTTTCCTGCTAAAAGGCACTGCCAGTGGACAGAACTGCCTCTCCCACAAGTACTTCAGAAGATGGTTTTGACACATTTCAGCCTGCTGCTTTTTTACCAGCCTCAAATCCATCAGCTTGAGGCTCCAGCAGCCACTTCTGGCCCCAGGGCACACGTCCCTTCCTGTCCCAGCCACTGCCACACCTCTGCTGTCATTGTTCCTCCAGTCAGCTCCTCACAGAGCAAAAGGGGATTTTTCTGGGTTTGCCTCCCCCTTCTCCCCTCTTTGATGTAGGAAAGCCTCACGACATTCAATCTGGGATGACAGAGCCCCCAGGCTTGGTACAATCCCTGCTCTGTTCACCTGGATCCAGGACATGCTTTTATTTCCTGGGCCCTGCCCTGAGCTCCTGAGGGGCCTCCAGCCAAGGCCAGGCTGCTCTGTGACCCCATGGACAGGGAAGGGACTCTCCTTGATGCCCAGCCCTGGGGATGCTCCATGCTGGGAGTTAAGGAGTCACTGAGTGACCCTTCACAGGCTCCCTGGGAGAAGGGAGATAAGGGGAAATCTGGCCTAACCCTCTGGCATCCTGATTTTTAAGATATTTCTGTGCCCTGAGTGTCCTGTTGGACACAAAGGGAGGTGGCATTGGTGGTGTCCAAGCCACAGCCCTGTTTCCACAGATTTCCAAAGGGCCACAGCAAAATTCCTCCTGCCAGGCAGTGAAATAAATTATTTCACAGCTGTTACACCCCTGATGAGTTATCACAGCCAAGGCACAGCTACAAGACATGGATTTCATTCCTTTTTAAAACAGGAAGCTCAGCAGGCATTCCTCAATTCTTTAGCTCTACAAGTGCCACACCACCCTACCTGCCCACAGACCTAACACAGAAATTCCCCAAACTCCTGCTTCCTCTGGAATGCTCCAGGTGCACTCCCAGCCATAGAAATGATAAACACAACATTCCTTTAGGATTCACAGTCCCTCCCTCCCCATGGGAAACACTTGGTTTGCCCTGGTTGTTGTTCTTGCTCCAGCTAAGGAGCTGGAGGTGTTTCCCAAGCACATGGGGTGGTTTCCCAAGCCCTCTAGGCTGGTTTTCCAAGCCCTCTGGGATGATTTTCCAAGCCCTCTGGGATGATTTTCCAAGCCCTCTCGGCTGGTTTTCCAAGCCCTCTGGGATGATTTTCCAAGCCCTCTGGGATGATTTTCCAAGCCCTCTAGGCTGGTTTTCCAAGCCCTCTGGGGTTTCTGGGCACATCCCAGCTGGGGAATGTTTTCCTGATGGGATACACTCACCTCTCTGCCGTGCTGTTATCACCAAAAGGGCCACCCAGGCTCCCAGAAATGATCTCTTGTTCATCCTACAGGAAGGAGACAGACCCAGCCATGCATCACATCAGTAGGAAAACACATCCTTGAGGTGATTCCCAAAGCTGCCCCCAAAGCTGCTGACACGGGGATGTTTCAGAGCTGGAGGTCCCTCAGCTGCCAGGCAGCCCTGAAACGCCTGCCCCATGGATTGCTGTGAGGAGAATTCCCTGGTACAAAAGCAAATCACTGCCAAAGGGAGCCCAGAGCCACCTGGAAGAGCTCATTTCATGTTTGGAAGCTGTGAACAGCCACAGCTCTCCATGGGCTCTTTATTCTCCGGAGGGTTCAGGAGCAATTCCTGATCTGCTTAGGGCAGGGATGGCCACTCCTGGCTGAGCCCAGCTCTGCTCCACACAGGAGAGCTCTGATGAGCTCTCATGGTCCAGGGGCTTCAGCTGCAGCTAATCCCCTGCCCTGGCTGCCACCACAACCTTCACTCAACCCCCTGCCCTGGCTGCCACCACAGCCTTCACTCAATCCCCTGCCCTGGCTGCCACCACAACCTTCACTCAATCCCCTGCCCTGGCTGCCACCACAGCCTTCACTCAGGGGTCGGATGAGCGTGGAAGGAGCACAAACATTTACACAGCTGGGCAGCTCCTTGTACAGGAATCAATGAGAGACAGAGAGAGCACAAAATGAAAGCGAGATCCAGTGCCAGCACTAATTCCTCCTGTGCCTAATGCAATTTGTTGCTCGTTATTAATCCAATAGAAAATATTGCTCAAACACCTGCTTGGATTTCTTTGCCCGTCGATTGCGCTCGTTCCGCACGGGCACAGCTCAGGGAGAGCTCCCAGGAAGGTCTGGGGTTCTCCCAGAGCGCTGGGAAGGGATTTGGGAGCTTCCCACACCTACTGTGTGCATTATGTACAGCCTGGGTGCCAACAGCAGCCTCCTCTCCTTCCCAGCTTTAAAAATCTGCCTACAAAACCCAGCGCCTCTTTGCGTGCTCCTCATGGATCTGTTTTTATGGAAAATGTGGATCAAGAGATCCAACTCCTTCTAAGGACACTCAGAGAGCACTGGGTTACAGGGGGAACACCCCATCATTTATCCCACATCACTCCCACTTGACTCCTATTGCTTGGGAAGTTTGGGAAGTGGAAGGAAACTTCTTCACTCACATCAACGCGACTGCATTCTCCATGGGGAAAAGTTCATTCCACCAAGGAAAGGTTTTAGCACGTTCCCTGTCTTGGAAAGGTGAAAGGAGAGCGACAGAATTTCGCACAGATTGTGAATCTGAGTCACTGCAAGGAGAGCGGAGCAGAGAGTGGCCAGTGGGGACCGTGGCAGCGCGAGGACGAGAGCGGAACAGGAGAGACAGCAAAGGACAGATTACTGAACACATCCCATCCAAAACTACCATTTTTTAGGTATGGAAAAAAAAATCACCAACCTGTTCCGTGGGCTAGAGGAGAAACCAGGTCTGAAATTTTAGCCCAGTCTTGGTAGAGAAGGACGAAATCCTAAGTCAATGGAGAATGCATGCCCGTCCTCCCGTGCCAATTATTGCTGATGACTGAAACGATGGCTCAGTCTTTGCTCTCCCAATTGAAAACTCCTTTCCCTCAATGCTCTTCCAGGGCTGGAGCAGTGTTGAGTTGCAATCACAACTGTTGTTCCTCTATTGATAACCAGCAGGCTAATCTGGAGATCAGATTCTGGCCTGGAGAGGGAGAGAAGCCTCTTTCTTCCCCAAAAACTCACCCCCTTCAGGTGGATTCAGATGGAAATGCCAGAGAGACGGAGCTGGGCTCGCAGCTCTGCTGCTCAGGGAACAGAAAACCCAACCCTCAGAAGAATTGAGCCCCTTCCTCCTTTGTGTAAAGGGGGAAAAAAAAAAGCCCATCTATATAAAGTTACAGGATTAGCATTAAACAGTGCTAGGCTTAAAGCGCCGTTCAAAGGCACTGCCCTCGAGTTTCAATGGACTTGCTTTGCCATCCAAACCCTGCTTTTACAGGTGGAAAAGGAAAAACTCACCCAGCCCAGCCCAGCCCGGAGAGGGTTTCCTTGCTGTTCCCATTTCTACCCTCCCTGGAAGGACTGGTGGTGGTGGGGAGCTTCACTGGGGGAGTGTTATCATCATTTTCACTCCTACAATTGCAGTTTCCACTGGGATTTTCCCTGTCTCTGCTGTCTGGGCTGACCACAGCTCTTCATTTGAGCCCTATCTGAACCCCAAAGAAGATTTAAACCACTTTGAGCTGGTTCATATCCATGTTGGATGAGAGGGAGAGCTGGATCAGCAGCTGAGGGGTGAAGGATCCCCCAGCAGAGCCACGTTAGAGCTGATTTTTCAGCCTGCAGCAAGGCTCGGGTCAGACAGGCACTGCTCCCACCCCAGCAGTGGGGACACAGCCCGACCTCGGCTGCTTTTCCCGTCTGACATTTTGGCTGGGGGCTTTTCATTCCCTCTTTTCCCTGCTAGGAGTTCATTATTCCTCTTGAGCTCCCCACCCTGTGTCAGGAACAGAGAGGAGACAGGAGTGCCTGCAGCCCAAGGAGCCCAGGCTGTTCCCCCTGGGTGCTCCTGGCAGTGTGTTCAGCAAGTTCCCCCCAAAAAGCTGTCTCTTACCTCAGCAGTTTCTTCTGGCACATCAGGCAGCAGGCAGCTCGCTGCCTCCACAGCAAATCCCAGAATCTGCTTTCCCTCCATCCTCCAAGCATGGCCTTGCTAGCAGGAATCTTCCATTTTTAAATTTATTTTTACCCTTTTCTAAGCCAACAGCTGTTTTAGGAGGGCAGGGGGATATCAGCACTGACTGATATTCCAGGGGCAGATTACTTCCAGGCTCTTCCCTTCCCTCCCATACATTTTAAACATTACCAGCTCCAGGAAAATCAATTGACTCTCCTCATTCTGCTTTGTAACACAGAGCAAACTGGTGAAAATAGGTTTCCCTCTGCTCCTTTGTCAGTTTAATATTCTGGCCCTGTTTGTCCTGGGCAAGTGAACACTGATGAAGTTTGATTAGGTCTCACTGGCTCTTTGGGGAGGACTTTGTCTTCCAGCTTGTGTTCTCCTGGCAGGGGCTGTTCCTGTCATGCAGTGCTGAACACATCGGAGCTGAGCAACCAAACACTTCTCCCTCTTTTTCTTCTTCATTTTTCTAGCAGAAAACTTCCTCCCATGCCTCACCTCAAGGGAAAACAAGCATTCAGAGATGCCACAAGGGCTTCTGTGGCTGCTTGGCCTTGGCACAGCAGCCACAGGCAGAGCCTTGTCTCATTCCCATCCCAAGGACATGGAAGATGCCCTGGAAGATCTGCCCAGGAGCTGTTTCCCATCCTGAGGAGCATCTCTCTGCTCCTGCCTCCCCCAGGCTCATCTGGTGCAGGCCATGAGGGTGACATTTGTTTTAACCCCAAGGCCAGTCCCGCTGAGGGGAGACAGAGCTGGAGCTTTATTCCTCACCTGGAAGCGGGGATGAGTCCCAGTCACAGAGCAATCCAGCCCAGAAGAGGAACGGGCCTTCCAGCTCTGTGACTTCACCCGTGCAAGGTGCCACCTGTCAAAAGGAGAGGTGGCTGTGCCCAAACTCACGGCCGGACAACAAAACCATCAGCAGGACAAAAAAAAACAATCCCAGCAGTTTTCACTCACGCCTTTAGGCTGACAAAGGGAAATGTTTTTGCTTCAGGGGACACGAAAGTGCAAAGCTCAGGACACTGGGGTTTTTTTGTGTAAAAACTTACAGAAGTTTATTGAACTGATCCAAACCAATGACCTATTTTGGCCTGAATTCCACCGCTAAGTCTGCGAGCAAACCAAAGGCAAATCGAGGGAGCGGGAGGCGCATCCCCTGTGAGAGAAACCAGGATAAAAAACCAGATGGAATTACAGTTCTTCTTTGAAATTACATATGGATGCAACATTAACAGGGAGCAAGAACAGATCTTCATGTTTAAACTGCATTTGAAGGTTCCAGGAACTGCAGAAAAGCAATCACAGAGGCAAGGGCCCGAGGTGGCTGCAGCCCCTCTGAGGTTGCTCTGGGGAAGGCGTCTCTCTGCTGCCTGCAGAAGTGCCACCTCCAAATGAGGGAGCCACAGCTGCCAGGAATTCCTATTTTAGCCTCTGGGCTGCTTTCAGCACCTCGCTTGCATTCTCAAATCTCACGCACGAACAGAACCTACAGAATCTCACTGATGATCAGGAGGCAGAGCTGCTGTGGAGCCTCCGTTGGATCCCAGGCCCAAGGAGGAGAGGGCACAGGGAGAGCCTGTCCCCAGCAGCACTTCCTCAAAGTCACCACAGCTCACACCTGCCACCAGCACGCCTTCAGCTCCCAAAAAAAGGGTTCCAAATCCCAGCCAGGGAGCAGAGGCCAGCCAGCACCTCGTGCATATTCCTAACGCCGCCCGGAACACGATCCGCCCGGAAACACGGACACCCAACAGGGACATCTCCAAAAACACAACAGCACAGCCTCTCACTGGGCACAGGGGCTGTGGGACACTTTGGTATGCAGCTGTCACCCAAGCCCTCGTGCAGCAGGTGCTGTGCCCGCTGCACAGCCTGCCCCTGGCAGCCTTTATGCATCAACTGGCAGCAACAACACAACAGCCCTCGACAACAGCAGCCCTGGGATAGAAGGACACACAAGCCACAGGAGTTTGCAGATCTGTTTTGTTTTCTCAAGGGGATGTGACAGACCCAGGGACCTTTAGGTGAGGCAGGTACAGGCTGGCAAGGCCTGGACATGGCCCCTCCTGACATGGCAGTGGTTGAAATCAAACCTCCTGCCACATCTGCACCCTCCCTCAGCACCCAAAGCCCCTCTCCTCTCTCCCCAGGACACGGTCCCCTGTTGGGTGGCACACACAAAAGACTCTTCCCCACAAGATACCAAGATTTGGGGTATTTTGCCACATCCCTGTGTGCCACTTGGTCCCACTTCCCACATCTGGACATGTAAACTCTCTCTGGGTTTTGGGGGTGAGTCCTGCTCCTTGGGAAGCCAACCAAGATTTTTGGGTTCTACCCCAGGACAGCTCCACGATCTGCCCACGAGGTGAATGCCTTGGGAAAAACCTTCCCCTGAAGCAGTGGCAGGCTGCTGATTTCACACCTGGCCAGACCAGGGGAGCAGGTTTGGGTGTCAGCACCAAATCCCCAGCACCTGCTACCCTTCCATGTTCTCTTTTTCCACCTTCCAGCTCCCGCCAGATCTGCCACAAACAAAATCAGGATTCACTGCCAGTTCTGAGGCGGTGACAGCACCAATCCCTCCGTGGACAGCCCCATTTTTAAGTGGGCAAACTTAAAAGCACGTCCTGGGCTCTTCTTTATCATCCAATTGCACTCTTTAATGGCCTTTGTTTATTCCCTTCTCTGAAACCCAGACACTTCATTGTGCTGAGGAAGCTGGTCAAGAGTTACAGCATCTCATGAATAGCAGGTACAATGCCATAAATACACCCACAGAGGCAATTACTGCTCTGGAGAATTAGGTCAGAGATACTTTTGGTCACTTGCATCAGACTCTGCAGCCACTCAGGGATAACCTACTTACACTGGAGGTCAAGGGCTGAAATAGGCTTCTAATATTAAACAACCATATCTTCATAAAACTTTGCTTTATAACAAAATATCTTATTAACCACAACTTCTCCTATCGGTAGGTATGTATATATCATACACAAGTGTTGGCTTAAGGGTTCTGCTATCAGGCAGCAAATTAATTTTGCTGCCCAAATGGAAAATAACATCTTCAGTAAAGCTCTAGCTTAGAAAAGCATCATTTTATGTTACACTGCCACTATCTCCCTGCTGTTTAGTTTACAGGTACCACGGATCTATGGAAAATCTATGCTACCTATGGAAAACCTTGCTCCCTTCCCTATTGCTCATCTCAACGGGGCCAAGAAATTGCTGTTTTTGGCAGGGGGATGAGGCACAATTTAGTGACTTGTTTTAAATCCTCCCATTTTAACCCTTGCTTTGGATAAGGAACTAATCCCCTCTGAACAATCCCCAAATCCTAAACCTGAAGACTATGAGATAATAATACTTCATCCCCTCCCCTTTGATCCCACCCCACAATCCAGGTAAAATGTGAAAGAGAAATACACAACTCCAAGAATACCAAAGGAGCTCGGTGACGTGGGCAGAAGCATCCTGGGGAAAGAAAGTGCACGTGGGGATAAAGGGAGCATTTCAAAACGAAGGTCAGGAGTTCATGTGTAACTAGAGCCCTCGCTGCACAGCTCCAAAAACTGCTGTGCAGCTGCTTGGAACCAGGAAATCGGGGAAAGGCTGGAACTTGGAGCGGGGAAGACGCAGGAAAAGCGAAACGAGGGAGAAAGGAAGGAGGATTTCACTGAGCAGGCAGGGGGATCTGCTCTGCAGTAGAAAACAGGGACTACGTGAAGCAGCAGCACGCGATGCCTACTGATGAGGGAAGCCAAGAGAGAGAGTGAAACCTGCTGAACACCCAGCGTGAGTCCAGCTGCTTTTTCCTCCACCTCCAGAGGCTGATCCGAGCCAACGCATCCTCCGAGTCCGGGCCCTACGCAGGGACCCCCGGCCAGGGGCCCCGGGGAAAGTGCTAGGTTTGAAAACTGGTGCAACAGCAACAAACACAAACTTCAACTTGACTCTTCCTCTCTCCCAGGAGAGGAATTTTAGCCATTCCACTTGCAGCACCCACTGGGACGAGGTGAGGTGCACGGAGGATCTCTTCAGCGTCAGGATGGACGGTGGCCAACGGGGGAAGCTGCTCTTCAACCCCTTTGACCTGTTGTTCTAAAAGCCCTTCCACAATGCAGCGCTCATCCACCACATCCCAAAAATCACTTCCCAACACAGCCTTTATCCCCACTGGCTGCAGGTACCGTGTGAGATGGGTACAGCAGCCAAAACCTCTTTTTTTTGTTCTCCCCAAAATCAGGTGGATATAGAGCGTGCACTTTGAAAAGAAAGTTTCTTTCTAGGAAGTTCTTCATCTTTCCCCCAATTTGTGCACTCACAGAAAGCAAACCAGCGGGGTGAAGTGGATGCACTAAAGTACCTGAGCTCTGAATCAAGCAGAATACTGATGGAGATATTTCCTGTGAACTCGAGCACAACAAAAGGTTGAGACAGCACCAAGCTGCAAGAAAATACTACAGCAAGCTCGAGCCACAGTCGGATAGCTAGGCCAAAGGGAGCTCTGGTGGAGCAAAACACCAAAAAATTTCAGAAAAGAAAACAACAGGTCAAATTCTGCACCGAGCTGTCTCCTCCCTTATGGACCCTGGCATTGTTTAGCTTGAACAACTGACCATTCATGCCAAATCACGAGTATACCGGAGCATCAAAGGAAACATCAAGGTATTGCCCACACTGAAACACACGTCCTGAAGTCAATTGTCACCTCGAGGTCACCTGCAGTGGATGGTGGGCATGGTTCTCAGATCAGGGCACTTCCTCCGGGCTAAGAAATCACCTGCTACAGAAACACAACCAAACCTCAACCAACCAACCGAAATAAAAACCTTGCAAAAAACTCCTCAATGCATGTGTGTGGGTGTGTGGGGGCGTGTGGGTGTGGGCAAAAAGGCTATTTCATTCTGGGCTCCACGTAAATTTTATCCCCATCCCGGATGCCGTAGGAGTGCAGCGCCCGCGAGCTGTATTTCATCTCCTCGGGACCAAAAGGAGCTTCCTGGTCCAAGTAGAAGAGCAGCATGTTGCTTGTTGACAGCTGCACCACAGTTTTTAAGTGCTTCTTCAGCTCTGCCACAGTCTGGTCGAGGCGGATGGATATCTCCTCCACCTTGTCCTGGAAGTGAACCTCCACCTTGGCGCTGCTCTGCGGCCGCAGATCCACCACTGCCAAGGGCTCCAGCTTCCCGTACTTGGTGACCAGCTCGTGATACCTGCAGAATTCAACAAGCCCTGAGTTAGGGTGCATTTCACAGGTCTGAGTGTTCCAATGCACATTTCACAGGTCTGAGTGTTCCCCACATGAGACAGCACTGACCCTGATTCCAGCTGTGGCCCCAGAACGCCCAAGCACTGCAGTCACTGTGTCCCACAGTCCCCAGCTGCACTGACACGAGCTCAGTGTCCCACCAGGGAGGAGTATCTTGCTGAGGAAGGTGAAGTTACCACCAGCCTGAGATGTTTGAGCTGACTGGGCTCAAAACAGCTTCCTGACAAAACTGAACAGCACAGTTTGGGCTCCTACAATTTCAGAAATCCCAGCCGTGGCTGCAGTGGGATTTGGAAGAAAGAGAGGACGCTGTGCACACAACTCTACGCCTCCTGCTCCAGCAAAAACACTTCACTGAGGAGTGCCAGAACCAAGCCAGGGCTCACAAAAAGGACACAGCCCTCAGTTTAGATTCCCAGTATCTGTGGCCTCATGGCTTAACTGATTATCAGACATTCCTGCTGTTTTCCAAGAGGCCACCTAGGTCCCAAATGTTACACTCCACTGAGCACAGGATCATCAAGATCACCCAAGCAAGGTGAGCGGCTGCACAGTTTGGGAGCTGATAACAAACAGGGCATTTCTTGCCAGCTGATCCTTCACACCTGCCCTAAAACAAGATGGGAATTTTATTATCAGAGGCACACACTCCACTGTCACCTTGTCCTTGCAGCCAAGTTCTCTGAGTGTCCTTCCCAAGGTGCCTGCAATGGAAAGTCTGTGTCACCCCCGTCCTCCCAGTATCGCTCCCATCGGGCCAGGCTGGATCTCCCTGTCTGGCTGGGAAAGAGGAGGAATGGCAGCACAAAACACAATGGGACTGGGATGACAAAGGCTGAGAGCTGCCCAGCACAGGTAACGTTTCAGAGCCCCTGCACAGAAAGAGCTTTGTGCTCCCGATCCCAGGCGGAGCCGAACGCGGTGTCACAGCCCCCGGGGCAGCGATGGGATCTGGCAGCCTGGGTGACCCCAGGGACTCCTGCTGGGGACAGGAATGTTCCTGGAGAACAGCAGCCCCTCTGTGTGCTGGGCACTGAGCTAAGGGCCACGAGGCACTAGGATTTCCCCAGTCCCACGGACACATCCAAAGGCAGGATGGGGCCCTGCTCTCACAGGCACCCGGGGGGATCAGCCCCATTTGTCTGGGAAAGCCACGAGTGCTGAGAGAAAACAACACTCCCCACAATCAACCCACCTGCAGGCACAGTGAGTGCCAGCCAGTGTGTCAGCAGTGGGGAGGGCTTCTCTTACTCTGGAAGGATTTGCCAGCAGCAACATCCCATGGGAAAGAGGCAGAGAGGAACCCACCTGCTGCTGCTCCAAACCCTCAGCCCCCTTTGGGACATCCTGTTAATTGTCAGCATCTCTGCTGCTCCAGACCAACAACAACTTCTGGGCCAGCCACAATTCCTGTCATGATTCATGCCCTAAGGGTGTTGGTGGGGAGAGGATAAAGAGGGGGACAATTTCAGACAAGCTGAGATAGAGAACCACCATGAGGGAGCCGAGATTATCCAAATTTGTGCTGTAAATATGCAGGGGGTCAAGCAGGGCTGTCTGAATTTGTCTTGTGTTGAGGAAAGGCAGAACGAGCTTTGCAGCCTTGAATGTGAGCTGCAAAGAAAGTGTGGAGTGAGGGACTGGCTGCCCTCAAATCAATCAGGACCGAGGCACGCTGGTACATGGATGTTTTGGACCCCAATAATAGGCACCCTGGAGACTTTCCTAATCACCCCTTGCAGCCTGGCAGCCGCTGAGGCTGCTGAAGACCTGAGCCTGGCTGGAAGTGCCTGTGATACTGTGCAGATAAACAGTGGAGCAGACAAGCAGAGGGCTCATTAAAACCCCCCAGACACGAGGACGTCACTCCCCGAGACAGCCGATATTGGATTGTGCGCCCGGCGCTCCCTTGAACCACGACATCCACGGAGATAAATCGTTCCTTCCACTTCCCTGCCTGCCTGATCCCTCCCAGCTGCACACAGGGATGCAGCAGGCAGGGGGGTGCTGGTGACAGAGCTTATCACAGGCTGCACCTTGCCAGTCTGGAGGGGGGCTGCTCCCACTGGGAAGTTTTCCGTGCTCAGGTTGTTCTCCCTGTGCTCGAGGCAGCTCTGCAATGCAGATGTCAGACCCCAGCCACAACATGTGTGTGTCCTGATTAGTTTCTAATTACAAACCACCTCTGGAGCCACCACACCAGAGCTGGGAGCGAGGAAGGGGAAGCTTTAGCAACAAACAGACACAAAATCCCTCTGCAAGGAATGCCAGGTCTCCCTTTGGACAAGGGCTGCTGATTGTGGGTCCAGGGAGTGAAACCCAGCCCTGGGGACACTCTCACTAGAAAAGAGCCTGCAGTGGCACCCAACCCCTCCAGGACAGAACAACCCTCTCTGGAAGTCTCTTGGAAATGCTGCACAGATGAAGGGATTCAGACAAAGAGGCCATTGACCATGAAAAAGGCAGCACCAGTGTTTAAAGGCTAAGAAATCCGAGGGGGAGGTGATTTTTCTAGCATAAAGCTGGCGTGTTGGTTAAAATCAGCCTGGTTTTCTTGGATGGGTGAGATGTCAGTAATGTTTCACATGGAAACTGATCCCAGTGGTGTGTGGTGATGTGTAACACCCAGCCTGTTCCCAAAACCCATGTCCTGGGCGTCCTGAGTGCCTCAAGCTGTACCCTGCTGTGTCCTTCTCAGTATTGATGGATCATGGACATTCTGTCACCACCAAACACAAGAAATATGAAATGTTATGGAAATTAATCCCTTTTGGGAGCAGCACCATGAGCTCACAGTCCCAGTCTCCCCTTCCCTTTCCCCTCTCCTTCACTCTCTGCCTCCAGTGTTATCCTTTCCAGTATTCCCTTCAATTTTTACGCTTCAAGGCCTTCTAAAATTACAAGCCAGGACTTGTCCTCAGAAAAAGGATCAGCTGTCTTGTCTCCCTGACTGCATGAGTGCCCTCTGCCTCTGAACTGACCCCAGCATGCCTCTGACAAATATTATAATCACTGACCCTATTAATATTCACACAAAATGCCATGCCCTCATTGCCCATTCCAGCCTTCCCACCCCTTACTGGATTGGCAAGTCACACATCCAGCGCTTTAGAAAAACAAGGGTTATTTTAGCTGAGAGTTAAACTGACCAGATTCCATTTGCACCTCTGTCATCCATACCAGGCCATGCCTGTGACCTTCAGTGTGTCCCCATCTGTGTCTGTGCCCTCAGAGCCACACAAACACTCCTGTCCCACCCCTTTTCTGTTTAAAAAGGATAGTAAAGCTTTGCTGCCCAGAAGCACATGAGGGTTTTAGGGCAGAGGGCAGGTAAAGGCAGTGGCCTGATGCTCCATGATCCCTCCTCAGCCCATTAGAAGCAGTAAGTGGATGCTGGCACGAAAAGGATCCAGACTGAACAGCATCTGTCCAAGTTCATTAGTTTACCAAGATGAACGGATCATTGGATGTACTTTTTTGGCAAAGAAAACCCATCAGACTTGTGATTTGCAGGCCTGAAAGTGAGGGGACAGCTTCCCATTGCCAGCCACATTCCACACACCAGATGGTCCAGAGGACTTGATGCCCTGGCCTGGCAGCAGAGAGCACGACGTGTCCTGGCTTTGGGCACTCCCAAACACAGGTGGGTTATGAAGGGAGCCATGAGAGAGGCCAGGAAACAATGAAGGTCATGAACTGAGCAGTCCTGTAGTTTAATGGCACCTGACACAGCTACTTTTAAGATCAAATGTGACTCAGGAGTGACCCTACAGGTCATCAGACAACAACAGTATCACAATTTCAGCTAAAACACACTGAGGGAGCCTAGCCCGGAGGAAGGTGAGGGATGTTTTCTTTCTCATGGAACAGCTGGCACATATTCCCCATCACCTGGCCAGCCACCTTCCCTTCAGCCTCCCCACCCTTCTGTCCCTGCTCTCCAGTGCAGGACAGAGGATCCCTACCTGAAAGGCACCTCCTCCTCGGGGAACTCCATGTAGTAGCGGATGAAGAAGCGCTCCGAGTCCTCCCGCTCGCCGTCGGCCACGATGCTGCCGTTGAGCTTGGTGATGGATGGCAACCTGCAGGCACACAGCAAGAGCCACAGTCGGCCACGAGGGGAGCCCAGACAGCCTCACCAACAAGGCACTCACAGCAAAAGTGCCCCAGCTTTAACACCGTGAGAATTCCTGCCAGGAAGCTCAGGCCTCGACCCCTTTGAGAGAGCGGGGAAGTTCCGTGTAATTGCTCAAGCACGTTCAAAATTAAGCATTTTTGTTTCATCACATGTGCACAGACTTGTGGAAGACTCACAAAATTCCCTGAGGAGCAGAGCAGTCAGATTTAACATTTCCACTACTCTGACTTCTCCACAAAACAAGCTGCAATCTTTCTGCATTCCCACAGAACTTCATCTCCTACCAACCTCTTCCTCTGATGAGCTGCTCCCACCCGACAAATCATGCTCCAATCTTTCTGCATTCACACAGAACTTCATCTCCTGCCAGCCTCTTTCCCTGATGAGCTGCTCCCACCCCTTCCTTGCCTTGTCATGTCTCTGCTGAGCAGAACAAACCAACAGACCTGGCTATTAGCAGCTTCCTGCGCTCCTCGGTGGTGTAGGACTGCAGCAGAGGAATTCCCAGCAATTTCACTTCCTCGAGCTTGGGGAAGGAATTTAACTTGTCAATGTCTTCCCAGCAATGCAGACCTGCTCAGGAGGAAAGGTTTGTGTTAACAAACACAGAAAACACATCATGGATCCAAGATAGTCAGACACAGCCAAAGAACATATGTGACAGGAGAGTGTCACTGCTGTTCCTTTGAGAAGCTGGCTTGTTGCTCACAATGTGCTGCTAAAAAAATCGGCATTTGCTTACAAGACAGAGGAGCTGACATTCTCCTGTGCTGTTATCCAAGTCTAGAAGGATTCTCTCTCTCTCCATGGCTTTTTTATGGACCACTCAGCCTTTGGCCTCACTGCTGGGGGCTGACCAGCACCAGGGATGTTGTGTCTATAAAGGGATGCTGCCTTAGGAGTGTTAAAGTCACCAGCGCTTCTTTCATTCCAGGCATCACTAACCAGCCCTCAAACGGCTTCACCTCACACACATGAGCACCTTGGGTCCCATTTCTGCTCACAACCCAACGGTGAAACAGTCCCAGAAGCCATCCAGCCATTTAATGAAAAAGGTTTTAACTTGTTTTCAGCCCCCTCAAGACCTGACATTTGGGATAACAAAGCAAGCAGGGAGGGCAAAATAAAACAAAGCTGAGGATTGAGCAGCAGAGATTGTGTGGCGAGATCAACACATCTTGGAGTTTTCGCCTGACAGAACTTCAGAGTACAGCAGCTTTCTCTAAAACCCCCCAAAAGTTTTAACAAGCTCCTTGGGATTCCTATTTGACTTTCAGCTCCCAAAACATCAAAATGCACCACAGAACCCAGAGTTCTTAAGCACCTGGCATCAAAACTGCAGAACTACTTAGCACAGGAGCACTTGTTCCTCGGTGAGGCAGTGCTTTTAAATGCTGCTTAACAGGCTTTTCCTCCTCTAGTTAAGCTTTTATTACAGGGATTCCTTGATGCTCACATTGTAGGGCATGTTAATAAAGTCCCTTCTCCCTGGCTGACACTTCAGCAGCGCCTGCACAGCATATAAAGCTGTAAGGAACAAAAGCTGCTGGTGCATGAAGCACTCGTGCAGATGAATTTCTGCTGGATGTGTCACACACAAACACGTCACAGCCCCCACGAGCTGCCCTGCAGCTCCTTCTCTCCCAGCTCAGAGTGCTCTTCCCAATATTCCAACTGCTCATTCTCCTTCTGGAGCGTTGGCTGGAAATTCTCTGGGGCTGGAGTGTAAAAGCAGCTTCCAGCATCACTTGTGAGGCTGTAAAGACTGAGCACAGATGACAGAGAGTTCTGCTGGGGGATGCTTGATCCCTGCTGCATACCTGCACATGGCCTCATTTCACCCGAGATAAAACAGGGAATAAAGGCAAAATGGGATCCTTTCATCCCCTCCACTGCCAGACATTTATTTATCCTTCCCCAGCCAGGAGTACCTGAGGCAGGGATGGGAAACAGAGGGAAACTACTGACATAAAAAAACCTTTCCAGCCCACTTTGATTAACTGGTCCACACTGCTCTGACTCATCTTTTGATAATTACTGACTACCCAAAGCAGCAGGAAAATCCCACAGACAGGCAAGTTCATTTCTTGTCATCTGTACAGGAGGAGAGACTCTGATCAACCAACAAAACCCATCCCAGCTTCCAGGCTCTCACCTGACTTGTGCAAGTTGATGGATCTTAGGTTGGGGAAGAGCCTTGCCAGGGAATCTTCTGACTCCTCAATGGTGGTGAGGTTGTTGTTAGCCAGGATGAGAGTGTCCAGTGATGGAAACATAATCCCCAACTTTCGAATTTCAGTCCAGTCTTGAAGATTATTGTCAGTTATGTGGAGTAGCTTGAGAGACTGACAGCAAACTGGAGAACAAGACACTGTTTCGTAGTCGTTAAGGCACAGGAAGAGCTCCTCCAAGCTGCACAGGGCAGAAGGGATCATGTCATCAGTTTCATGTGATTTTAACACAACTTTCTGTACCAGCTCTGAGAACCCTGGCAGAGAAGGCCTTTGAGCACTCCCCATGGAGTGTTTCAGCTACATCTCTGCTCCCACCCGTATCTTCAGACTAAGAAAACCTTTTAAGTGTTCCCTGAGTCTCTCCCAGTACTGTGTAACAGACTGGTTGGGGTTGTCTTCCACATCTGTGCCCAACAAGTCACCGACCCAACTCCAACGGTGACTGGGACCTGCTCCCAGTGCTCCCAGCTTAACTTAAATGGGGTTTTGATACAACACTAATGGTGATTTTTTCCCCCCACATCACTGCTGAAGATTCCTATTAAAGAAAGAACAGATCCCACTAAGTTTTCAGACAACTGAACTCTCCCAGCCCCAGAGAAGTGCAGGTTGGCCACACAGGACATTCTGTTGTCATCATCTCTGCTTACAAAGAGGGGCCTGGCACCAAAATGAAGCCACCAAGGACATCCATGGGAGTAGAATGCCAAGGTGGCCGTGGCCAAACCACAGAAATCAACACCTGAGCAGAGAAAAGCAGGATGAAATATTCCTTGACAAGTGGCCAGAGCCTCAGAGGTACCTCCCATTTAACAGCTCTGCCCTGCACCATTCATTGCACGGTGACTCAGAGGGGAGCGTGACCCTGCTACATTTTTGGGGTCATTATCCATCTCTGGTATTTAGGTTTGGAGGAGGAGAAGCCCTGGGCTTTGCAGCACCACCCAAGTTTGGTTTTTGGTTTTGGAGTTCCCAACCTCCCAAAGGAAAACATCCTTTTTTCTCTACTGATGTTTGCATCCTCACAGCCCCCTCATCCCTCACCACATGATTCCATAATCCAGCCTTGACCTGAGTGCAGAAAATCCCCCTTTCCAACCCCAGATTCCCAGGCTTACTCTGGGAACTCCTCTGGCAATTCCTGGCTTTGCAGCACCACCCAAGTTTGGTTTTTAAGACAACTTAATGCACTCACCTGGAGTTCCCAAACCCCCAAAGGAAAACATCCCTTCTCTCTACTGATGTTTGCATCATCCCTCATCCCTCACCACATGATTTGACAACCCAGCCTTTACCTGAGTGCAGAAAATCCCCCTTTCTAGCCCAGATTTTTAGGCTTCCTCTGGGAATTCCTCTGGGAATTCCTGGCTTTCCAGCACCACCCAAGTTTGGTTTTTAAGACAATGTAAAGCACCCACCTGGAGTTCCCAAACTTCCCTTTCTCTCTATTGATGTTTGCATCATCCCTCATCCCTCACCACATGATCTGACAACCCAGCCTGGAGCTGAGTGCAGCAAAGCCCCAGATTCCCAGGCTTACTCTGGTAATTCCTGCAGGATGGTGTGCACTGTTTCCCAGGAAGCTTTGCTGTTGTTGAGCACAAGTTTGCGGACGCCAGCGAAAGACCCAGCGCAACTTCTCTCTAAAACGGACAAACTGAGAGGGTTGGAACTCAGGTTTAGAAACTCCAAGTGGGGGACGTTGGACACAATTTTACTGACCTAAGAGGGGAGGGAAGAAAAAAAAAGAAAAAGAAAACAGAAAGAAATGTGTATCAGGCAGTAATCAGAGCTCTGGCAATAATATCCCACCTCCTAAAAGGGGCCCTGTGGCATCACCACGAAGAAATGATATGGGGAAAAACATAAGGATATCTACCTGTAATTCATCCTGCAGCCATTCCTGATCTAGATGGATTGGTTAATTGCTCATTCTCCTCAAGAGTTCATTTAATTACACCCTGGGAGCAGCTTGATAAGAGAAAGGCAGCCCCTTGGGACAGGTCATAAAATCCAGCTCAACCCCAGGGCTGACAGCAGCACCTTCCAGGAGCCAGGCCTCGCTCACAGGGGGCAGGGCCACCTCTCCTGCCACCAGGGCCACCTCTCCTGCCACCAGGGCCACCTCTCCTGCCACCAGGGCCACCTCTCCCGCCACCAGGGCCACCTCTCCCGCCACCAGGGCCACCTCTCCCGCCTCCATGGCCACCTCTCCCGCCACCAGGGCCACCTCTCCTGCCACCAGGGCCACCAATGATCACTTGTCCAGCTTCCCAGTGCTCCCCACAGAGCTCAGCCAACTCCTAATTCCCTCCTTGACTGGGGATCTGAGTGGGAAGCAGCTTCCAACACCAGTGGGCATCAAGTTCTGAGTGAGAGAACAGCTCCACTCCACACAGCTTTGGGATGGGCAGAGCTGGGCAGACCATGGCACACAGAGGGCAATAATTGGCCCAGGTGTTGGCAAAGGGGGGTTGTGAATGAATTCCAGTGTGGCAAACATGAGGTAAGGAGTCTGCCTCACTTCACCTCCTCTCAGGTGATGTCATGGTTTGGGTGCATCACCTCAGGAATTAAGCAGGCAAACTGGATGACGACATCAGTCCAGCAAAACCACAGGGTTTAGGAAAAGATGGCTTATGATGAGCAATTGGAAGAAGGGTATTTTTTTCAGTATTATATTAAAATAAGAAAAGGAGGTGTTCAAGTTCTTGTTAGTGGGTATAAAAAGCTGTTGTGTAAGGAGCAGTGAGGATGCTCCTCCTGCCTGCTGAGAGCAGGGCAGGCAGAAATTGGCTGAAATTGCAGCACAGGAGATTTCAATTACCCAGTTTAGCCTATGAGGTTATTAGCTAAGCATGGGAACAGGCTACCCAGGCAGCTGGAATCCCCAGCACGGGCAGCTTTTAGGGGTGGGGAGATATTTATCTGGTGGGGATGGGCTCTGAAAACTTAATCCTATCTCAGAGGAAGGGGCCAGCACACACAGAAGGCTTTCAGCTCCTAAAAGAGACTGAACACAGAGCAGGGTGTGAGATGTGCAGCTGTGAGGTCAGCCCCACCGAGCTGGGACACTGCAAACTCTGCATTCCCTCCCTGCTCAAAGACACGACAATCTGATGGCACCAAACCCCATAATATCCTATTTTTCCCCACCTATTTCCAACAATAAACACCAGTATAAAAGGAGAGCATAATCCAGTGAGGAACTTAATGACACTTGAATGGATTGAGGTTGTTTCACTCCTGTTGCACTGCATTTATTGAGCATTATTTCATCCAGGCACTCCAAAGGGTTTTACAACAGTATTTAGCATTAATTAATGAGGCTGCAGAAATACACTTTGTGGTAAATATTATTAAATCTGTTCTGCAGATAAGGCAATGAATGTGGAGAGGGAATAAACACCTTGCCCACCATCCCAGTGGCAAAGCTGGGAATCAAGTGCCACTCTGTTAAAAACAAAACTGCTCATTAACTTCTTGATGTTGGAAACGCCAGTTCCAGTGCTTTGCATGATGAAATAAAATAAAAACACAGATTTTTCACCCACAGGCTAAGACTGTAAGTCTCAAGGTACAGGAGTGAAGTGCCACACTGGATTAATTCCATCACATGTATCGCTCAGTTGCTGTCAGAGTAAATAAACATCACCTTCAGAGATGAGAAAAGGAGCCACAAAAACGAATCCCTCATCAGTGCAACATCTGCAGTCAGTACCAGCTGGGAGAGGTACCCAGCAAGGTGCCCATCACCACTTTACCTCGTGCCAGTCTTCCAGTTTGTTGTCAGAGAGGTCGAGCTCGAAGACGTGGGCGCAGAAGGCGGCGATCTCGTTCTCGTCCCCGGCACAGGTGATGCCACAGCTGTTGAGCACCAGCACACTGGGCAGGTTCAGGCGGTCTGGCACGGGGAAAAACAGAAGCTGCCTCTGCTCAGCACTGCCTTGGAGTCACAGAACCCAGCCCCAAGCAGGGATGTTACAGCCAGCAAAAGGAATCTACCAGTGAGGCCAGAATTTACAGCGATTTCAGGAGCTCAGGTTAAACGTGGATTTTATGACTGACACCACCCTCAAGCCTTGGTTGTAAACATGAAGTACCACTCCTATCAGTGCTCTTCAGTTCCTCCAGGTATTTCTGTGTATTTCAGGCTTGTCTTTTGTCATTTATGCCATGTCTCCTATCAGTCCTTGCCAGAACTTGTGCTCTTCCCCAGGCAGCTGCTGCTGCAGATAGGACACAGGGCTAGGGGAGTGTCAGCTCACAGTCAGACTCCCTTATCCTCTTGCCCTGAGCCCACTTGGGCCTAGTAACAGCCAGGGGGCATTTAAACATTTCTTAGAAGGTATTTAAACATTTCCTAGGAGGTATTTAAACATTTCTTAGGAGGTATTTAAACATTTCCTTTCCCTTCCCAAGGTTCAGTGCAGAGCATTCAGCACTCATGCAAAAGCTCAGGTCTCTGCTCTGCCTTTCCATTTGTGCTTTGGTTCGGCTCCAGCTCCTCCTCAGGCAGGTAAATGTACTCAAAGCTACAAGCAAGGACTTGGACCTCAATCCCAGCCTGCTGTGCTGAGGCTAAAATGTGACAAAAAGCTGGGGGTTTGTAACAGGAAACCATTTCCACACAAGAAATCCACGCCGAGGCAAGGCAAGCCATCAGTCTTACGCTCCTTCACACACAAGGCTTTACCACTTCTCTGGAGTACTAAAATCCATTAAAACTGCTTTTCCCTAAACAGGTGGCTCCTTTTCTCCTTAACACTTGACAGCTGCATGAGTAGAAAGGGATTCTAGCAGCAAACAATTATCTGGAGTGATCCAGGTTTCCAAGATTTCTGGCTCATAAGTGTTTGGCTTCTTTGAAGGATGGTGTGGCACTTTGGGAATTACTCATGGAGGATTTTTAAGTCACGTGTCAGTCACATTTTAAGACATGGCCTCTTTTCAGCACCCAAACAGCTCAGGTGAGCAGGACAGAGGTAAATTTACCTGCAGAGGGGGCACAGACTGAACATTCCATCAGGCCAATTTTCTGCTCTTGTTCATTCTGAGAGCGTTTTATCCTCAGCTGAACTCAGGCCCTTTTATCTCCTCTGTCAAACCCAGTTATTGGAAACTTCATCCAGCTGATTTCCATGGCTCTTTTCCCCTTTGGGGCTGGTTAGGACACAAATTGACCTGCTGGATTGTTTGGATTACTCCTACAGCTCATGATGGGCAAGATGTGTGACACAAAGAAGGGGCAGCTCAGATGGGATCAATGTGAGTCTGTACAAAGCAAGAATTAAATGCCAACATCAGAGCTTGAGGGAAGCCTAAAGGGTGACACATGGATCTAGTTCAGAGGAGATGGTGACACAGATTCTGCAGTCTGGGAGGCTCAAGGACAGCCACGAGCAGCACAGAGCTTCAGACACACATCTGGCTGAATTCCCTGCAGGCAGCAGGGCCAGGAGCACAGGAGAGGGGAATTCTCCACTGGGTCACAGAGCACTTGGTGCCTTGAGCAGACAAAGTGCACTGCAAGTTCATCTCAGGCACTTGGCACTAAAGTACCCTGGCTGGAGGCTCAACAACTCATCACTCTGCTGGAAATGTGTCCCCTCCTGGGCACACTGAGCTCCTGTCCCTGCAGGCACCAAAGCAAGCTGGTGGCATGGGGACCAACCTCAGATGTAGATATTTGATGTATTTTTAAGCCACCTCTGCCAGAACACCTGTAGCTACAACCAATAATAAAATGGGATCATTGGCCTGAAGCAAACAAGCTCCAGGGACTGCTGAACCCTCAAAACACAGACTGCACAGAGCCTTAGGTCCATCTTCCACCCACAGGGCTGGAACCTGGTGATCCTGAAGGTCCCTTCCAGCCCAAATGATTCTGTTCTAGTCTCTAATTCTGATTTTTTTATGCTGTAGAAGAATGAGGATTTTTTTACAGCAACCAGTTCACTCACTTTCTACCTTCATTAGATCCCAGTCTCTCAACTCTCCAGTAAAAAAACCACATTGTGATGATTCTTTTTCTGGATGATTCCTCCTCCAGTTGATTCCTCCCAGCACCCCCCAGATGCTCAGAAAGCTCAGGATTTACCTTTCATGGGTGAGCCCTGTGGAGTTGCTGGCACGTGCACCCCCATGCCGGGCCCACGGCGGTAGGGGAAGTTCTCAGGGCTGTATTTCTCACACAGAACTTGCATGAAACTCCTTCCACTGGGCTGGTCCATGCTCCCTTCTTGGACTTCTGGTTTAAAAAAGAGAAAAAAAGAGCAGTCAGCAAGTAATAATCACTTCTAAAGTGGTGCTTGAGAGCACAGGGAAAGCAAGCAGCTGGGCCACGGGTTTTATTTCTGAGCTCCAGATTAGTCCAACATTTCAAATTCAAGATTAAAGTAAAACATTACTCAAAAACAACCCCAAGCCAGAGGGTTTGGTGCTGTACAAACACAGCACTACAGGCCAAGTTCAAAACCTCCTTACCCCAGGATAACTCCAGGCTGCAAAAGGTGACTTCTGCTCTTGCGACTCGTGCCCCTCCCAGGAGCACTGCGAGAGACCCACAGCCACCCTCAACCTCATTGCCAGGGCAGCCAGGAGGGGAAGGAGCAAACAGCTGCTTGTGAGGAGGAGATTGCTCCCACAGCTGTTTGCCAGCTTCCCCTTTCTGCTGTGTCACCAAAGCTCCTTTGGCCAGGCCAGGAGGCAACTTGTGCCAATTGCATTCTGCAGCTGCCTAATGTATCTGGGAGATAATGACTGTGCCCTTGCTATCTGGGCACGGCACAGAGCAGCACAGGAAGGAGGCCTTGCCTCAGCACAGCCTGCTGAGCTGCCTGCAGAGATACTGGGAGCCAGCTGGGAGGGATTCTGGCACCAGGATCCCTCCATGGCCCTGCCAAGGTGGGACCCAGCCTCTCTCTCTCTGCCCTGTTTTCCTGTGCACGCTCTGAACTTGGCATTTGGTGGGTTTGTAACAGAGGAGGAGATCTTGGGTCACGAATGAAGGGGTTGCTGTTCCCAGAGATGTCCAATCATGGACTCATCACCACAATCCTGAACGAGCAGGAACCAGTGCAGGTTTCCTACAGTGTCCAAAGAGCCATGGGGCAGCTTCTTCACTGATTACTGCAAAATGACATTTTTAAACATCAGAGTGGGGCCACACATTCACTGCAAGCCCCGTTACGAATCTTGAACTGAAGTTTCTGCCCGTTCTTTCTTGCAGAATTGTTACAGGCAAGGACAGAAATCTAGATAGAAAATTCCAAACAAAAGGGATTTCACTAAGGCTCCCTTTGCTGAGAATCACCTCTTTAACAAGCTCCACTTCTTCATGACCAGACTACCTAAAACCCACCAACCAGCCAAAAGGATTTGAGTACAATAAACAGCAATTAACTGGGGTGTGTTACCATTTTTATATTATACATAAATTTTAAATGTCACAAGTAGGGCCTTACAGGATTGGTCCTAAAAAAAAAAACCCCAAAAACCACCATTTTCATCTCTCGACAGCTTGGTTGATTCATAGCTCAAACTTGACTCATGTCACTATCTAGAATCAAAAAATAAATCCTCAAACTGGAGTTTGAGAGGAAGAAGGCATTTAATTTTAGGCTCAACCCTTCCACATGGCCCAGGAACAATCTGCACTGACAGCTGAGTTTTTAGGCTGAAGGGCCTCGTTCCAGAGTGCTTTGGGAGCTCAGCACCATCCACAGACAGCCAGGGCTTTCCAAACACACATGGTCTGGGAATTCTGGAACTCCCCTGTGCATAAAGCTTTTTGTCCTTCATGTGGCCTTCCCATCAGCTCCATCCCTCTTTATCTGCTGAACAAACACCAGCTGGAAATCCCACAGGAGAAACTCACCTTAGAGGCACAAAACGGTGTTACCAGCTACAGAGTGAGAGCAATCCAGAACTGAGAAGAAAAACTCCTCACATTTACATCCAGCAGCTTTGAATCCCCAACATTTTCTTCCTCAAGCCCTACTTTTGCTCACCAGTGCCAGTGTGAGATGACAAAGACGTCCTGGAGTGGGCAGTCACCTTTCCCACCTCCCTTCCCATGGCATCCCACGTCCCCTGTCATCATCTGTGGCTTCTCTGGATCCCCACAATTTGCTGGGGGCAAGGAGCAGCAGGATGTGCAGAGGCAGTGACAGGTTTGCAGGGAATGCTGGCACTGCAAGGGCAGCACAGGGTGACCTGCAAGGTGCACGTTCCTGAGCCTGTCCCTGCTGACAGCACGAGGAACAATTCAGGGCCCAAAATAACTCTGGGCTTCCTAAGTGACAGCTCAGAGTGCAAACGAGGCACTTGGGCTCTCAGAGGTGTCAACAAATCGCCTTTGTTGTTGTATTTAATGCTCTGCTGCGGGGCTGACAAATGACAGAGAATCCCAGAATGGTTTGGGTTGGGAGGGACTTGAAAAATCTCATTCCAACCCTTCATTCCAACACCTCCCACTGTCCCAGGGTGCTCCAAGCCCCAGTGTCCAGCCTGGCCTTGGACACTCTCAGGGATCCAGGCGCAGCCACAGCTTCTCTGTGCCAGGGCCTGCCCACACTCACAGGGAAGGATTTCTCCCCAGGATCCAATTTAACCCAGTCTCTGACACTTTGAAGCCATTCCCCCTCATCCTGCCACTCCTTGGAAATAATCCCTCTCCATCTGTCTCCCTGCAAGTACTGGAAGACCATAATTGGGTCACTCTGAAACTTCTCCTCTCCAGGTGAACAATCCCAACTCTCCCAGCCTTTCCCTGTCACATCAGGATTGTCCCAGCCCTGGTGCCTCCTCTGGATTCTCTCCAACAGCTCCGTGTCCTCCCTGTGCTGGGATTCCCAAGCTGGAAGCAGCACTGGGAAGTGTCTGGAAAGTGGGGCACGACCCTGACTTGAGATTCCAGGGCAAGCCAGAGCGCTGCTGCAGCTGCTGAGTGAAACAGGAACACCACAAACAACACGGAAAACACTCCCACCCCCTGTGCTGCGAGGGACAATAACACAGGAAGAACATTCGGGGAGAATGAGAGACCCTCCAGGAGAATGACATCATTAATGACACGCTAATGACATTCCAGTGCCACTCCAACGCCTCCGGGGCACATCCTGAACAGTCACACACCAAACACATCCTGACGTGTTTGCACACACGGAAAACAAAGCGTGAGGAAGGGATGGACGGCACGAACAGCTCTGGAAGGAGCTGGAACATCGCTCTCCCGAGACATGATTCAGGGAAATTATTCCTGAAAGGATCTCGAGAGGCAGAGAAGTGAATCACAGAATGGTTTGGGATGGAAGGGGACCTTGAAGATCACTCAGTTCCACCCCCCTCTGCCGTGGGCAGGGAAATCCCAGCAGGATTTATCAGGAATTGTACCGGGACAGGGAGCCCGACCCTCTGAGCCAGCAGGACACGCCACCAAGGAGGTGACACTCTGTCAGCGCCCCCATCCAAGCCAGCGGGGCTGTTTGCCCCAGCGCTGAGGCGAGGAGACCACAAAGCTCACGGCAAACACCCGAACCATCCCTCGGCCCGCTCCTGGCCCGCCTCCGACCCTGGCCCACCGCACCAGCACCTCCCTGCTGGAAATCCCTGTCCGAGCCGAGCCAGCCGGGTCTGCCCGGGCCCGGACGAACACACAGCGACCGTGACAGCGCAGGGCCCGCAGCCCCCGAGCCTCACAGCGCCGGCCCCATCCCCTGACAGCCCCGAGCCCCCCGAGCCTCACAGCGCCGGCCCCATCCCCTGACAGCCCCGAGCCCCCCGAGGCCTCACAGCGCCGGGCCCATCCCCTGACAGCCCCGAGCCCCCCGAGCCTCACAGCGCCGGGCCCATCCCCTGACAGCCCCGAGCCCCATCCCCTGACAGCCCCGAGGCCTCACAGCGCCGGGCCCATCCCCTGACAGCCCCGAGGCCTCACAGCCCCGGGCCCCATCCCCTGACAGCCCCGAGCCCCATCCCCTGACAGCCCCGAGGCCTCACAGCGCCGGGCCCATCCCCTGACAGCCCCGAGGCCTCACAGCGCCCGGCCCCATCCCCTCACACGGCCCCGGCTGGCAGCGACAGCGACAGCCGCAGCCACAGCGGCCTCCGCGCTGCCGCCCTGGGGCCGGGGGGTGCCGGGGGTGTCCGGGCGGTGCCCGGGCGGTGCCCGGGGGTGCCGCTGTCCCCGCTGTCCCCGCTCTCACCCAGGCCCGGCCGCCGCGTCCCGCATCGACCCGGAAGCAGCTCCAAACATCACGTGACCGCCGTCACGTGGCGGGGGCGCGCCCCCGTTGCCGTGGAGACGGCGACGCCGGTGACGTCACCGCTGTCCCCGAGCGGGGTTCCCTCGGGAGCGGCGGGGACAGCGACAGGGACGGGATCCCGAGCGACAGAAACTGCCTGCAACGCGCCCTGTGCTGCCTGGCACAGGCAGGGAGTGCAGCAGAGCTGTGCTGCCATGGCTGAGTGGCTGCAGTGCATCTCCCCGGGCTGTGACAGCTCCATCCTGTCACCCAGAGCCCGGGCTGGCCGCGCTCCTCTCCCCCGGGGCTGCACAAAGGCACCTCTGTGGCTACAGGACAGCGGAAGGTGCAGGATTCACACAAGGGCATGGACTTCACACGAGAGGGAGAAGTGCAGAGACCTTCATTGAGCAGTGAAAATTCTTTAAATACCAGCACACAACCAGGACAGAACCTCACCCAAACAGCAAAGATGCACCCAGAGTGTCCCCAATCCCCTGCAGCATTGCCCAGATGTTCCCTGTGATGGGAACAGGGGAACAATGCCCTGGAAGGGCACAAACCACAACATTCCCACACAATTGCTCCAGAAGGTCACAAACCCAGCATTCTTTATCCCAGCCCATCTCAGGTGAGCTGGATGTGTTTCCATGGTCACCTCCATGGAAAAGGCCAATTCTGGCCCTTCCAGGGCTGATTTCTGTCACCCCCATAGTGTAACCCTACAGAAGGTGCTCAGCACCAGCCCAGGGCTGCCTTAACTCCTGCTGTGCCAGGAATCCCCTGCTCACTTTGGGCTGACACCGCAGATCTGCACCCACACGGCTCATGCTGGGGTTCTGGGATACCTGGAGCTGACCCAGCTGCCCTGAGCATTTCTCAGCAGGAAATCTCCCTCCCAAGGAGCAGAGCGAGGCCTCTGCCAGAGCTGGAGCCATCAGCACATCATATCCACATCAAGCCCAGCTTCAAACCTAAAAGCTGTAATAGGCTTAGTCATAGACTCTAATGAGCTAATCAGAGGTGCCCAGGCCTATTAGCACAGCTCAAACACAGCTGCACTGTCTGCACCCCCTGCTCCTCCTTGGGCTGGCTTCTCAGCAGCTCTTTGAGCCAAGAACGGGGCCTGCCTGACGCAGGGCTGTGACAGACTCACACCACTGCTGCTCACCTTGAGGCAAATGTAACCCCAGAAAGGGCTCAGGGTATTCCAGGTGCCCATCTCCATCTCCAGCTCTGCTCTGTGTCACCCTGCCACCCCTGCTGTCCTCCCAGCACAGCACCAGCCCAAGCTGAAATCCATTCCCTGACCCTTTAACAGAGAGAAAACCACTTGGGCGTTGTTCCCTTTTACCCTGCTGTCACAGCACTGGGTTTATTGGGTTCCTGGGCAGCACAGCTGAGCACTGCCTTGCTAACACTCCTAAAAACCTCCTCTCCCCGTGCTCTGAACGGCTCATGTGGCCCTTCCAGTACATTCCGGGCTCAGCTTTGTCTGCACTTGGTTCTCCTTCCCCCCTCTGCTCCTCGGATCTGTTTCAGCCAGATAAAGAATTCCATTGCATCCAGAGGCCTCACTCTCCCCCTAACAATCCTCGTGGTTCTTCTTGCACGGCTCACCTGTGCTATTTGGTTGCCAGAAGGCAGACAGAGCATGCTTTAGCTGGTAACTGGCACCACGATTCCACTCAGAATGCATTTCAGGGGCTGCTTTCTTTAATTACAGATGGGCTGGATAGAGCAGATGTCTGTGTTAACCTCCAGCGGGTCAGAGCTGCAAGTGTGAGAAAGTGGCCGCTGTGGCCCTGGCTGACTTTGGAGCCCATTTCCACAGAGCCTGGACAGGTCAGGGAATTGTTAACACGAAATCATCTCCCCCCTCTGGGGAGCAGTTTGAATTGAGGCCCAGCTAACCCAGATCAGGAGCGTTTATCTCATTGTTGGGGGTTGATGGGGCTGCATCTCCTCCCTGGCACTCCGGTATCCTCCTGCCCCTCCCTGGCAGGCTCCCCTCTTTCCCACAGCCGCTTCCCCAGGGTTAAACAGGCCATGGGAACTGGGAGAACTGGGATCAGCACAGCCTTGCTCCTGCCTGGCCGTGCAGTGGTGCCTCACAGCCACACTCACCCCACTGACACGTCCAGGAGAGGCCACAGAGCCACCAAATTCGGGTTATTTTCATCTTTTCAGAGCTGGATCTGATTAAACTCAGCAAGCAAAATATCCTTAATATCTGAAAATAACCCAGTCCCAAGCCTGCCCTCATTACTCGTGTTTCTAAAGCACCACAAATTAATGTCACCCACTGTCACTGGGGGCACTTACCAGGGGCTGAGCTGCACAGACTGAGGCCAGAAGGGAATCACATCCAGAATAAAAGCCACAAACACCCCTAATTTCACTGCAAAAAAAAAACCCCTCCCATGTATTCCTGAAAAATGACCTGCGATGGAGGATCAGAGTCAGTGAAAAATCAAACAGTTAATTACTCACCGTGCTAATGAAAAAAAAATAAAAGCAGGCTTTGTTCCAGTCAGAGGCAGGCATCTAAACCCAATTAATTCCCAGCTCACACTAATGATGTTGCAAAGGTCTGGCTGCACACAGAGCAGGAGTGTCACTGTCACACTTGGGGCATGGGGACATGGAGGTCACAGAACTGCCCTGGGTCACACACAGAGATAGCAGCAGCAGAGGAAGGAGCATCTTTCAGACTCTGCTGCTTATCAGAATACTTCTCCCTATATTAAAAACAGCAGAGGTTTTAGGGGAGGGCGAGGGAGAGGATTTAAACCACGCAATTTTCTATTTCTTTTCTGTAGCTTTTTGATCCCTTCGCTTTTGGGTCTGGCAAATGCAACTTTCTTCATCCTCGGAGATTATTCTTCAATTCCTCAAAGAGGCTTCAATTTTCTTGCAAATCTCTCTTCCTTTCACTTAATTTAAACATTTATGGCCAATTCCATGATTTAATAATGAGAAATAAAATTGGAGATTTACTAAGTGTGCAGAGAAGACCTTTCATTCCAGCTGGGGATTAAGAAGGGAGTTAAAGGTGTGAGCCTTGCTAGGCCTGACCTGAGCTCCAGGAGAGCCCAATCCTGACGGATGCTGAGCATTCCCTGCTCCCACCCGAGCCAGGGAACGCTGAGCACATGGCAGATTTGGGCCCTAAAGACTCAAACCAGCTCATAAATCCACAGCAGAGCTGTTTCAGAGATATTTTGCTAATAACTTTAGAGCCTGACTTCATTTAGCACGGGTGCCAGCTGATCAAGCCCAAGCTGCTCCTCGCTACACCATTAATTTGAGGTAACTCTTCACTGGGATCTTCGGTTCCGCACAAACGCTCCCCAAATCACTTCTTCAGTCTCTGTCAATTATCCGAGACTAATGCACCTTGAAGTTACCTTTTAGAGCAAACATTTCTCCGTGGCCATAATTCTCTAATATTATCAGTGGCCCAAAGCTGGGGACAATGCAGCTTTCAGCTCCGGAAATTGAGGCTGCGCGTTCAAACGGAGAAATCAGGAATAAATCAGCGCCGGCAGAGTCTCAAGATCTATTGCATTTTCATAATTTGGCAATTGCTAGGCATGCTCAGAGGACCAAATGGACCTTGAGCCCTTTATGCAGCTGATTTCATTTTCTGGATGGCTACTATTAGATAAAGGCAGCTCGCTCAGGTCCTGCTGCAGCGGCGCTGCTGCAAATGAAGTCTGGAAATCAAATCTCCCCCACTCGGGGCCAGCCTCGCTCAGCTGGCTGCTGTCACCCTCTCCATCGGGGTGGGGACCCTCCAGCTGCCCTGCTGTGCTAGGGAGACCCCCAAAGCCACGTGTGATCTGTTCTGCCAGCCCTGTCCTCTGCTGTGATCCCTCAGCGTGGCATCCTCACCTTTGGAAGTGCCACAGCAAGGCCGGGCACTCTCTGACCCAGCCTGGGCATGGATCAGGCTCAGAGCCCTTCTCCAGCTCTGGATCTGGATCTGGATCTGTCCCTGGCATGGCACCCTCCTGTTCCAGACACTTCTCATCTCAGACCACCATTTCCATCCTGTTCACAGACACAAACGAGCCCGGACATGGACGAGGCTGAGCCTCCCTCTGCCAAATGCCCTGGACTTGCAGCTCTGATGAGACAGAGAGCTGCCACTGCTGTCTGATTTTGGAATGGGGCTTTGGCTGGGAGAACAGGGCAGAGCAGGACTAGAAGCTGTCTCTTCCCATCTTCTGTGTGTAACAGCTCCATTACAGGTCTGGATCCTGCTTGGAGAACGATGCTGGCTGCGTCTGTGGGCTGCCAGAATTCATAATAATTAACCATTAATGTTGGCAAACACTTGGCAAATCTCCACCCGCTCTCAGAGCCCTCTGCAAACAGGAGCAGATTAAACCTTGCCAATCCTACACATTAATCCAAAGATTTCCCTCCACTTCTATTTTCTGACAGGGTATTTAGCAGAGGGTGAGGCTGGGGAATACTCAGATCACCCCCATTTTACAGAGTGGTGGCAAAAATGGCATTTCCAAAGCCCCAAGAAGCACCGCTGGCGCAGCAAGAGCCAGTGTTTGTGGCCTCCAACCCTGCCCCATCCTTCCTCTGCCTGGCAGGGCTTCATCCTCATCTCACTGGCAAGGAAGTCCAGGCAGGAAGGGGATGCAGGCTCAGCCCAGTCTGTCATGGATCAGCAAACTGGTGGAGAGGTGGTTCTGCCTCTGTCCTCGCTGCTGAAAATAACCCAGGAACAGCCCAGAGCACAGCACAGAGCACAGGGTGCTGTGACAGCAGCTTCTGGTGTCCCTGCTGTGGCTCAGGGGCATTTCTGACACCCAGCACTGCCCTCCTTGCTGCTCTTTTCTCACAGCTCCTTGTGGACATGATCCTGTCCAGAACAAACCTAAAAGCAGTGGGGTTTCACCCCAAAATAGTGATGCCCCGTTGGAATACAGTGATTACATGGGGGATTAGAGTGAAATTGGCTGGTCAGAGTGAAAAATTCCATCTGTTAATCAGCACACTCCCTCCTCAAAGACAATCCCTGACAAAACTCCGGGTTCCCACTCAAGGCCCAGCTCCAAACAGAAATATCCAGAAATCTAACAGAAATATCACCCCCTGGAGCCAGCCACAGTGCACCAGGGCCATCAGAAACGGCCAGAAAACCAACTTTCCTCCCAGAGGAGGGGACTCTGCCTCCCAGGACCTCAGAGCATGGACATTTGGAGCCTTTCTGCTCACGTCTGGCTCCCCACCATGTCACAACCTCCACTGCAGCTGAGGATGCTGAGGCTGAGCAGCAGTTCAATAAAACCAGGGGCTGTTTTCACCTCCTGGTTCCAGTTTAGTCCAGGCAGCAGCGTCAGAGCCTCCTCCCTGGCTGTGCTCACGAGCACACAGGAGCCTTTGCTGCAGACTCTGGAAGAACAATCAGCTTGAGGCTCACAGCTCAGACATCTCAGTGCTCGTCTGGGGATAAAAAGGTCTTTCTTCTTTTCCTCCCCTGGTTCTTTCCCCTCATTTGTGTTCATTTCTGGCTTTGAAAGGAAATTGCTTTAAATCTCAGCTCAGCAAGAGCTGGAAAGGCAGAGGACTCCGTTCAGGAACATTCCCTGGGAGTTCAGGCAAAAGCCAGGCTGAGAACTTTTTTTTTGTGAGACTGAGCAACATGAGGAGAAGTATTTGGGGATGAAGAGCAAAGGGAGAAGTGCTTGGAAGGCAGAGAGTCCCTGCCCATGGAAAAGGCTTGGAACAAGGTCCTTTAAGGTCTCTTCAAACCAAAACTAACTGGGATTCAGTGATACAGGAAAGATGGAAGAGAAGAGGTTTGAAAAAAACCATGATTTAAACTGCTTTTTCCTCACCAATGCCAGTGAAAATCCCACTCACCCCGTGAAGAACCTGCCAGAAATGCCCATTTTCCCTGCCTTTACCCCCCAGCAGACATTTCCAGTCCCTTGCAGCCTACGCTCAATCCGTCAAACACTGAGAACAACAGAAAGAATTCGTCTCCACGCATTGATCGAAGCCCAGAAAACGCTCTCTGAACCAGCCCCAGTCAAGGCACAAGAAATGTTGGGCCTTTCCCTTGAAACAGAGCCTTATTTATCACGGTGGAAAGGGTACTTTGGAGAGGCAAATGGCCAACGAGTCCCTTTGATACATGGAGATGCTTCAAGATAGGTATGATATAGAAAACCTCGGCGCAGATATGTCCCAGCTAATCTGACAGTTATCTCTTTTACAGCCAACTACTGTCATTTCAGTCTTTGAGAGCTGCCAGCTCGGCTGATAACTGCAGCCCTCAACACAGCACAGGAGAAAGCCTTTTGTTAATTAAGCTGCCTTCATTTCCATGCTGCTCTGGGCCGGGCAGGGCTCTCGGCGAGCTGTGGATCTGTGGCTCTCTGTGATGCCAGGACTCTGCAGATCCTCACCCTCCAGGCTGGAATCCTCCCTGGGATGAAATCCTGCAGCCCTGCCACCACCCAGACTCATAACTCACCTGGAACTCTGCAGATTCCCCCCTTGGAGGGGGAGAAAACCCTCCCTGAAGGATGCATAAACCTGCCCATTGTCCTGATTTTCCCAGCGTGGTGTCGGGTTCCAGGGGAGCCCATTTATGCAGAATTGATGAATTCACTTTGTGTCCAGGAGGGCTCAGCTCTGTGTTTTCAATCAGTTAGTGGCCATCAGACCCTGATGGGGTTTCTGGGACTGTGGGTGCTTTATGCTCTGTTCTGCAGGCATTTGGGCTGGCTGAGCCTTTCCCTGAGCTGGGTTCAGCCCTTCCCTGAGCTGGGTTCAGCCCTTCCCTGAGCTGGGTTCAGCCCTTCCCTGAGCTGGGTTCAGCCCTTCCCTGAGCTGGGTTCAGCCCTTCCCCGAGCTGGGTTCAGCCCTTCCCCGAGCTGGGTTCAGCCCTTCCCTGAGCTGGGTTCAGCCCTTCCCTGAGCTGGGTTCTGCTCTTCCCTGAGCTGGGTTCAGCCCTTCCCTGAGCTGGGTTCAGCCCTTCCCTGAGCTGGGTTCAGCCCTTCCCTGAGCTGGGTTCAGCCCTTCCCCGAGCTGGGTTCAGCCCTTCCCTGAGCTGGGTTCAGCCCTTCCCCGAGCTGGGTTCAGCCCTTCCCTGAGCTGGGTTCAGCCCCTCACTCCAGGCAGCCTCCAGTGCTGCTCCCTCACTCTCAGATCCTCAGCAAGTGTCACACTTGTGAGCCCAGAATTACTTTTTGCCATTTCTGGTGGCAGCCTGCACTCCCTTCTGCCGGATTCTGCCCACGCTGGGGCTGTTTCCGTGCCTGGGGTGATGCCTCGCTCTCCTCCTGATGCCAGTGCTGCTCTCCCCCTCCAGCCAAAGTCACTGCAAGAAATTCCATCACCTTCACTGGGTGAACAAGTGAGGCATAAGAAACACCCATCCTGCAGGTAATTAACTGCAGGGCTAATTGAAACTAAAGTGATGGAGGGGCTTTGATCACTCATACCGGGCTGTTCACAGCCAAGTTCTTCAGCTTCATCCCAAACCAGACCACCTTTGCTTATTTGCTCTTCCATAAACTCAGAAACCAGCTTAGAAACCTGCCTAGGAAGCAGCCAGCCTCCACTGAGCAGCTCTCACCCACAGATCCCTTCTTTTCACCTTCTTTTTTACCACTTAGAGCCACCCAAGAACCATCCAAACCAGTTACCCACATTCCAGTGCCTGTCCCAGTCTCCCTGTGCCCACAGCTGCAGCTCCCAGTTCCCTGCCAGTTCACAGGGGCTCACACCCCTTCTGTAACCCCAAAACTCTACAAAAAACCAGTTCCCCGTGGATCCTGCTCCACCTTTTGTGTCACTTACCTGGTGAGGCACTTGGGGCTCAAGGAGAAGGGCAGAAGCAGGGAGGATTTCTGTGGATGTGGAATGGTTAAAAAGATTCCTGCCTCAGGACCACGGAGGGCTTACTGTCTGTTCTATAATTTATAGCTCAGCATCTCTCTTCCCAAGGTTTTTGTGCTCACAGAACAAGCCTTTTCTATTTCATGCACACGGCTCAGCTCAGGAAATGCCCCCAGGTTAGTCCAGGCCTCGTTAATACCTTCACCCATGCAACCTCCGGGGAGAAAACAGCTTTTTATCGTTAGGTGAAAATGGAACTGCCTGGAAAAAACAACACAAACACGGGTTTTAGCCCACGAGGAGATTCCAGGCCTTTTAGTTAGGAAGCTGCCAGGCTGCTGTCGACTGAGCCAGGGCTGGAGAATTGGCTGTCAGGGCAGGGAGAGACGTGAGCCCGAAACAGAGGGCAGCAGGAGGCTCAAACGCACTGGTTAGAGGGGATAAAGCAAAGTATTACATTTTAATTGATCTAATCTCTGGCTCCCGGTGGAATTGGCAGAGATATCTTACTAGAATTACTCGGGGTTTATCAGGAGACAGCAATACTGGGAAAGTGCCTTTTGCGAGGCAAACTGCTCCAGATCTTGAACTGCATTAGCATCGGGGCTGGCCGAGCAAAAAGAGCCCCCACAATGGTTTCAAAGATGAGAGGAAAGGCAAAAAAAAAAAACCAACTGGGGATAGGAATATGTGAGATGTAAACTCATCTGGGCACACAAATGTGTGTGAGCACAAAGCCAGCACATGCACAATGCTGCCTGCTCCCTCCAGGGTGGCACCTGCAAGGATTTACCAGGGAGCAGCAAATACAGGACAGAGGCACATTGGAAAAAGCATCTCAATGACAGCAGCTTTTATCATCCTCGTCTCAGGTCCGCTCCTGCTCTGAGTGCAAAGCCTCTGAATATCAAAAAAAAAAAGAGGAAAAAACAGCATTAAAAAGAGAGGAGGGCAAGAGGGACATGAAACAAATCTCCTTAAAATACAGACCCAGATATAAAACACCGTGTGGGTGGAGCAAGCTAACAGGGGAGATAAAAAGTAAAGACACTCAGAAACCAGGTGGTTTCTCGTCATTTTTTTTCCTTGACATCCTCTGTCTGAGCAGATGACTGCAAGATCTTTGGAGATGCAGAATAATGTCTGCCTCTGTCAAGATTTCTCTTTATTCAACGTGGGGAAGCGGTGAAAAAAACATCAGCTCTGATAAATGATTCATGGAGCCTTTTCTTCTGCTAATCTGTAAATAAATTTTAAAAAGCAGCTTCCTTTTGATGAATATATTCTGCGGCTCGTGGAAACATGTTGGCCTTTAAGCACAACACAGGCACTTTCAGATGTCTCCAGTGCTGCTGTCAGGGCTCTGAAAGCCCAGCCTGGCTCCTTGCAGGGCTCGATGGAGTTGTACTGACTTAGCTCAGCTGAGGCTCTGCCTCTCTGACCCCTTGGCTCTGGGGGAGCCTTTTCTTCCCTCACTGCTCAGTTTAAGTCAGGGAGAGGGGAGCATCCTGTGGATTTACAGAGGTGAAAGCCAGGAAGGGCCTCTGCGAGCATCTCACACGACATCCTACAAAACCAGCTCCAAATCCTGTCCTTGCTGCCTGTTTTACAGTCACTGGGAGGCAGAGCTTCCCTTCACACCCTGCTGGGAGCAACAGAATGACCCTGCTGTGCCCACCACCATGGATCACACCCCAATCCCAGGAATATCTGCTGGAATCATCAGAACAACCAGACTGTGCCCTCCACCACGGATCACACCCCAATCCCTGTGCATCCTCCCTAGAAACACCTGCTGGAATCACCAGAAAAACCCTACTGTGCCCATCACCATGGATCCAACCCCATTTCCTGTGCATCCTCCCCAGAAACACCTGCTGGAATCACCCTGAATTCACCTTTGGGCAGCTGAGCTCCAACCACCAGGTCTGGGAAAGCTGGAATCATCAGAATGAACCCCTGTGCCCATCAGCATGGATCCAACCCCATTCCCTGTGCATCCTCCCCAGAAACACCTGCTGGAATCACCCTGAATTCACCTTTGGGCAGCTGAGCTCCAACCACCAGGTCTGGGAAAGCTGGAGCTGCATCCCTGCTCACCCTGCTGCCCTCTCCTCCCTCATCACCAGGCATTTGGGCTTTTTTTAAAATTGACCTGTTTTTTAACTCCTGTTTTCCCTTCAGCTACACCAACAGCAACACCACGGGTGTGGACACAGAGACCTGCACCAGCCAAAGCACCTCTTGCCTGTCAAGTTGCTGCGTTTCCCCCTGAGCAGATGGGCCTCAAACTCTCTCACAGCTTTCCTGACTCTGAACAGGGAAGGAAAGAGAAGAAAAAAAAAAAAAAAAGCATGATTATACAAGGACATCTTTTATTTCAGTACATTCAAGACAAAAAGAAAAGAAAACAATTCAAGAACAGGATGTACCTTCACTCAAGGCTTTATCTCCCCTGCCCCTCTCCATTGTCGTCTCTTTCCTTTTACGACCAGAAATTGCATAGAGTTTGTTTTTTCAATCAGAAAATTAAATTTGCCAGTGTAAACCCCACGTCTGAACCAAGCAGAGGGCGAGCTGCTGCTGTTTCTGGGGAAGTCAATATTTTCCTTACACAAGATCCCGGGCTAATGGTTTTTCTCAAATGCTGTGTGGCTGGAATTCACCCTGGAAGCTGAGGGTGCTCCGTGGGGATTCGGGGAGCTCGTGAGCCTGGGGCACAGCTCAGAGTCACTTCAGGAGCGTGCAGAGCACAGCCAGGGACACTTTGGGGGTCCCAAAACCTCCTCCCTCAGCTGGTGGGGCCGGGCAGCCTCCCCCAGTGCTCCCCACTCACCTTCCTCAAAAGGCTCCCCCCACCCCATCCCAAGAACAGAAAGGAAAAGAAAGAAGAAAGCAAAAATAACCCCAGAACAAAACAAAAGACACAGAACCCCTGAAATTCCAGGCGTTTCAAGGCCTCTTTGAGTTCACTGTGTTCGTTGGCTGTTTTTTGGCATTTTAATATATATCTATCTATCTATGTATAGATATATTTCTATATATAGGTAATTTTAACAACTCCTCAGATGGACTTCCAGCAAATGCTGCTTCTCACAGGGAGCGTGTCCCATCCCATCCTCCCCTTCCCCCTTCAACCCACCTGCCACGCTCGGAAAAGGAAGAAGAGTTCAGCACCTGGTGCCTTGGAGACTGGGTCCTGACACACCCAAATTAAACAAAAAACCCCAAAATAATGACTCCTCCCTTCCCACAGCCACGGCAAATAAAAACTCCCACCCCCTGCCCTTGGAGAGCATCCCCCAGGAATGATGGAGAGGCAGCGCCAGTGTCCTTGCTCCTGACCTTGGAGGGGGGAGAAGTTCCACGAACCCCTCCAGCCCCTGGGCGGGCAATATCTGCTCCGCCAGCCACCCACCACGTCCCTCCTTCCCAGAGACAACCTCTGGACACCCGCCAGCCTGAGGACCTGGACACCGACACCACAGCCAGCCCTCCGGCCAGGCCTTCGCGTCCGCCCCAAGGTCCACCTCGCTCTGGAGAAGCCGGGTAACTGCTATTGATTTAAAAACGAGTTGACATTGTACAAGTCCGTGTTCTGTAAAATGGAACAGGACCCTCTCGTCCCACCCCGAGGCCCCCGGCGTTACTCGGGCTCGCTGCTGTTGGTGGCCTTGTCCCACTCCAGGCTCTCCTCGCTGCGCGCCGGCGACCCCGCGGCCGGCCGCGCCCGCAGCCCCTGGAAGCGGCGGCACTCGGGGCACACGCGGATGTGGGTGCAGCCCCGGGCGACCAGGGCGGCCTCCTGGGCCAGTCTCTGTGCCAGGGGGTCCGGCTCGCCCCCGCTGCACAGCTTGCCGTTGCTGAGCGTGGTGGTGCTGCGGGCTCGGCGCTCCTCGGGCGGCAGCGCGGGGCGAGTCCGTACCAGGGCCCCTCGCCTCCGACGGGGCTGGAAACTGTCCTTGCACAGGATGATGTTGCGCAGCTCCGTCACCATCTCCTGGCACACCGACACCTGCGGGGGACAACAGAGGTGTCCTGCTCACCAGAGCGAGCTCTGAGTGCCTCAGGGGATCTGGGTCCTGGAGGGCTGAGGGCTTGGGGTGACCTGGGGTAGGGGAAGGGTCCCTGAGCGTGGCAGTGAGTGAAGGTGGGTGGCTGTAGGGTTACACTGTGTGTGTTAGAGAAAATCAGGGCTGGAAGGGCCAGAGTGAGTCTCTTCCCTGGCCCAGAGGTGCCCAGGGAGCACATCCAGGGCACCAGGGATGGCCATGGCAAAGAGGATCATGGCTTTGTGGCCTCTGCACCCATTGTGTGAGAGGATTGTAGGGTGTGACCTTCCAGGGGATTGTTTATCTTTGCTGTTTATGGGATGGCACAGCCTGGGGGTGGGATGGGATAAAGGGAATTTTCACTGCATGGTAGAGGGACAGTGGCCATGGGGCAGTGGCCATGGGGCAGTGGCCATGGGGCAGTGACCATGGGGCAGTGGCCATGGGGCAGTAGCCATGGGGCAGTGACCATGGGGCAGTGGCCATGGGGGCAGTGACCATGGGGGCAGTGGCCATGGGGCAGTGGCCATGGGGCAGAGGCCATGGGGCAGTAGCCATGGGGCAGTGGCCATGGGGCAGTAGCCATGGGGCAGTGGCCATGGCAGTGACCATGGGGCAGTGGCCATGGGGCAGTGGCCATGGGGCAGTAGCCATGGCAGTAGCCACAGCAGCAGCCATAGGAGCAGTGTCAGCAGCAGTCCCAGAGTGATCTGGAGCAGTCTCAGTCTCTGTCTGTACAATCCTGAACTCTGTAACAGCACAGCCTGCTCAGAGAAGTCCATGCCCCTGTTTTGAACACTGCAGGTGGCTTGAAGGTCCCTTCCAACCCAGGCCATTCCATGATTCCATGATATGACTCTAATGTTAATTTATTACAGACTGGTTTTCAGCAGCAATTCTCAGACATCGACAGTTGATTTAACCCAACTCTGCCTCTCGTCAAAGATCCCCACATCACCACAAGATCCAAACCTGCTGCAGGTAGAAATCCCATCTCCAGGAAAGGTACCTGGATGTTTGATCCCCTGGAGCATCCCTACAACCTCAGTCTGAGCAGGAGTGCACGAGAAGCTCATGGATTTTAGACCCTGCCCAAAGGACCAAGCCTGCTCCTGTGTTTGAGGTGTCAAAGCTGGGATTGCTCCTCAGCCTGGGTGCATGGCTTGCTCAAGGACACCCCACAGACAGCAATAAACACACCCTGTCCCCTCAGGACACTCCCAGGTCCTACCTCTGTCTGCTCAGAGTGCCGAAGGCTCCACAAAAATTCCAGCATTGCCATAAAAATTGCTACGATTAAGCCACAGATGAGCACCACGAAGATTCCACCAATGTTCTCCATTCCCAAGCCTAAAATAAAGCAGGAGAGAGACTCTGGAGAGGCAGACACATTATAAATCTCAAGTATCAGTGCACAGAAAGCCCAGGTTTTGCTGTTTTGTTGGCATTGTGGATGCCCAGGCAGGGACCAAAACCACCGAGCCAGCAGTGTCCTATTTATAGCTCCCTGCATGACTCAGATGGCCCAAGTGAGTGACTTGCAATAAGTGCAGGATCGAAGATGCCTTCTCAGAAATGATGATTTTGCAGATAAACAGCCAGAACGTTGGAGGGAAGCACAAAGCAATGAGTGGACAAATCAAAAACAGGAGGGGGAAAAACATAGGGTCAATGGGGCACATTAATCCCTGCAAATTATTCACTGAGCTCCGGTGGCTTTGGACTTTGCAAAGGAAGAGGAGCAAAGTTGTAAAGGAGCAGGGATGAAGGAGACAGGGAAAGGTTTTAAAGGAAGCTGGCACCAGGAAAAGCTCCTCTGATTGCATCAAAAAATGCTGCAGGCAAATGATTCTTGGACTGCAGTGGGAAAGGAGAGGCTCTGAACAAGAGCAGGATGCTGCGTCACACTCCAGGGTGACAGAATGGGGTCCCTGCCACCCAGGGGTACCTGTAAGGGTAGGGTCTCTCTGCCCAGCACCCCTGGCCCACGAGGAGGAAACAGCCCCTTCCACGGACAACTCATCCCCCTCCTTGGCAAAGGGACGAGCACGGTGCCCACCCAGCCTGCATTCCTGAAAGTTCACCAGCTGAAGGAAAATCCATCCCTTAAAAACCTTCCCACGTGCTGAGGGCCATCACTTCACCTGCCAGCACAGCCCTGCTCCCCAAAACTGTGCCTCCATCAGCCTGTGAGATGAGCCAGCCTCAACATTTGCTGTCCTGTCTATGGCTCCTGTGTCCTGTGTTTGGTTTGGGTCCCAGATTGGATTGATTACTAAAAAACAACGTGCCCTGCCCTGGGCTGGCTGTGCGAGGCCATTACTCACCAAGAACATCTATAAAAATCCTCCTCTCCCTCCTGTAGCATTAAATCAAAGTTGTAAGAATCGATGATTTATTGACTTGATCTCGGCGTGGCTTTTGGACATAAAACCTCACCAAAATCCTTGTAAATCGCTGACCTGCTTTGTTCTAAAACTTAGGAGGTCACAATTCTGCCTCCTCCTCCGTCATTCTTTTGGCACCACCCCCAGAGCCACGCAGGGAGTCTGTGAATCAGAGACTTTTGCAGAGGAGCTTCCACAGCAATGGCAAAGCAGAAAAAACAGCCTGGAATCAGAATTTAGACCCATAGGTAAAGGCCATCCGCTCCTCCCAGCAGCTCACAGGTGTGAATTTAGGGTCTGTACCTCTCTCTATCATTCTGTCTGGGTGCCACCTCAACTCACTGAGAGATGTTTCCTTCCTCCACGCAGCTACAGCCTTCCTCATCTCCCAAACCGAGCAACTGAGCCATGGCACAGGGAACAAACCAGCAGGAAAACTTGCCCAGGGTCACAGATTGTGCTGGGCAGTGCCAGAAACAGCCCAGCTTCCCCTTCCAAAGCCATCTCAAAACAGCCCCCGGCCTAGATTCCACCTTGGGGTTGTTTCTGGCACAGTCCACTGAGAAAAAGAAAACCCTTCCACCTTCAAAAGTAACTCCTTTAACAGCAATAAGCTGATGTCTTACACCTTCAGCCTGGAGATTAATAGCTGGGGCTGTCTGTGGAGCAGCACTGCCCGAAAGTGAGCGTCACCTCCCGGCCCCGTGGGGTCCCAGCAGGAACTGCACAGACAAACACACACCTACACCTGCAGCAAGGTCAAAAAAGCCCAAAAGAGCTTCCCCAGATGTGCCTTGGCTCTTTTCTCTGCTCTCACAAAGGTCACGAGGCTGTGCTTTTAACTGGGGGGCCTGCTGGCCTCCCAGAAAACACTTGCTGAGGAAAGGGCGGCTGCCAAAACTAAAAAATGCAGCAACTGTGTTAAGCTGGCAACTGCTCTCATGCTGGGACATCAGCCTAATGTGGTGGCTTTTATGGCAATTTGCATAGCATTACCCAAAAGAATTTGCTCCTCAGTTTACAAATGTACCAATAAAGTCCTTGTGTCCCTTCCCCTGGCTGTTTAAGAGACGCTTTCACTTGGAGCCATTAACCAGCGGGCCTGTGGTGGAGATCCATCTCCCTTCAAGGAACCCAGGATTTTGGTCTGATCCCTTCAGCCATCCATTTTCCCAGACATTCATTAGAAGCTAATTTACCCTCCATATGCCTCCAATATTTGTCATTTGGTTGTTCCCGCTATTTCTGCCCCAGGCAAAAACACACAGCGTGAGGCACAGCCGAGCTGCTCGGCTTTCTCCTTGGATTGCGAGGGAAGGAATCTCAGGTCAGGAGAAGGGGAAAAATCCTGCCAGATGTGCAGCTGGGTGTTCACCCCTGCACCTCTGGCCGGGGTGTTTCTGTGCCTGCTCCCCTGGGGCTGCAGGGCTCACCTTTGGCTCTGTGGTCCTCCTCTTTGGGGCACTTCCCTCCTTCCCACCACTTGCGCTTCAGGATCTCCAGGCGGTTGTTCTCCTGCAGCTGGAGGATGGCCAGGTCGAACTCGTCGCGGAACACGGAGCCTGCAAGGCCGAGAGGGACGTGGTAGGGCCCCGCCTTCCTCCCCACCATCATCATCCTCCCCATCATCAGCATCCTCCCCATCATCATCATCCTCCCCATCATCATCATCATCCTCGCCACTCGCCCCACCCCAGCGTGCCCGGCTACCACAGCTCCTCTCTGGGTGGCTCGGAGGGGGTGGCAGCTTTTCCATGCAAGCCATGGAAAGCTGCAGCCTCCCCGCTGGGAATGGCACCTGGTTAGTGGCATTTGCAGGAGGTCACTTGGCCTGGCCACCAGGACCAGGAGGAGGCTGTGACGAGGGGAGCTTTGGCTTTGAATGAGCTCCTGCACACCATGGAGGTCCCTCTCTTGTCATTCCACCTCCAATTCAACCTTGTCCTAACGCTCCTTCCCTCAGACTGGTCACGGAATAGAAATCCTGAGCTGGAAGGACCCCAAGGATCATGGAAGCCCAAAAGTTGGAGGAGCTCAGTGCTGTGCTGGGCATGGAGCTCTGCTGCAGTCCCAGTGTCTGCTACTGAAATCCTTGTCTGCTCCCAGAGATGCTGAGGAAGGAAGGGCCGTGGGAAAGACTGCGCTTCTCCCAGTAACTCTGCACTATTGTCCCAGCTCGGAGCTTTCTGCTCCTCTTATCTGCTACGGTTTCACTGTTTAACAAGACAATGTCAGAACAAATTTAGCCCTGAAGGTAGGGATTTGTACTCACTTTGATCAGGTTGCTGTGACTTTACAAGCTTACCCATGTTCTCTAAACTAGAGTGGCTGTTTGTGTGACGGGAGCCTTATGTAATCCACCTCAACTTTGTGCTGCTAAATGCCAGGGCTTAAAGGTCAGGACAAGGCTTCCAGGCTGTCCAGAAAATCAGCAGATCGTTTGGAATAACAACGACTAAACCCTCGTTTAGTGCTGATGTTCTCTTTTGAGCTCATGCATTTGAAAGACAAAACCCCGGCATTTGTTAAACCTGATGATGAGCTGAGATAGTCCCTGAATCTCCCAGCTCTCTGTCCTGCAGTTTTAAGAACCACCAGCTGTTTAAGACATTCCTGCTAAAAACTACCAGAGCTGCAACAGCGTTACTCTGACATCACTTCTGGGATTAAAACAAGGAGCACGAAACGAGGCACAAACACTGGCTGGGGAAGGAAACAGCAAAGAGCAGGTATGCAGAAAACAAGCAGCAATTTCGAGACATCTTTTCACATGAATTATTCAAAGAGCCGCGGTCGCGTCTCACATGGCTCTGGACCAGAGCAGGGTCTGGCACATCTGGCTCTGGACCAGAGCAAGGTCTCACACATCTGTCTCTGGACCAGAGCAGGGTCTGGCACATCTGGCTCTGGACCAGAGCAGGGTCTGGCACATCTGTCTCTGGACCAGAGCAGGGTCTGGCACATCTGGCTCTGGACCAGAGCAGGGTCTGGCACATCTGGCTCTGGACCAGAGCAGGGTCTGGCACATCTGGCTGTGGACCAGAGCAAGGTCTCACACATCTGGCTCTGGACCAGAGCAGGGTCTCACACATCTGTCTCTGGACCAGAGCAGGGTCGCAGACATCTGGATCTGGACCACAGCATGGTCACAGACATCTGGATCTGGACCAGAGCAGGGTCTTGCACATCTGGCTCTGAGCACGGGCAACAGGTAAGAAACAAAGACCCTGGGCAGAGCTGTGAGATGCAACGTTGGCTTTTAGAGCCGGCGCAGCCTTTGGAACGCTCCGGTCCTCTGCCGACAGCTGAGAAGGACTAGAATTGTTCTTCACTGCCTACCGACGGGCATGCCAATCCCGTAGCCCTTGGTGTCCAGAAGGCCCCCGACCTGCGTGAGGTTGCAATTGCGCTGCCGATAATACTCGTTCATGGTGGACTCCAGCAGGAAGGCGTAGTTGGAGTTCAGCACGCGCGCGATCCCTTCCTCCGTGCTCTTCACGAAGACGCTGGGCTGCTTGGAGTACATGTAGTTCCACATCCGCTGGTACGTCTGGTAGCGGGAGTTCTGGGGACAGGAGAGAGGCAGCCACAGCTCAGGGAGGGGATCTGGAGTAATTTGGAGCCCTAAAATTAAGCCCTCGCACGGAGCGCCGCTGCGAAAAGGCCACGATGGAAAAAGAAATCAGATTTCAGGTTCAGAAAGGATTTTTGACTCCTAGTCTTCATTCATCTCAATGAGGTTTAAAGGAACAAATATGTTGAGAGTCTGTTGGTATGAAATGCCCCAGTTCCAATGGGGTCTGGCAAAACTCTTTGTGTAAACTCAACTTTCAAAATAAATTCATCGTTTCAGTAACCGCGTATCAAAAACACACAAAAAAAGCTGGAAAAAACAGCCCCTGCTTGGTTGATTGAAACCTCTGGGTGCTCCCTGTGGAGCTCACACCCTCCTGACCATCCTTCAAACACTGTCCCATCAGTCCTGCAGTGTCAGAGCCAGAGCAGCACCCTGAGGAGGGCACTGAGGGCTGACAGCAGCACCAGAGCTCTCTGGAGCTTGCTGTTCACAAATTTCCTTCAAAAAATAATCCAGATTTTGGTTCACCCCCCTGTGAGGCAAGTTAAAACACTTGCTGAAAAGAACTGGGGTTTTTTGTCATTGATTACAATAAACTAAAGCTCAGCCAAGCCCAAATCCTCAGAGTTTGCTGGTGGTTGAACCACCTTGGTCTGATGAAAAGAAAGCTGAGGATGATTAATCTCTGTTGCCTGGGCTGAGCAGAGAGTGAAACCTGCTCGCACAAAGGCTGAATATAAACACCCTCTGCTCTGCACGAGGATTTTCACACTGTCAAGGGCTCATTTTCTGAGGCTGGGGAGCCTCAGGGAATCTGCTGCTGACCCAGTTCCTGTCCTCATCTGTCCAGCTCTGTCCTCTGGGTGCAGCCACTTGGGCAGGAGACATGAGCAGGGGGGGAAGCTGGTCTGGATTCGCTGCATTTTTAAACCTTAAACTGTGTCAGAGCCAGGGGAAGCAGTGCCAGGACAAGGTGCTGCAGGAGAGGACAAACATCTCGTGCAGCCAGGAAGGGAGGGGTGGTGGAGGCAGTTCTCCATCACTGCTCTGACCTCCCCATCCTTACTCCAGGGGCAAATGGATCCCAGCACAGCTTAAAGCACCACAAATGGGACAGAACCCTCTTTTCCTAAATTCCTCTCTGGTTTCCTCACTGCCAGGCAGCGCAGAGACACAGGCAGGGGTTTAAACTTGAAAGCTGTCCTCAAGTGAGCCCCTCATATATAACCACCTCACTCACTTAGGCTCTGCTCAGCTCATTTTAGATGTAAAGTTTGGCTTAAAAGCAGCTCTTTTCCATACCCCTGAAGAGCACAAAGTTGGGCTGAAAAGCTCAGGCTCACTCCAGAGATTTCTCAGCCTTCCAAATTCAGCTCAGACTCGGAGTGGGGGGAACGAGTGAGAACAAGCTTTCTCTCCTTTTGGAATTTCAACAAGTAATAAATAAATAAATAATCCTCACGCAGTTCTTTGTGCGTTCAGAGCGCTGCAGAAGAGATTCACTCATTTATTTCCCTTTTGAGCAGAGCAGGGAAGATAAAAATGAAATTGTGCTAAATGGCCCACATAACTTTGCATACACTTGATTTATTTATTTTCAGTGCCACTGACCTCACACAGGCTCCAACACTTTGACTTCTGCGAGCCTGCCTGGGCTCTGCAAATGTTTTTTTGCTTACCCCACCTGAAAGACTCTCAAATAAAAGCTAAAACCACATGGAGACCCATGAAAATTTGACTTCCTTGTCCAATTTCCTTCTCCGCCTCTCCCACCTTCCTCCCATCATCCCCACCCTGTGCAGGGATCTCTCCAGAGGACCCCTCCATGCCAGAAACTGCAGTGACACCCAAATCTGATTGAGGGGTGCCCTGTGCACCCCCTGTCCCCCCAGGCAGCCAGAGAGCGGGGTTTACTTGGAAGAAGGTCATGCTGGAGCCGCCGTGGATGGTGCCGTACTCGATGGTTGTCTGGTCAGCCAGGTCATCCACGGACTCGATGGGCACGTCCATCCTCTGCACGGTCAGGAACGCTGCCAGGTTGGCCGTGTAGGAGGAGATGATGATCAAGGTGAACGCCCACCTAAGGACAGGGAAGGGAAGGTGAGGTTTCCCTCAGCAAATCTGCTCTCCATCCCCTCCCTCTGCCTCTCGGAATCTCAGAAATCACGGAGGTCGCAAAATCCCTCCAAAACCATCCACGCCCACCTTGTCACCCAGAATGCCACATTCAGTCATCCTTGAACACCTCCACCACCTTCTCCCAATGTCCCACAATCCTTTCCATGAAGAAATCCCTCCTCCACATCCTCTTCTGCCCAAAGAAACCTCCCTGAAGGGAAGGGCTGCCCTCCTTACCAGACTCCGCTGACGCAGCGCGTGGACAGCGCCTGGGGGGCGATGGTGGAGCCCTGCTGCATGAACCCCCCCACTGGGAACCACAGCGAGTTCCCCAGTGAGTACTGGTTCACCAGGAGGTTGCATCGACCCTGGGAGCAGGGATGAGGGCTGTACCACTCGTAGGGAGTCAGCCTGAAAGGACAGGGAAAGGGGAGCTCAGGGAATGTGCTGGAAATGGGACAATTTTTAAAAAAAAGGAGATAAAAAGCTGTGAAGCTGCAGCTCTCCTGGAGGCAGAGTTTCCTGAGGAGGAAACACTTTGCTGCCAGTTTGATGCCCAGGGCTCAGAGCTGTGTGAAACGTTTGCTTGAAGACTCAGGAGCCAGAGGCTTTCTTGTAAAGATTTGCAGAGGCTTGGAGAGGCTCTGCTCTGGGCAGCTCTGCGTGCATCCTGCAGATTCACACCACAGCAGCAGCTCCAGGCGTGCAGGGACTTGATGGGAAGCAGAAATCAAACATCTCTGGCTGTGCTCCCTGCCGGAGCACGAGCACTGATGGGAGGTTCAAAAAGCAAAGTGTGTGAGCCCTGACTGCATTGAGCCGTCAAGGAAAGCTGTGTCGGTGCACAGGGCTGCTCTGGGATGGTCTGAGGTGGAGCTGGAAGCTGAATGCTGGAGTGCCAGAGCATCCCATCCTTCAGGGACAGGACAGAGGTGGGAATGGGGAGTATCTGACAGCCTGTCACTGCTGTGGCTGCACCTCTCTCTTTCTTTTGCTGTTTCCAGTCCCCTGACCCCTGGCTGCTAAGCAAGTCTGCTAATTCATGTGCTGCACTTCATCTCACTGCTCTGACTGGGGCCTGCCAGGGTCATCGTGGGGCTATTGCCAAAACAGCTGCGGGGCTGTGCCAGCTCACATCGGATGCAGCCAAAATGAGGGGTTTATTTTCATCCCTGCATCTCCTCCACGGAGGAGGAGGAGGAGGAGGAGGAGGAGGAGGAGGAGGAGGAGGAGGAGGAGATTTCCTGCGGACTTTCCGTGGTGGATCAAGCACTGGCAGCAAACCCCAGTGCTCTGGGGTCAAAATCTCCTTGCTGCTGAGCAGGGCAGGGAGCAGCAGCCCAAGCTCCCTCTCCAGAGGGGAGCTGGGTAAAGGCACCTTTTTGGAGTTTTATCTTTAAAACATGAGGGAGGGGCTAAAGAGGCAGCAGCTCTGCATCATTCACAGGCTCCTCCAGAGCTGCGTTTCTGGGGCTGGAACAGCAGTCCAAGAACCCATTAAAGCCCTGTCAGGGTGACAACTTCAGCCACGCTGAGGGAGCGGGTGACAGCACAGCTGCAGTCTGTGTGTGATGAGAATTGGGCTTTATGGGGGTTCTGGAGAGCCATGGAGCCCCTGGCTCCTCTCTGCCCCTCCACAGGGGTGTCGGGAGGGCAGGGAGAGCAGCAGGAGAGCCCAGAGCCCCGGCCTCGATGGGGCCACGCTGCAGGTGAGCACTCAGAGAGGTGTTTGGAGACTGATTTAAATTGGTCATTGGGGAACGGAGCTGGGAGCTGCCGAGTTCTGCACATCAGCTGCTCAAAGATTGCCCTGAACCTTCCTTTCCTCCACAAATGGGGTTGCTCAGGGCCAGGGGAGCCAGGCATCACTCGTGCAATTCCTGTTGATGCCTCAGAATGGATTTCAGGTTCTCCACAGCCTCCACCCTCCCTGCTCGGGGAGGGTAAAAAAACATCCGCAGAGAGCATTTAAACAGCACCAAAACCTTCCCCAGAACCTTCCCCAGAACCTTCCCCAAAACCTTCCCCCACCCTTCCCACGCAGCTCTGGGCAGCGCACATCCTGAAGCAGGGCACGATGGCACAGGGACACGGTGACAAACCTCAGCTGGCAGGGGGCTGGGACGCTCCTTGCCAGCCCATCCCGGTGCCCTGGGGGGGCAGAGGATGTCCCCGTGTCCCCCTGGGCGTCCCCTCTCCCGGCTCTGTGAGTGACACTAGGTGGCACCGCGAGGAAGGGAAAGGCACCGCGACATTACCGAGCCACCAGGAACAGGACACAGCTGACAGCCAGGTAGGCGAGCAGCATGAAGAGCCAGACGCCGGGAGAAAAAGGGTCCAGGAAGGAGAAGTAGCCGGGTCTGCGGCCCTGGGGACGGAAAAGCAAAGGAGGAGTTGGAGCTGGTTGGGTTTGGAGAGGTGGAAATGGACGTGGAAGGGCAGGAGGGGACATTCCTGCACTGGTGGCACAGCAGAGGGGACATGGGTAGATGGGAGAGGGGATAAATGGGACAAAGGGGATACATGGGAGAAGGGGGGAAATGGGATAAATGGGATAAAAAGGAGAAAGGGAAAAATGGGAAAAATGGGGCAAATGGGATAAAAGGGATAAATGAGAGAAGGGGATAAAAGGGGCAAAGGGAATAAATGGAAGAAGGGAAATAAACGGGAGAAATGGGAATAAATGGGAGAAGGGGGATAAATGGGGCAAAGGGGATAAATGGGATAAAAAGGAGAAGGGGAAAAATGGGAGAGGGGGAAAATGGGGCAAAGTGGGATAAAAAATAGAAAGGAGAATAAAAAGGAATATAAAGAATAAAAAGGGAAATGGGATAAATGGGGCAAAGGGGATAAATGGGAGAAAGAACAAAAATGGGGCAAAGGGGGATAAATGGGAGAAGGGAAATAAATGGGAGAGAGGGGAATAAAAAGGAGAAGGGGGATAGAGGGGAGAGGCAAAATAAATGGGGGGAAGGGGAGAAGGGGGATAAATGGGAGAAGGGGGATAAACCAGGCTTTGGAAGAGCCTTGTAGGGCAAACAAGTGCCATCAACCCCACAAATGACCGAGTCCTGCAGCGTCTCCCCGCTGGATTCATCCCCTAAATCTGCTCTTCTCCCCACTTTTGTTCCTCCAGGCAATGGAAGAGGTGAATTGAGAGAAGAATGAGGCAGTCACAGCGTTCTGCCCCTTCCCTGGCAGGGTTTGCTGCACCCTCACCCCTGAAGGGGGGTCCCCCCACCCTTGTCCACCCCACACTTAACTGGGCAGGAAGGGCTCCACCTGAGCTCACAGGTGGGTGAGAAATATATTTGTGAAGCAAAAGAGAAGAAAAAAAGAGAGTTGTTTTCAGAACTTTTCTCTCTCTGGCCTTGAAATGTTTCTTCTTTTACAAAAACCCCAATAAAATTATTACTTTTATCTCAGCGAACAGGATATTTTTATCTCCGGGATGCGTCAGAATTTCCTGTTTTTTTCCCTCAGCAAACCACCTTTCCTTGAAAAAAATAAGGCCTCACTGCTAGAAAAAGCAGGTTGATCTTCTCCCAGAGCGTTTTTAACTTCCACAAGGATGCTGCCACCACTGGAAATTTGTCAATCATCAGAAAATTGGTGCAAAGGTGGGGATTAATTTTTTTTTTTGGAGAAGTTTCTCAAAAGCTGAACCCCTCCCATTTGGAGCGGATTTCTCCTGTCACCATCTGTGGGTGCAGCTCCTCTGCAAGGAAAGAGCAGCTCAAGCACACCCAAGGGACTGGGACATGATCCCATAGCTCACAAGAGCTTTTCTTTTCTGTCCCAAACCACAAACTCAGTCCCGGCATCCCCAAAACAGCTCCACAGCTTCCCCAAGCACCTGGAGCTGGGAAGCTTCCCACGAGTCAGAGCTCTGCAAAGGCTTTTTTTTTTTTCCTTCCCCAGCTCTTTAAATTCCATTTCCATCCAAACCTCGCCGTTTTACTACTGAATGTTATGCAAAACCTGAATTTCACAAGGTCTCAGCACTTCTCCTGGAGACTCGAGTTGTCGCTAGAAAAGGCAACAGTTGTTGCACAAAAATCTTCCTCTGCTAAAAATACCCAGGAGGCTGTGAAATCCTCAGCTCCTTTCACCATCTGGGAACCTGGAACGTGTCAGGAACCTTCCCCAGCACAGCCTGCAGGAAGGAGAAACCCAGCACACCACAACAACTTGTCCCTGCATCCTTCAGGACAAGATTTTGGGATCTGCACTGTCCCTGTCCGTGGTGGGGGGTTTGGAACTAAAGGGTCTTTGAGGTCCCTGCCAAGCCAAACCATTCTGGGGTGAGCGTTTGTAGAGAATCTGGCTTGTTAAGGCTTTTAGCAAATGGATGAGGTGAGGACCAGTGGTTCAGCATCCATTCTCAGATTAATTCCAATCCCAAGGAAAAGTTCAGGTTCTCAGATTAATTTTCAATCAATTCCCAAGGAAAAGTCCAGGTTCTCCTGGCTTTAATTCCAGAGTCTTTAAGGCAATGTCTCCCATCTGTTCCAGGTTATCTCCTAGGAACAGGTGAGGCACAAACAATGGCAGACACCACATTCCTTTTGTCCTTTCCCAATTTTTTGGTCACTTCCTCCTGCGTTCTGCTTTTCCAAGCCAGGGCCTTTCAGATCCACAGGAACTGCAGGAAACTGCACCCCCAGCACCCCGAGGGACCCCCATTTCCAGGAGCATCCTTTGCTCACCGTGCTGGAGCTGCTCTCCCTAATTTGGGGAGGCCAGAGCACCTCAGAGCCCTGCAGGTGCCAGGTGTGCTCCCTCTGCCCTTCCCACTGATCCCAGCCAGAGGATCCGTGCCCAAGGGTGGCACTGCCAGAGCTCTCCCTTCTTGGCTCTCCTGGATGCCCCTCAAGCCCTGCTTCCCTCCTTCCTCAGGAGCTGAACTGGCTCCATAACCCGTCATTCCTCTGCACACTCAGGGATGAAACGAGGCCGTGGGGAGCCTGCAAGGTGTGAAGGGCACGGGTTCTGAGCAAACTGGAGCTCAGAATTCCAGGGAATGATCCTCCCTGGCATCCCAGAGCTGGCAGGGAACCCACAGCCCCTGGCACAGCTTCCCCCTGCGAGATGCTCCCGTGACAAAGCTCCTCGCTGCAATTAAGGCCTCGATGTCTTCTTGATATTTCTGGGGCAGTTTGTCAATAAATTGCTCTCATTAAGGAAATTGCGTTGGAAGCTCTGAGTCTCCAGCTTGGCAGTGAATCTCTCCTGTGACTTTACAGTTGTAGTAGTTCTGGTTCTTTTCAGCTCCAGTCATTTCCAGGCTGCTGGGACATATTCTTTTCATTCACAGTTGTGGGTAAGAATAAAGATATTCTGTTCCCACGGAGGGCACAAACTCTCTCTTATCTGTCTGTTTTGAAGATGGGAATGACAATATCTGGAGTCTGTCAGATATTTTTAGGCAGTCCCAACGGAGGTTTGTTAATTGGAAGAGCTATTTTTCCTGGAATAGATATGTTCAAAATGTCCAATAATTGATGAAGGCCTCCTGCGAATCCTCAGATGGAAGTGGGAGAGATTAATTTACCCTCCTCCCAAGTTGTTCTTGGAAATCTTCATTTTTGCAGCCAGTGAGCAGCAGTTTTCTGGGAAGATTCTGGTGACTGAAGAGCTTGGACAAGGGGGGATATTTGGGAAGGAGAGAACAGCCCTGGATTTGCTGTTTCCAGCACTCCCTGCCCTGCACACGCAGAGTCTGGAGGGACCCAGATCTATCCATGCCATTCCTCACAAGTGTTTTCCCTAAAAAACGAGGGCAGGGAACTCTCTTCTGCCTCTGGAAGTCGGAGGGAAAGCAAGAAAACTCAGCCTGGAGAGGCAGAAATGTTGATGTGAGACTGATTTTGAGTAATCACATGGTTCATGGCCAGCAAATGCATTGCACAGTCCCAGGGCCAGCAGCTGCTCCCACCCTGCTCCATGGGGAGGGATTCCTGCTGGCAGAGCTGTCAGGAGAGGGGCTCAGCTCCTCTCAGCTCCTCTGGCTGCAATGAGGGAGCTTTTCAGTCCATCTTTCCCATTTCGTGCCCTCTGCAGCAATCAAGTCAAAGCACTTTAAGCCTCAGCTCACTTGGGCTAAGCTCAGCTGTTCCTGTGCACTCTCCCAGTCTCCATTTCCTCATTTTGAAGGCGAGGACTTTCAGGGCTGAGGAGCCAGAATCATCTCTGGTCCCTCAATCCCTGCCACAGAGGCAGGATGTGAGCAAGGATGTGCAAGACACAAATAATCCTGATTTATCCCCCTGTCCAGAAACAGCCCTGGGCACCTGATTCCAGCCCCCTGCCAAACCCAGGGACAGCTCAGGGCTCCCCATCCATCTCCTGCCATCCCCACATCCCCCTGGCTGGGCAGAGTGGGATAAAACCAACCAAGCCTTTTCTCTCAGCAGCCTGAGAGAGTCAGGAAAGCCTGTTAGAGCTCCCGTGTCAGAAATGCAGCCTTGATTGTATCACAAGCAGTGAAATTGAGAAAAATGACAGCCCTGGTTAAAGCTGCCGTATTTGGTTATGTGTGACAAGAGGCACAGGCTCTTGTGGTGCCTGGGTTGGCGGCATGGGGAGGAGAAAGGGGCGAGAATTCACTTGCCACTGGAGCTCCAGGGGAATGAAAATAAAATGTCACAGCATTCCGAGGAGCCCAGGGCGTGGGGACAACTCCTCGGCGAGGAAGAGGCTCATTTGTGGTTATTTATTAGGCTCCATCTCATCTGAGCCGTGATTAACAGACGTCAGCTGCAATTTTTGACATTGCAGAGGTGGTTTTTGGGGTGGGGAGGAGAAGGCTGTGGGGCTGCACATCCTTAAAGGAAAACCAGAACTGGCTGGCTGAACAAATATTTACCAGCTGGAGAAGTTGAATTGGGGCACAGCTCTGAGGCAGCCTCCTCCAGCTGGGCTGCAGAGGTGTGGAGGAAGAGATGCCAAGGGTTGGAGAGGGAAGGGGGAGCTCTGAGCTTGTCTGAGGGAGGGCACGAGCCCTGGCTGCCCCTCCAGCATTCCTCCTGCTCCATTTTTCCCAATTTCACTGCTTGTGACACAATCAGGGCTGCATTTCTGACACAGGAGCTCTGACAGGCTTTCCTGTCCAGTGCAGCCACCTGGGAGATGTCCTTGCAGCCCTGCCCGGGTCCCTGGGCAGCTCCTCTGCTCAGATCCAAACAGGATCCTTCAGAGAGCAGCTGAGGCCCTGCTGGGATGTTCCCAAAGCCCTCAGGGGTCTGTAATTCTGAATCCTGCTCCGTTTGGGGAATGCCTGGAGCAGGGCTGGGCTCTGGGGTGGTGGCAGCAGAAGCTCCCACCCTGAGCCCAAGGGTCACTGAGCCCTGCAGAGCAGCAAACGCCCCTGGGGGACAGATCCTGTGCACAGCCTGCAGCAGCATCCCTGCCCTGCCTCGGGAGGGGGGAATGCTGGTCTGGGAATGCTGGTCTGGGAATGCTGGTCTGGGAATGCTGGTCTGGGAATGCTGGTCTGGGAATGCTGGTCTGGGAATGCTGGTCTGGGAATTGCTGATCTAGGAATTGCTGAAAGTTACGGTGCAAATCTGAGGCAGGACATGCACAGAATGGTTTGGGTTGGAAGGGACCTTGGTCCAACCCTTGCTCATGGGCAGGGACAATCTTCACTGTCCCAGAGCTCCATCCAACCTGGCCTTGGATGCTTCCAGGGGATGGGGCAGCCACAGCTTCTCTGGGAAATCCATTCCATGGCTTTCCCACCCTCCCAGGGAAGAATTCCCTCCGAGTATAACACAGCATTTAACCACCAAATCTGATTTTAATCCTAGAAGGCGCTGGCAGGAAAAGGTCCTGGCTCCACAAGGCAGCAGCTGATGTGAAAACCCAACTGAGGTGGGGAAGGGACAATTCCATTTCATTTCCAGGAACTGTGAGACTCAACCCTCTTCCTTTTCTCCTTTTTTTTTTTTTGTGATCAGTTAAGTCATCGATCCCGAATTCTGCACGTACCAGAGGAAGCAGAATTTTAACTAGATTTTAATTACTTGTTTGCTCTTGGCAGGAGCCACTCAGCACAGAGAGAGATGCATGAATTTGTTTCTGTTCATCCCCAGCAGCCTCCCGGGTGCAGAGGGGGCTGGGAGAGGCAGCTTGAATGGGTTTTCTTTCCTTTTTTTCCCTTTTTTGCTGCTATTGTTGGGCTGACAGGAACCGAGGCACCGTCACTCACATCACACCTGACACCGTGCAGAGCCTCCCCAAAACGCAGACGGGGGATAACGAGGCTGCAGAAGGAGTTTGCCTCCTGTGACACCAGGAATTTGGGAGTAACTGGGGCAAATCTGGCCCCTCCTGAGCTCCAGGGAGAAGGTAAAACAAAGAGGGATGCAAATTAAAGAGGATTTATGGGCATTTAAGAACAAGTTTGGCTAAGCAAAGACACAACACCATGGGCGTGCTGGCACACACCAATCCCTTGGGAATATTCCCAGCTGTTTTGATATAGAAAAAAGATTTTGCCCCACTCCTGGAAGTGTCCAAGGCCAGGCTGGACGGGGCTTGGAGCAACCTGGGATAGGGGAAGGTGTCCCTGCCATGGCACTGGATGAGCTTTGAGGCCCTTCCAACCCAAACCACTCCAAGCTCCTGTGATTCTACAACTCCGTGGGCAAGGGGGGCTGAGAGCACCCCTGAGGTGAAGGAGCTTTCCCTGGGCTGCAGGGGCTGCTGATTTTAGGGTGAACAAATGAGGAGGGCTGAGAGCAGAGAGGCAGAGCCCAGGCAGGGCTGGGAGCTCAGCCTGGCACCCTGCCTGCCCCAGGCACTCCACAGGGACATTTTCCCCCGTGGGTGGGAAGGCAGGAGGCTGATCTGCCTGTGGAGCATTTCCAGGAGGTGACAGCAAAGGAAGCAACCCAGGATTCCTTCCTGATGTGATCCTCAGTGTGGAGAAGGCAGCGAGAGAACAAAACTGAGATCAGGGACACGGCCTAATCTGCACCCAGAGATATCCCAGCTCATCCAGCCAGTCCTTCCACTAAATCCACCTGGATGGAGACTCCAAGCCAGGTTTCTGCAACTGTGGGGCCACCCAGCCACGGCACTGGGCTGCTGCACCCCTCCAGCCAAGCCTGCCCTCAGCACCCCTCACCCAGTGGCCTTAAAGCCACTTAAATACACTTAAAACCACTCTAAAAACCACTCTAAAACCATCCTGCAGCCCCCACCATGCCAAAAAACCCATCATGGGCCCCGGGGAGGAGTGGGGAGAGGAACCCCTCACCCAGTGGCCTTAAAGCCACTTAAATCCACTTAAAACCACTCTAAAAACCACTGTAAAACCATCCTGCAGCCCCCACCATGCCAAAAAACCCCATCATGTGCTCTGGGATGAGGAGGGATAGAAGACAAAGGGCTGAAGGAATGAATAGGAATGGAATTCACCAATCCTGACACACGGCAGAAAAGACAGAGAAAAGCAGGACATAAAGGTCGAGCACATTTGCGTTTAAATAAGAAACCAAAACATTTTTATGAGCCGTTCATTATTGTCCTCCAAGCGGGCAGGTCTGCACGCAGATCCTGCAGGGCCAGAGATGGCTCTGAGAGCAGGCTCTTACCATGTGCACTCGGTAGAGAATGCTGATGCCCAGGGTCATGAAGGGCTTGGAGAAATCGATGACCTTCTCGCGCTCCGCCGTGATCGTCAGCCCCGCCACGGCCAGATCGGCTTTCTGCGGAGGAGGGACAGTGGGAACGGTCAGAATCCCGGGAAAGCACCAAGCCTGGGGCCACACGGGACACCTGCTCCTGCAGGGCCATGTCCCACCTTCCTGGCACATCCCAAACCCAGGCGGTGTGGAAACAGCAGGAGTTGTGCTGGTGGCATCCGCTGCCTCCCACATCCCTCTGCCTGGGGGGGTTTCACCAAGCCCTGCTCAAACACAGCCCGAAGTTCAGCCCGCCCTGTGCTCTGGAGCATTCTTCCCATTTTTACCTCCCTTTCCCCATTTTTCCTTACCTTTTCCCATTTTTCCTTCCCTTTTCTCCTTTTTTCCCTCCCTTTCCCCATGTTCCATTCCCTTTCTCTGTTTTCCCTTTCTCCATTTTTCCTTCCCTTTCCCCATTTTTCCTTCCCTTTTCTCATTTTTCTTTCCCTTTCCCTGTTTTTCCTTCCCTTTCCCCATTTTGCCTTCTGTTTCCCTATTTTTCCTTCCCTTTCTCCATTTTTTCCCTCCCTTTCCCCGTTTTTCCTTCCCTTTCCCCATTTTCCTCCCTTTCCCCATGTTTTCCTTCTCTTTCTCCATTTTTTCCTCCCTTTCCCCGTTTTTCCTTCCCTCTCAGGCTGGAGCAGCACCAGAACAGCAGCTCCTTCCCCCGAGTGCTCACAGCCAATTTTATTCATTTAATGCATTAAAACCTGGAGCCATAAACCAATAACTATGATATTAATCTATAGAAAATCCACCCTCCCCCTTCTGAAGTCCCTGTGGGACACATTTGTCCCTTCAGGTACAAGCAAGCACCACGGGCAGGTGACAAAGCAGCATCTGAGCCCCTGAACCATGGAGTTCACAAACCCAGACCTCCAAAACTGCAGATCAGTCTCCAGAATAAATAAAAAAAAAAAATTAAATTCAGAGGGCTGGCATTAAAGTTTGCAGATTGACTTGCAAAGCAAATGAGATTAGGGGGAGAAAAAAATAAAAATAACTCCTTCCCATGTTAATACCCTTGTAATATAGATAAGGGATTTGAATTTTAAATATTATTTTTATTACTTTAGCTCTTTTAATGTCTGTAATTGCTTTCTGTAAAAATGAAACCTCCACTCCCTTATCCATTTGTTTCTGGGCTTTGCAGGGAGATGATTATGGTGTGGAAAAAGAGAAGATGGAGGGGGAAAGAAAAGCCATTTGCACTTTTTGTCCCTAAATTTGACAAGGATTTGTGCAGATGCCAAGGCACCAGCAGGTCTGGTGGAGATCCTGGGAAAGGCTGGGGGGAAAGAGGGAAGGGAAGGGAAGGGAAGGGAAGGGAAGGGAAGGGAAGGGAAGGGAAGGGAAGGGAAGGGAAGGGAAGGGAAGGGAAGGGAAGGGAAGGGAAGGGGAGCCACGAGCCCAGGAAGGGGTCACAGAGAAGGTGACACCTGCCAGGCCAGGCAGGGCTGCCCGGACATGCTCAGTGCCAGCTTTTTGCAATTGTTTCCAAGCAGCTCTCACAGACTCCTAAGAGGTTCAGGCTGGGATGAACGATGAGCTGAGGAGAATTCCTGCATAGCCAGACATTTACCCACAGGCTTTTTAAAAGGCACCAATAATCCCAGCGTGGCGTGCGAGCAGCTGAGCCCTGTGTAAACAGCAGCAGATTACTGAAACAGGATCAGTTCATCTCTGAAACGTGGCATGTGGAGAATTTTATCTGCCACGAAAGCCTAAAGCTTCCTAAACCTCTCTTGTCTCTCCTTGAAAGGTTTGCAGGTGCCATTGTCCCGGGGAGAGCTCTCCCAGCAAAGCCCCTGGTGAAGACACAGCTTAGGCTGACAATGGAATGCTTCTCCCAGCTCTCCAAACTAAACACAGCTCCACCAGCAAAGTCACAGACTAAACCAGAGGGTGGAAATGCCACAGCAAAAGGGTTTTGTGCCAGAGCTTCCAGGAAATTGTCATTCCTAACGTAAAGGTGCTGATGAAAGGAGCAGCATCCTCCCCAGGTTTGCCCAGCTGACCATTCCCTGGGGAGAAGCAACATCTTGGCTGTTCCCTGAACATCTTTTGGTGTTGCTGGATGTGGGCAGGAACATCTTGAAATGCTGTTCCCTACACCAAATATGATGCAGATCATCCCCCTCCCCTTGCCCACGGAGCAGACACAGCACAGCCTTCCCAGGGCACTCAGAGTTTGTGCCCAGCTCCCTCCTCTCCTCTCCGCAGGGTTCTGCCACCCCATCAGTGATTTCCTTCTGCTCTCTCCCTGCCAGCTTTTCAGGACTTCTGCCACATCAGAGGTGCAGAACTTTCTGCAGCAGAGCCCCAGCTCCTCATCACTCTCTGTCTCTCTCTTCTCTCTGCAGGCTCGGTCATGCAAGTTAAGAGCTGATCTCTGATAGCAGGGAACTTTGATCTGGGAATGGCATGCAAAGGATTCTCTGCCCGAATTTCATCCATTTCATGCTTTCAGCTCTGCTGTCTGACAAAACTCGTGATTCACTGAGCTCAGTGGAGCCACAGAGGAGCTCTGCGAGCTCTCCAGCCTCCCCCACCTGAGCACAGGTAGGTGTTGGGGTTTTCTGGGCTCAGGGATGCCCTGCAGGAGGAGAAATGTATTTTGCCTCATGTCCCTGCACTCTGTTCACACCTGGGCTCTGCAGAGAGGGAAAAACAGGAGGCAAAGCATGGGGGGAAGAGGGGTTGGTTTTCATCCTCCCAGCACAGTTGCAGCTATAAATGTTGGCGTGAAATAGGCTTAGAAAAAGACCCAGAGCTTTTTGGGAGTGGAGACAGCCACTTCTCCTGACAAAACACCGCCCAAACAAGGCCAGAGCCTCGCTAGGTGAGAGGAAACCCAGGTGGGCTGGCGTGAGAGACAAAAGCTGCCACCACCGCCACCCTACCTGGCACTGCCGTGGGCTCTGCCCGCATCAGGGCTCTGCAAAGGACATTAAACATGGGGGCTGAGCCGGGTTCCTGAGGAGGAACAACAATTAAGCATCCTTCAGGAGCAAATTGCAGGGACTGCCAGTCCAGAGGCGGCATCCGCCCCCTCGCCGCGGGCTCTGACAGGGCTCAGCTCCCAGCTAATGGTGATGAATGGGCCCTGACGTCAGCCCCAGCCCGGAGAGGATCCCGGAGAAGCCTCCCACGGCCTGGGATGGCAGAAAGCAGGCGGGAGAAGAGCCCAGCTCCGGCCCCACAGCAGTGCCCAGCCCGCTGCCAGGCTGCGGGGACACCGCGCGGGGAGACGGTGCCAGCCGAGAGAGGCTCGGGGCTGGGGCTGTGTCAAACACCTGGAAAACAAACACCTGGACAGCTCTGGGAGCACGGGGCTGGGACTCATCCAGGAGCTGGAGTTCCTCACTTGAGCAGTTCCTTGGATGCCACATCCCCCGGGTGCTTGTGACAGCGGCGTTGTCACCAGCGCTGCCCAGCGAGCACTGGCGGCGTGACCAGGGCCAGCAAAACCTCTTCCTGCACTGTCCCTGTGCTCAGAAAGCCTCTCAGAAAGGTGAAATAGCTGTTCAAGCTTCAGGACCCATCATTCCAAGAGCAGCACTGGGTGGCTGCCCCACCCAGCTGGAGGTGGCCCTGCAGGATCAGGGATTCTCCCTGCAGGAGCATCTCCTGAGGGTCTCTGCTATTCCATGCAGCTCTGCAATGCTCAGATGCCCATTCCTGCGTTGAAAGGCACGAGGGTCACTCCAAACAGGTGTTTGGGGTGTTTTTAAGGACAAGTGTGAGTTCTGCCCCATCGGAAGTGACAGCCTGCAAGCCCTGGGGGCTGCAGCTCTCCCTGAGAGCCTCAGTCAGGGCGGGTGAGCAGCACTGAGTGCAGGTGGCAGCCTCGGCTCTGCCCCTGCCCACCTTGGCTCAGCGGGACTCCCTCTGTGCCTGCGAGGACAAAGCCTGTGCCAGGTGCTCCCCGTGCCCGTGGCAGAGCCAGCTGAGGTGAAGCACCAGGAGTGGGGACGCGGAGCACACGGGGCCAGCAGCGAGGCCAGCCCAGCTCACGCCACACTCCCCATCCTGTGGTTGATCTTCCAGCAGCTCTTTGCACACCCCTCTGCCCGTCCCCTCGCTGTGTCTGCTCAAAACCCCACAGCCCCTCTCCTGCCAGCCTGTCCTGGAGCCCCCCTGTCACAGCTGCCACCACGACAGGCTGCAAACCCCCTCGCCCTGCCTCCCCACACACCAACACCCACACAGCAGGACTCTGCCAATTCTGGAGCCTTCTCCCTCCTTTCCCCTTCCTGCCACTCCCCAGCTTTGGAGCAGCTGAAGGGAAAGCAGCACCCGGCCACCAGCAAGGAAAACCAGCACCCCAAAGCTTCCAGGGGTTTCCTGTTCTTGGTGTTGCTGCTCCTGAGCCTGGACAAGATGGACAATTTAATGTGCCTCAGTTTAAAAAGAGCTCAGATCACCCCTGATCCCAGCCAGACTCAAGCCAGGCGTGGTGGGACAAGGCCAGGGCTGTCATGTTGCTGTGAAAATACATCCCTTGCTTTGTGTCATGCCAGAGGATTCATTTCAGCTCGAGGATGTGCTGGGGAGAGAGAGAGAAGGGGAAGAGCAGCCACCATCAGGGACTGTGAGCCAGAACTGCACTGCAGAGGCAAGGAGCAGGATGTAATTCTTGCAGCCCAAATGCCCTTTAAGTCCCTGATGCCAGGAAGCAGGAGAGGGGAAGATTTGCTGTTCTCCCTTGTTTGTCTGTGCCAGAGGCAGGGAGGGACAGGGACGAGCAGGGTGCTCCATCCCCCTGCCCTGCCTGCTCAGGCATGCATTAGCCCAGGCTCTTCTGGGTCTGTGACATCTTTCACTACAGAATGGGCTTGGGGGACTCTCCATCAGGAACTGGAGGGACAGGGCAAGGGGCAGAGGCTTCAAACTGAAGGAGATATCGGGAAGGAATTCTCCCCTGTGAGGGTGGTGAAGGGCTGGGATGGAATTCCCAGAGAAGCTGTGGCTGCCCCATCCCTGGGAGCGCTCAAGGCCAGGCTGGATGGGGCCTGGAGCCACCTGGGATTGTGGAAGGTGCAAAGGGGGTTGAAACTAAATCACCATTCTGTGATTCTGAATCCTTCCAAGCGATTGCCCCCAAGCCAAAGCTCCACGAGCTGATCACAGCTTGTGCAGGATTCCCAAACCATCCCAATCCCCCTCTCCCTTCCCTCCCAGCCTGGTTTGTGAGCAGGTCAAGAAGGTAAGTACTGGTGAATTTGGGTCAGCCACAGATTTATGTTTGTACAGCATCCTGCTCAATCATCTCAGGGTGCACAATTAGCTGTAATGGAATCCCCAGCGCTTAAGAATAAATCAATAGCTGGTTAATTTAGGAGCAATAAAATGAAACATTTTTTCCCAAATAGCCCAGAGTTGCTCTGAGGAGATTCTGTGCCACAGAGGGATTCCAGGAAAGGCCTTGCATGGGGCTGGATAATTCTGTGACCTTTTGGTCCTGCTCATTGAGTCAGTGTGAGTCAAACCTTATTTTCTGATGGCTGATCAGGATCAGGGGGGAATAATTTTCCTACAATGATACTGTGCTGGACAGAGGCAGAGCCTTCGTTTTGGGAAGGATTTGTGAGAGGTCTGTGCCCCAGCTGATCCCCTCTCTGTCCTAAAGGAGCAGGGATAAATCCATTGAAAGAGGGATATGTGCACCCAGCACTGGATTTGCAGGATCCCATGGGATGAACAAGGGGCTGGAATCAAGGCTAAACTCCCTTGGGGCTGACTCAAGGATGGACAGAAGCCCCTTGGGCAGTGAAAAGCCCACAAAAAAACAACATCCCAGGCAGCCCTGAATAAACACAACACCAAGCACACACTGCTCTGCCCTGGCTGACCTGAGCCCAGTCCCTGGGATTGATCAAAAACCTGCTGGAACCATTATAAAAACTCTCAGGGATATAGGCAGAACAACAGACAAAGCTGTCTGCTCTTCCCCAATTTGTGATCCAGGCTCTGACAGCTCTGCCCTGCAGAAGCACAAGTAAAAAATCCTCCTAAATAAGGCTCGAGCTGAGGAAGAAACAAACAGTTTCTGCGTGAAGATGAAGTTAAAACACTCATCACTGGAGAAAAACAACCCTCCAGAAGGTCCCGTTTAATGAAGAGGCACTGCCAAGGTTGGGAGGCCAAAAGTTTGATGGTTGTTCCCTCCCTTTGATCAGCTGCTGCTCTCAGCTCCTTCCCTCCTGCCTCCCCAAAGGAATGTTGCAGGAGTGTAATTGTGTGTGTACACACACACAGAGACACGAGGAGGGATAAAAACGATGCCAATAGCCTGGAGCATTTGCAAACAGCCTCGCAGAAGCTCTTTTAAAAGAGCAGATGGAGGTGGGATCTCAGCTGGCGTTGGCAGTGACTGCTCAGGGAAGGGTGACCCAGGAGACAGGGAGGGCTCAGGGGAGTCTCCAGGCTGCTCAGAGCCCTGTCTGTGACCCTCAGACAACCCCAAATCCCTCCCTCTTTCTGAGAAAGAGTTGTCCCAGCTGACCTCAAACACTCAGCTGAAACTCCTGAAGTGGGATGAGCATCACCCTTCGCCGTGTGGGGAAGAAGCAGAGGGTGCCAGTGGGCATTTCTGGAGATCAAGCAACCATCAAAGGCCACAGAATCGTGGAAAACACCTCCAAAACCCTCAAGCATGACCTTCCACCAAATTCCACTGTGCCCCATCAGCCACAGAGTGAAGTGATGCTCATTTTCCAGGGGGAATGGTCTGGCAGGAGCCTCAGAGCCCTGCCTGGAGCCACAGGGGAAGGATTTGGACCCTTGTTCCCCCTCTTGCTCTGCTCTGCAGAGGACAAATGACTCAGGGTCTCCTCTCCCACAGTGGGGGGATTGTCACCAACCCACGTCACCATGGATTTGTCACCAGCTGGGAAAGTGTCACCGGGCTCTCACAGGCACATCAGAATTGACAAGGCAGGAATCAGGGAGGAAGCCTTGGCTTAAATAGCATCAATCCCACTGTCAGCTGTGGCTAAGCCTATTTTCCTAAGGATCTCAGAGCATTTTGGGAGCTGTGTTAAAGCTTCAGGAAGCCTGGGAAGGACCACAGAAGAAAACAAAGAGCAGGGAGGGGGGTCCAGGCTGGCTGAGCCCAGGTGTGCACAGAATTATTGTCAAACCCAGCGAAATAATTCAATTTTCAGCTTTGCTGCTGGGCAGCAGCTCCACGGAGCAGAGCAGAGCAAAGATCTCGAGCCCTGCACTTCAAGGAAATAGGAAATGTTCTTCTCCAAAAGCAACACTGAGTTAAGCAGCTGAACTGAATCTGTCAGAGCTTTCCTAGGCAGCAATGGGATTGTTACTTGCTTGCATCCCAGTGTGGTTTTCTAATTTTTTTTTCAGCTTCTACCAAGCCCTGCATTTTCCTGTTTGAGTTTTTTTTAGTCTTTCCACTGGGAAAAAAAATAATCCATTCTCTAAAGAGTCTTCACACAGGATCCCAGAGCCCAAACTTCCTTCCCAACAAAGTGAGCACCCCTGAGAGCATCCCAGGACCCTGCTCTTGCCCTGACTTCTTCCCACATCATCACAAGAAACGCATTTTCCATCGGGAGTGCAAACCCTCTTCTCCAAACCTCCCGAAGGGACTAAACCCCCATCCATCCTCATCACCAGGAAGCGCTGGCAGAACCACGGAGCCAAATCCCAGCAGAGCAGAGTTAAAAAGAGCAGCTAATCCACTTACCCGGGCTATCAGCTCCCCGACCATCCCCGTCCAGGTGCCGTTGGCCTCGGGGACTCCGTAGACGCCGTCCCCCACCAGGTGGATTTTGTAGTTGAAGCGCAGGATCTCCGCCAGCTCCTTCAGCATGTCCACGCAGAACCCCTCGTAGCGGTCGTTGCCTTCCAGCTCCTGGTGGTTCCACTTCAGCATTAAGTAAGGGTTTTCCTGCAGTGAAACTGGGCAGCTGTCATTCCCATCTTAGCCGAGGTGTCCCGGCAGCACGGAGCAGGGAGGGCAGTGCCACAGGGAGCCACAGGATCACTGGGTGGCGTGGTTTGGGGGAAACCTTAAAAAACATCTCATGCCGACCTCAAAAAGCACAAGGGAAAGTTAGGTTGGATGTTGGGAGAAGGTTTTTTACTGGAAGAGTGATAAAGGACTGGAATCGTCTGCCTGAGGAGTGGTGGAGTCACCATCCCTGGATGTGTTTGGGAAAAGGAGTCACCATCCCTGGATGTGTTTGAGAAAAGGAGTCTCCATCCCTGGCTGTGTTTGAAAGAAGATTGGATGTGGCACTCGGTGCCAGGGTTTGGTTGAGGTGGTGTTGGGGCAGGGGGTGGATTTGATGATCTCAAAGGTCTCTTCCTGGTGACTCTGGGATTCTGTGGCTCTCTCCACCTGGATATGGGAGGCAGAGGAGCTCAGGTGGTGCCGAGCTCTCAGAGCTGTCTCCACTCTGGTGTTCCCTGGTCCCTGCTGTGTGGAGGTGCAGCAGGTTTATCCCGGTTTAGGACACAAGGCAGAGCTAAGGGATCGTGATTTGGGGGCTGTTTCCAACTGGGACATTCCAGAGCAGCCCAGTGACTGCTCTGAGTCATGGAAGGACATCCAGGCCTCAATCTCTCCTGGCTCTCCAGTCTGTCCCCCTTTTCAACAAACTTTGTGGGGTGAGAGGAGGCACTCAGGGGTTTGGGTGCCTTTAAAGAAGGAGTAAAACAATCACTGGACAGGCAGCACCTGGAAGGGGAACCTGTTGAACACAGTGGTGCCTGGACATGTGAAGTCTCACAAAAATTGTGCCCATCTCAGCCAATTTTTATAATTTTATGGGTGGAAGGGGCGACTGTGCCTTCAAACCCAGCATTTGTACACCAGACAAGAGCCCCATTCGGAGCTGGATGCAGACTGGCAGCGTGTCCCCATCCCCTCTGAACCCCCCAAACACCATTTCCACATGAAACATCAACCTGAGCTTAATTACACCGCCAGGAATTGCCCCCCGTGCTGTAATTAGAGATTTGCTCGCCTCTCCGCGGTGAAATCAGCACCACAAAGTGGGGGGCAGGAACAGGGAGCACCATTGCAGCTGATCCCACCCTGGGACAGCCGGGAGCCGATGGGAAGGGCAGGTGCCCCCTCCCTTACCAGGATGGTGGTGACGATGAGCGTGGTGTTGAACAGGCTGTCCGAGATGTTGGACGAGAAGATCCTGCTGTCCATGCTGAGCCCCTCGGACACGTGCCAGTGGCCAATCTGGAGAGACAAACAGCACCAGAAGGGGATTTATAGGGCGAGTCACTGCCCATATGGCTCTGGTGAGGGACAGCCCTGCAGCTGGCCTGGCTGGGGATGCTCCATTACCTTCACAGGGCACCCCAGAACGGGTCAGCAGAGAGATTAAATTAACTCTGTGCACACCCCAGCTGCTCTGAGATGAACCCTCTGTGCACACCCCAGCTGCTCTGAGTGCCACCAACCCGACCCTCAGCAGAGAGATTAAATTAACCCTCTGTGCACACCCCAGCTGCTCTGAGTGCCACCAACCCGACCCTCAGCAGAGAGATTAAATTAACCCTCTGTGCACACCCCACCTGCCCTGCAGTGTCACCAACCTGACCCTCAGCAGAGACAAACCCTCTGTGCACACCCCAGCTGCTCTGAGTGCCACCAACCTGGCTCTCAGCAGAGAGATTAAATTAACCCTCTGTGCACACCTCAGCTGTCCTGCAGTGTCACCAGCCTGACCCTTAGCAGAGAGATTAAATTAACTCTCTGTGCACACCCCAGCTGCTCTCTGTGCCACCAACCCGACCCTCAGCAGAGAGATTAAATTAACCCTCTGTGCACACCCCAGCTGCTCAGTGCCACCAGCCTGTCCCTGTGCTACCATCCCGTGTGTCCTCCCTCCAGAGCCCTGCATGGGGACAAAGCTGGGAGCTGGGAGCCACACAGCCTTGTGTGCTGCCACCAAATGGGTCCATCTTAACCAGAAATCCCCACCCTGCAGGTTTGTCCCTCCCAGGTGGTGCTGGCAGCCTCTGCCCTCCCCCTTGGTGGCAGGTGATGGGACAAAGCCACCTTCTCAGTGCTGCTGCTCCACCACTCATCTCCTCTTCCAGCTCTTAACTACCACAATTAAGCACTTCCAAACCCTCTGATTCAGGCTAATCACACCCAACAGCTCTGCTGACAGCCCAATTTACCCATCCAAGCATCAGGGTGGCTGCAGCAAACCCAAATTCCCAGCGTGGATGGCAGGACCAGTCCCCCCAGCACTCGGGAGGACATCGTGATTCAGCTGTGACACAACTGCCTCCAGCCAGGGGGGAGGAATATTCCACAAAACCTCATTTTAACTTCAAGAGCCTCATCTCCCTCCCTCCGAGCCCTGGGCAGGGAGATCAGCACCTCCAGCAGCTCGTTCAGAGAGTGGAAATTAAACTCTTGCTCTCTTATTGTCCTTAAAAGAGCCTCTGCTTTTCCAGCTCTGCTTTTCCTCGTGGATTCAGGGGGGGCTGAGGGAGGCCAGCTCCCTCTGAACCCCTTCTCCTCCTTTTTCTCCTCTGTCCCATCAGGTTCCAGCACGCTGCTGGTGTCCTCTGTCACTCTGTAGTGGGGTGAGAGGCAGGGGGTGACCCCAGAAGTGCAGGAGGCTCTTCAGAGCTCCTCCAGAGCAAATCCATGCCCAGCTCCCTGCTGTGCCCTGGGACTGAGGCAGGAGATCTCTCGCTGTCAGGGTGGGAGGAACTCATTGATTGTCCCTTCTGTCACAGGTTAATTTTGTTCTGTCCAAGGAGGGGAGGGGAGGTGGTGTGGAGCCCTGGGGTTGATTCTGTGCTTGGCCTCTGGTGTGGCTTGGGGGTCCCTTGGATCTGAGCCCAGCACAGAAACCCTCACAGGCTGGGTCCCTCTGGGTGTGGAGGGAAGGGTCAAAGCCCCTCTCCTCTCCCTCTCCTCTGCCAGGTGCTGGTGCAAATCCAGCCCAAGTGACCAACGAGCCACAGTGGGAATGTGTGAGGAGTCCCAGATCCAGCCTCCCCAAGGCACAGGGAGCAGTGGGAAGGGCAAGCAGGACAGCTTTGCACCCAGAATCATCGAAGCCCAGCTCCTGGCCCTGCCCAGACCCCCCAACAATCCCACCTGAGAGCAGTGTCCAAACCCTCCTGGAGCTCTGGCAGCCTTGGGGCTGTGACAATTCCCAGTGCAGCTCTGGGAAACTGGGAAATTTCCCACATATTCAGGGGAAGGGAATCCTTAAAGCACAGCTTCCAGTGGCCTGCAGAGCTTCCAGAGGCTCTGAGCCCCTCCTGAATTCCCAGCTCTGCACAGAGACCTCTCCTGCTCTGATTGCTAAACACCAGCCTCTCTCAGCGAGTCATCACTCACAAACATTGCCTAATTTTTCTTCCCTCCCGGATTTCTCAACCAGAGATTAGTGACAGATTAACTTTAATTTTAACAGCCCTCGCTGTTCTCCAATTTGTCCCTCCCCTGCTGGCGTGTGCTGAGACTAATTGCCTCTTCTCCTGGCAGTGCTGTGGGTTTGACCTTGCCTTTGAAAGCACCAAGGCCACGCAATCCCACGTGCTGGGGCACTTCCCCTCGTCCTGGCTGCTCCCTGTGCCCCTCACTGGCTGGAAAAGCTCCTCACTCTGCTGTGTCTGCAGTGTCAGAGGGCCCCTCACATCCCCCTTCTGCAAGATGGATGTCAAGGTGATTTTAATCATCTCCATCTACATATAAAGAGCCTCTGGAAAACAGAAAACATATCCATCTGCCAAGTTTTTTTAGAAAACAATCAAATGCTCCACACGCACGTGGACAAGGCCGTCCTGCTGTTAAGGCTCTGGACAAGGACTTTGGGGTTTTTAAGCAGTGGCTGTGATTGGTCTGTATAAATACTCCAGGTGGAGGAGGTCTGCAGCAAAGAGGTAGAACAGCTTTTTGAAGCTGAAACGATGGCGTTGGCACAAAAATAAATACACACAAACCAGCCAGAAATAAACAGGCTGACAAAGCAGGGGAGAGGTTCTCAATAATCAGAGGAGCCGGAGTGATCCCTGTCCTGGAAGAACAAGGGCAGCACAAGCAGCTGGGTGCAAGCTGGAGCTCAGCACCTCTGTGAGAGGGATTGTGTGACCTGGGGACGGGTGACAGCCCAGGGCCTGGGTGGAGAAAGGTCTCTCCATGTCCTCGGGGATGTGTGACCCCCATGGCATCACCTCCCTGTACCCCGAGGAGACCCAGCCCTGCCTGAAACACCCGCAGGCATCTCGAGGCATTGCCCATCCTTGTGAAGGCCAGGAGCAAACACAAACTGGGAAACTGGGAGTCTGAGCCAGCCCAAAAAGCCTGGAAGGAGCAGGGAGGTGCCACTGCTCTGCCACTGCTCCATCCCCACAGGCTGATGAGGGGCCTCAGTTCAGCTGCTCTGGAAGAGGCGTTGTTTGGGTTGGTGGCACAGAAAGATTTCTCATCTCTGCAGAAAATCCCCACGTGGAGCATTCCTGGCTCGCTCCTTCCACCCTCTGTGCAGAGGCTTTGAGGCTCCTCGTGGTGTGAGCTGAGGAAATACCTCTCCAAGTAATGATTCTAATGAAATCTTCTGCTTGTTTTTCTGTAGGCACAGAGATGGCTGGGCACGACTTCTCTACAAGCCTCAGGTATTTACCATCCCCATTCCCAGCTTCAAATTAAGGCAAAGCCAGCCCTGGATCCAGACCTGGGAACAGGCAGACAGCAACAGGCACCTCCTGGGCTCTGACTGCATCCATCAGCTCCTCCTCTCCGTGCCCCCGGGGAAAGGAAGGAGAGCACAGTGCAAGTGCCCCAAGGAGAGGCAATCTGGGACTGGGGAGGGGAGAAAGGGAACCAAACAAACAAATGAAGGAAATCCCTCTGAGGACACAGCCCAGGGCTGCCGTGGGGCTGGAGCCCTGAGTGACACCAGCACAGCAAGGGGGCAAAGGTTCCTCCACTGAAATCAGCACTGAAACATCAACTATTGAACCAAAGAACCACGAGACACATGCACAGCTCACCCCTGAGGCCACCAGCACCCCCCAGATGTCCCCTCCTGCCCAAATGTCCCCTCTGCACCACATGATTGACACCTGGCACAGCCCAGGCAGGGCTGTGGTGGCACACGCCGAGCTTGGCAGGTCCTGGGGACAAAAGCCATCGAGCTCTTGGCAGGAGCTGTCCCTGAGCTGCTCCTGGGGCAGCAGCTGAAGAGGAGCCAGTCCCAGCGAGGCTGATTAGCTGCTGCTCAATTAGAAAGGTTTGATGTGATGGGGACTGTGGAGGGTCCCAGAGCCATCGGCGGGGAGCTCATCTGGATCTCATCAACATCCCAATTAACAGCCCCAGCCCTGCCCCTGCTCTGCCCAGGACTCCAGCAGGGCCTGTGCTGGAGCAGGGACTGATCAGCCTCACTCAGGTGGGGAGATCTGGGCTCAGGCTCTGCAGCTTCCCCCTTCCCTTCCCTAAATCCCAGCCCTTCCTCACTCCCTTCCCCCGTGAAGTTCCCCAACCTCAGCTCATGATTTACAGCAAATCACTCTGCTGGAACTCTGCCGTGTTTTTTAAGAGGGGCAAAGAAAAAGGGGGGGGAACAAAAAATAAAAAAAGATGACATTTACCAAAGCCAGCCCTTGTCAGATCTATAGATCACCAGCACATTAATGAGCCTGTGCTTTATCGAGCATCCTGTGAGCAGAGAGAGCAGCTCTCTCTCATATGGCTGGGGAAAAAATTCCTCTGGTTAAGCTAAATCAGGAAAAGCAGCGTTTGGTGCGTTACATAAATGTATTAAAAATTGGATGTCAAAAAGCCCTGCCTCTCCTTGCCCAAAAGCAGCAGCAAGTTAGAAGGTCTAAGTGGCTCTAATTTGCTTGCTGCCTGGATCAGCCTCAAAATTCAGTGAACTCTCCATCAAAGCTGATGGGCTGGAAGTCCCTGTGGCTCCACTGGATGGAAGGAGAGAGAGGAGGAGAGGGAATGAGGGAAAGAAAGAAGAGAGGAATGGGCAGAGTTAAAATGAGCTCGGTTAAAACGAAGCAGGGAATAACAGTGTTTCAAACAAATCCGTTAATACAACCCTCGGGAGCGAGATTGTCTCCAGGATGTGGATGCCTCTTCTTTACCCTGTTCCTTTAATTAAAATATTTCTAATGATTTCTTTAGTCCTTTTCAATAAAAGAAGCCAGGCTGGCAACAAGAAAATAACCATTCCTGGCACAGCAGAGCTGGTTGTTCTTCCTTTCACAGCAACATGGACAGGAGGCAGCTTGGGCAGGAGCCTGGTGGGTCTCAGCTCTCTGGGGATGCCCTTCCCAGTTAAACACAGCTCAACAAACTCCTTTAGGCTGGGAAGGGCCCTGACACCTCTCTGGGCACTGCTGTGGGTCAGGAAAGCTCCCTGAGAAAGGGAGAGAAGGCAGAAAAGCTGTCACAGGAGCAGTTTTATAAAAAATCAGCTCGTCCCTGGTGGGTTTGTGGCAGGGCAGGGCTCGCAGCCACCCCCAAGGGGCTGCCCTGTCCTTGCAGCACCTTCCCCCTGTGGCTGGAAGTGCCACATCCCCACTGCAGCCTGAGGGGGATTTGGAAAGCTTAATCCCAGCTCAGCTTTGCTGGGCATCTCCCAGACACAAAGCTCCTCATTTACCAACAGGTCAGCAAAGGTTTGCTCCTGTCACGCCAGGTTCGTGGGGCAGAGATGAGGCTTCAGTCCCAGGGCAGATCAGCTGCAGCCACAGCTCCCCGTGGAGCTCTGGGACAAGCTCTGCTCTGAGAGGACCTGTGAGCTCAATGTGAAATCCCTGCCACATCCAAACACATCAAAAACAAAACTGTCACGGGGAGCTCTGCAGCCTTTCCTGCCTGGATCCAGCTGAATTTGTGCTCCTGTTAATGCAGATGGGCTTGGATCTGTCACTCCTGTTCAGAGGGTGATGGGTTTGGGAGAGGATTTAAAGGGCATTGATGCTGGGAGAGATCTCACTGTGGGGAAAATGCCATCCCCACCCCCCTGCTCGCTCAGACAGAGGCAGCATCAAAGCCAAGCTGTCACTCGACAGGTAAGAACTGGCAGGTAACATCCTTGCCAGGGCTGAAATTCACTGCTGCCAGAGCAGGAGAGGGCTCCTGGTGCCAGAATGCTCTGGTGGTGAGGGTAGGATACAATAGCTTTTGTTCTCTGCCAGTGTCTAGAAGTGGCAATCTCTGAGAAAAGGGCAGCACTGGAGCTGTCAGCAGGGAAACAAGACAGATAAAACCCCTTTTATTTTTTTTTTTTTCTGGGACTTCTATTTATTTTTTTTTCCTGAATGAGGTTTGGATTTACCAGCAAATTCCTTGGATTTGTGCCGTGCAGTCTCACCAGTCTGATACCCTCACCTTCAGCTCAAATCAGAAATTAGGGCTGGGGCAGAAAGTGTGAGATGAGGAAACTGCACTCTAATTAATGATTTTAATGAGACCTGCTGGGTGCTCTGTGGGCAGAGGGAAGCTGTGAGGAACCGACGAGCACTGAGACAAAAAGTGAATGAGAGGGTGAGAGAGAGGGTGAGCTGAGCAGAGAAAGAGGGTGAGCTGAGCACACAGTGTGAGCTGAGCACACAGTGTGAGCTGAGCAAAGCTGTCAGAGAGGAACCACAAACAGAGAGTGAAACCAGCTTGAACTTCCCCACACTGGGGAGAGAGGATGGGCAGCATCTGACAAGGGCTTTTCCCATTTGCTTTCCCTCCCAGGAAAGGTTCACAGTACCCCCTTTTTTTCCCCATTCCATGGGAAATCTTCCCCATTTTTCCCCAACCAAATAATTCTGAGCAAATGCAGCCACAAGCTGAAGAACAGAAGGGTTTTGAGCATGAGTTTGTACCTGGCCCAGACTCCCTGGCCCGAATTATTCCCTGTGACAGGCCAGAGATTGGCTCTGCCATCACCCCCTCCAGGCCCTGATAGATGAAGACAAATCCAAATTATCCTGAGGCACGTTCCTGATGAAGTCAAACTCTCTGTGTCAGCTCAGCCAGAGCTGAAGTGACACCCTGAGCACCTCCTGGTGCAAAGCAGGGGGGTGCCTTTAGGTCCCCAGGGTGCCTGGATCAATCTGACCCAAAAACAGAGGCCAAAATTAAAACAATAACAGTGGATGTATTTAATGAAGGGCCTTCAGGTACATTAGGGGCACTCAAAGCCTCCCCAGGGGCTACACCCAAAATGGACAATGGCCACGAGTCTCTCAGACAATTATAAATCTGGTCTATTTGCATGTCAGAGATTAATTCTCCAATTAGCTAATGAAGTTAATGAAGTCACATTCCCCAGTTTGCTCCCCCCTCCCCGATTCACTTTTGTTTATCCTTTTTGGGGCCTGCAGCTGAGGATGTCCTTGGATCTCAGGCCTGGAAGGATTGTTCTGCCTGACCAAAATGTGAAGAGAGCTCACTCACACTCTGGGTGGAGCTCAGAGTTTGGCACTAACGCACTGCAGGATTGGGAAAATATAAAAGGGAAAATCCTAAGGCATACCCCAGAGCATCCCCCTGAGCCAAGGACACCAGGGACACTCTGCCAGCCCTCCCTGGACACCCAGGACACCCTGCCAGCCCTCCCTGGACACTCAGGACACTCAGGACACTCTGCCAGCCCTCCCTGGACACTCAGGACACTCTGCCAGCCCTCCCTGGACACTCAGGACACTCTCCCAACTCTCCCTGGACACTCTCCCAGCCCACCTGGACACCCAGGACACTCAGGACACTCTGCCAGCCCTGCTCTGGACACCCAGGACACTCTCCCAGCCCCCCCAGGACACCCAGGACACTCAGGACACTCTGCCAGCCCTCCCTGGACACCCAGGACACTCAGGACACTCTGCCAGCCCTCCCTGGACACTCAGGACACTCTCCCAACTCTCCCTGGACACTCAGGACACTCTCCCAACTCTCCCTGGACACTCTCCCAGGCCCCCCAGGACACCCAGGACTCTCTCCCAGCCCTGCTCAGGACACCCAGGGCACTCTCCCAGTTCCCCCAGGACACCCAGGACTCTCTCCCAGCCCTCCCTGGCTCTCTCACCTGCCTGAAGCCTCCACGGGAGTGCTGCAGGATTTTCAGGGCGTAGTTGGAGCGTTGGCCTTTGCTGTTGAATTCGATGTGGCCGGTGAGACCTTCCAATTCTACCTGTCCAGGAGACACTGAGTTACAGCGCCCAGCGAGGCTGCCCCACCCCAAAAACCCCCCAAAACCCCTCCAGGGATGGCAGGGATGGCCCCAAACACCCCACACCCCCAGCACGATCAGCAGTGCAACCTCTGATCACAATCCTAATTATTTTTGGAGTCAGGATAGAGGAAAAGACGTGGAGAGAAGCAGGGAATGAGCAGCACGAGGTGCAGGACACCCTGAATTTCCTTGCTTTGGAAAAAGCAGCTCCACATCCCTTCAGTTCCATCCCAAGGTTAAGGCCACTGGGTCTCCAAGCAGCTGCAGGATTTTGTTGTCCCTGGCTAAAGGTGAGATTTAAACAATGGACCCAAGTGGTACAAGGCTCAGGATCAGCTGAGCTTTTCTTTGGGAGAAAAATTATAAATTTTCCTTTCCTCAGTTGCACCCAGACAGACTCAGAAAGCTGCTCCTGCTTCAGGCTCTCCTCAGCTCTGAGGAGCCACCAACTCCAACTATTCCACAAGGATGGAATTCCAGAGTGTTCTCGTGCCAGATTTGGGCTTGTTTGGTCCCAGAAATGACAATTTTGGGTTCAAAGGAGCCCAAACCCATAGGGGAACTCGCATCTTCCCCCTGAGCTCTGTGCAATTGTCCTGCTCAGGTCACCTCAAGTCAGACCTCAAATCACTTAGAAACGTTCATACTTTAAAAAAAAACAAACATTGAATTCCAGCTTTTCTGCAGCAAACTTGAAAAAGGGAGAGTCTCATGTCATTCCAAGGCCAGCGACAACCCAAACCCTCAGATCTCTTTTTTCAGTGCCTTCAAAGATCTTGGCTAAAGCCAGCCCTGCTGCTGGCAGTGAGGAGCAGCTCCCAGCCCCTCTCCCCATTCTCAGGTGAATCCTGAGGCTGCAGGAGCAGCTCCCAGCCCCTCTCCCCATTCTCAGGTGAATCCTGAGGCTGCAGGAGCAGCTCCCAGCCCCTCTCCCCATTCTCAGGTGGCTCCTGAGGCTGCAGGAGCAGCTCCCAGCCCCTCTCCCCATTCTCAGGTGAATCCTGAGGCTGCAGGAGCAGCTCCCAGCCCCTCTCCCCATTCTCAGGTGGCTCCTGAGGCTGCAGGAGCAGCTCCCAGCCCCTCTCCCCATTCTCAGGTGAATCCTGAGGCTGCAGGAGCAGCTCCCAGCCCCTCTCCCCATTCTCAGGTGGCTCCTGAGGCTGCAGGAGCAGCTCCCAGCCCCTCTCCCCATTCTCAGGTGAATCCTGAGGCTGCAGGAGCAGCTCCCAGCCCCTCTCCCCATTCTCAGGTGGCTCCTGAGGCTGCAGGAGCAGCTCCCAGCCCCTCTCCCCATTCTCAGGTGAATCCTGAGGCTGCAGGAGCAGCTCCCAGCCCCTCTCCCCATTCTCAGGTGGCTCCTGAGGCTGCAGGAGCAGCTCCCAGCCCCTCTCCCCATTCTCAGGTGAATCCTGAGGCTGCAGGAGCAGCTCCCAGCCCCTCTCCCCATTCTCAGGTGGCTCCTGAGGCTGCAGGAGCAGCTCCCAGCCCCTCTCCCCATTCTCAGGTGAATCCTGAGGCTGCAGGAGCAGCTCCCAGCCCCTCTCCCCATTCTCAGGTGGCTCCTGAGGCTGCAGGAGCAGCTCCCAGCCCCTCTCACCATTCTCAGGTGGTTCCTGAGGCTGGTGCTGACCCCCAGCCCCTCTCACCATTCTCAGGTAGTTCATGAGGCTGGTGCCGTGCTGCCAGATCTGTGCAGAGCCACAGGACAGGGGTTTCACTCCGATCTCCTGGCTGCGGTTCAGCTCCTGCACCGCCGTCACCACGGCGTACACGGCGTCGAACAGCAGAGCTGAGGACAGCTGGGGGGGAAAGGCAGGGAAAAGTCACCTGGAGGGACCAAAATCCACCTTGCAGGTGCTCTGTGGAGCTGGAGAGTGCTCTGTGCACAGCCTGGGATGCTCTTTATGTGGGTTTGTTTCATCCATCCCTGTCATCTCTCTGTCCTTGTTCCTCCCAGTCCTGTCTGTCTCAGCTTCTGCAGTTTTCCTTTCCTAACCAAGGGAGGTTTTTCAGCGTTTTGGAGGCTCTGATCAATCTGCTCCCCGGGGGGAATGCTCCTGAGGGAAGCAGGAATTGCCAGGGGGAATTATCCTGAGATCCTGTGCCTGCTGCCACGGAAGGAAAGATGACTTCAGCCATCGTCTCTGACCACTTCTTTGACAGGCAGAGCCACAAGGAGCAAGGCTTTGTTAGATCTGCTTGTCAGTCCTGCCTTTCAAGGCCCACAGAGACCATCCAGCCTTGCTAAAGCTCCAGCTCCCTGCTGAGGGAATGCCCAGGCTGGCAGAGCTCATCCCCTCTCTGTCTCAGTCTCACCTTGGCTCTGGCTGCCTTTGCCCAGGTTCCTTTGTCCCTCAAGCCTCACAAATCCCATTCCCATGGCTTTGGGCTCGTTAACAATCAGCCATTTTCTGCCTCGTGCTCAGTGTTGCAACTCAGATTTCACTTTTAATTACTGTCACCTCCTGACTCTGCTGGAATGGAGCCGTTGCAGCTCATTGCTACCAAGGCTGCGTTTCCAAGAGCATCCTCTTCCCATCCTGGCTCCTGGCAGAGGGCTCCCACTCCAGCCTGGGGCTGCTTTCCCCACCTTGCCCTGGCTGGCATTTCCAGCCCTGCAGTGATATCTGCATCCTCTCCTCTTCCCAGAGCCTGACCAGGTTTATTCCCTGCTGCCAGTGGCCCTGCAGGGACAGTCTCACCCATTTCAGTGATCCCAACAAACCTCTGGCTTCCACTTTCTTGCTGATTTGGATTTAACCCTGCCTGATTTTACCCAGACCAATGGTGAGACCTCACTGGTCACACTGGTGTGGGATCAGACACTTAAAAAGCAGCACAAAACCCTCCAAACCTACAAACCACCCTGAGTTAAAGGCAGGATTCCAGCCCTGTGCTCTGACAGCACCAGGGACCTTTCACTCCTCGAAGGCTGACCTAAAAATCCCCCTCCTGGAAAGTCTTTTCCAGAGATTCCTAAAGAAGCTGATAAATCCTTCTCCCCACCTTTCTTTTATCCCTTCAATACAAATTCTTCCCCTAACAGAGCTGCTCCAGCCTGTCCTGGCCTCAGCCCCTGTTCCATGAAGCTCTTTATATGCACTTAATTTTAATTAGCAACTCAATCCCGTTCAGGTTACAGATGTCACACCCAATTAGGAATTCCTTCCCAAATCAGGAACCACATCAACCTCAGCTGGACAAATGAAACTCTTTTGAGACCAAACCCAACCCCAAAGTTTCACCCATTTCCTACCAAATCAGAACATTGGCCCAGCATTTTTGATTTCCTCCTGCTGGGCTTCCATTTCCATTTTCCCTGAGCAGTTAATCCTTTATTAGCTGGTGAGCAAGAGACTTGTAGATCTGAGTGGAGCATCTGACATTATTGATTGGAATGTTTTACTCCTGAACTCTGGCAAATTCATTTGGATTTTTGCCAGCACCCTTTTAGGATTTCAAGCAATTTAAGTCCTGGGGAGGATGTGGAGAAACACAAGATCAAATCTTCGTGGTGTGGAATAGAAATCCCTTCCCTCCAGCCTGATTTTGTGTGGAACAGATGTGAAACACGAAGTTTTGAGGCCATAACCTCCAGCAAAGAGACCTTTGGAACGTCCTCCAGGCAGATCCAGCCAGAGGGATCTGTCCCTGCCCTCCTGTACATCCCTCAGCTTCCCCCGTGTCACACAGAAAATCCCCTCACTGCTTTCATGTTCTCGTTTTAAACCACAGCTTTGTCCCTCTGTCACAAAAAAGCCAATTTGTCTGCTAACAAATTGATTCTCTCCCTTGTCTGATCTGTGCAGAGCCCAAACTGTGTTGGTTTTGTGCCCCTCTGCAGTATCAGAGCTCCATGGAAAATCCACAGGGCTCGGGGGCCTTCCCTCAATCCCCAAAGCCAAATTCTTGACAATTTTTAACAGTGAAACATGAACAGCTTTGGCTGTTCTGAGTTTTGCCATGTGGGTTTTTTTTTCCCTCTCCCTAAAACATTATCAGCTGTATCTTTGCCCCCAAACCCAACACGGGGAATTAAAGCCATTAAAACCCCGTGCAATAGACTTTGCAATCTGGATTTTACTCAATGACATAAACACTTAATTACAAACATCTGTTTTAGCCTAAATTCTAATTACCAAATCTAGCCATCTGTAATTTGAATGATTTTCTCTGATTTCCTTTCTTTGCAATGTGATTAATGAGAATGGCATTAGAGCAGGCAGCTCCCTCCTCCTTTGTCAGATTCTCCCTCAGCTCCACCAAGAAAACCCTGGGATTTTTTTGCAGCTCACAGGAAATCTCCCTCCTGTCACTTCCAGCTGTTGAGCTGCCTTTTTTTCTCTTTAGGATGAGTTATCCCACAGGATAACTCCTTCCCAGGGCTCCAGGGGGAGGCTCTAACACAGAGGGATGCTCCCTGCCACGTTTCCAACAGCAGAGATCCTGGATTCACCTCACACACAACAGAAACTCTGCTTGGGAAGATTTCACCTCTCTCTGTAACTTCCCCACCCTCAAATCCTTTTCTCATCACCTGGGCTGTGGCATTTTGAAGAGTTCCAGTCCCCTGCCTCCTACAGGTTTTGCTGGATGCTCAAGATAACACAGGGTAAGAGCCTAAAATGAGAATTTTCATTTTGCTGTCGCACCTGCTGCCGGCTCCTGCTGGCTCCTGTTTGCACTACCAGGAGGAAATTTGTTTTTAATGCCTCTCAGCAGCCCCTGCAATCCAGAAAGGAATCTTCCTGGTAGAAATCCCATGGAGATTGAGCAAGGCAAGATGATTGCAGCTGCCTCTGGGTGGGAGGGAGAGCACGATGGTTGCAGGCACATCAGCTCAAGTCAAGCCAAAGGATGTGGGCACAAAGGGCAAAAATCTCCTTATTTTGCCTCTCAAGGGTCCCTTTGTGGTGACAATAAGGAGGTGTCCAGCAGCTCAGCTCGTCAAGGGGGCTCTGAGTTCATTAAGATCCATGTAAAGGGCTCAGCTGATGATATTTTCCTCTCTCTCCCCTCCCCCAGCTGCACCTCTGATGTGGAAAATCTGCTTTGCAAACTCTCCCAGAGGAGGAGAATCCCTGGGGAATGCTCCAGTGCTGATGGGAACACTCCTCAGGGAGATGCTGGAGCGCAGAGCACGGCCCAGCCCCTCAGCATCAGCTCTTCCTGTGCCATCTGCAGCCCCAATCCCCCTCCACGAGCCATTTTCCTGGAGTTTAAACTCACAGGGACAAACTTCACGAGGGAAACACCGAACCTGAGCTGCACTCACAGAGAAATACAATCCAAATCAAGATTAGGCTGGAATTTGAAGCTGTGCTCCCAGTCCAGCCCAGAGAAGCTCTGCAAAGCTCTGACTTTCAGGATCTCTTTGGTGTTTTCCACATCAGGATGTTCCCCTATAAATCCCAGATTGACATCCCAAGTCCTCTCCTGCCTACTGAATAAAAATGCTCTGCTCTGGTTCTTCCTTCCCATTCCTGGTCCAGCATCTCCCCACAAAATCCAATCCAGGGTACAAACACAGCAGCAGCAGCCTGGGGATGTCCCTGAGCTCTTTAGCACAAGATTAAATAGGATTAAATAATTAAATCAGTTAATAATTTAAATAATCTTTTAAAAATTATTCGAGACCAGATTTTCTACCCCTGCATTGCTCAGGACCATCCTGAAGCTCTTCCCACGAGTTTTTCCTGGTGGTTTCTCACAGTTCCCAGCTCAGGGAGGTTCTGGGGATGGGATTGGATTGGATTGGATTGGATTGGATTGGATTGGATTGGATTGGATTGGATTGGATTGGATTGGATTGCTCAGGACCATCCTGAAGCTCTTCCCACGAGTTTTTCCTGGTGGTTTCTCACAGTTCCCAGCTCAGGGAGGCTCTGGGGATGGGAATGGACTGGATTGGATTGCTCAGGACCATCCTGAAACTCTTCCCACGAGTTTTTCCTGGTGGTTTCTCACAGTTCCCAGCTCAGGGAGGCTCTGGGGATGGGAATGGACTGGACTTTACTTACAGCTGGCCCAGTAAAAGGAGCGTGGTCGCAGTTCTCCTGCCAGGACTGGTTGAGGCTCTGCACAAACTCTTGGAAGAAGGCGTGAGACTGGTTGAAAATGGAGAATCCCAGGATGTTGACTCGGTCGTCCAGCAGCGTGTCCAGGCGCTGCAGGGAGAACTCCTGCAGCAGCCCAAAACAAACAATGGCATTAGAGGGAAAATGGGCACTGGGAGCTCCAAACCCACCCAGTGCCCTGGAAGGGAACGGGAGCTGTGGGATCCTGGATGTGAAACCCACCCGGCTGGGTTGTAACCAGGATTTGGATCACGATGCTCCTCATCTCAGGAGGTATCTCAGTATCTTTTGATGAAGGTGTCAGCCAAGTCCAAATTATTGGCCAAATTCTACCCAAAAACCCTCCAAAACCTCCCAAAGAGGGTATCACTCACCTGCTGAGTGAAGCTGCTCTGTCACCACACCCAATTTGGTGACACCACGTTTCAGCTGTTAAATTAAATCAGTTTTTCCTGCATTCTACCTAACCCTAAAATGCCCCAGTCCTGCACTGCTCCTTTCTGGTGCCAGGTTCCAGGAGCTGGTGCCACCCTGATGCCCTGGGGAGGGTGGGGAGGTGCCTTGACCTTGGGTTTGGGAGCTGGGAGCCTCCTCTTGCATTTCTGCAAGTGGTAAGAAACACACCTTACCACTAGAAAATAAAAATAAATACAGAAAAATAAAAATAAAAATAAATACAGAAAAATAAAAATAAAAATAAATACAGAAAAATAAAAATAAAAATAAAAAATAAATACAGAAAAATAAAGATAAAAATAAAAATAAAATACAGAAAAATAAATAAAAACTAAAGAATAAAAATAAAAAATAATACAGAAAATAAAGATAAAATAAATACAAAAACCCAAAAATAAAAATAAAAATAAATACAGAAAAATAAAAATAAAATACAAAATAAATACAGAAAAATAAAAATAAATACAGAAAAATAAAAATAAAAATAAATACAAAAAAAACCCCGAAAAATAAAAGTAAAAATAAATACAGAAAAATAAAAATAAATACAGAAAAACAAAAATAAAAATAAAAACAAAAAAAACCAGAAAAATAAAAATAAAAAGAGAAAAATAAAAATAAAGACAGAAAAATAAAAATAAAAATAAATACAGAAAAATAAATATAAAAATAAACACAGAAAAATAAAAATAAAAACATAAAAATAAATACATAAAAATAAATACATAAAAAATAAAGCAAAAAGGGAGGGCTCAGTTTTGCTCCTCACACGGAAGCAGCCACACAACAAAGCCTGGAGAAGAGTCCAGCCCTCCTTGTCCTGTTAGCAGGGAATAATGGCCCTTTCCTCACTAATTTCTCTTCTGCTAATTGCTGGAGTGGAGTGAGAAGGTGGCAGTGACAGCTCCAGCAACTGCTGGATGCCCAGCACGGGTACAGCTGTCCCTGGGCTCCCTGGGGGATGAGATTCCAGCAAGTCGAGCCATTTTTTAGCCTTGCTGGGCACGCAGGAGCAATTCCTGTAAATCTCCCAAACATGGGACTTACAAGACTCTTCCAAGTGCCAGGGGAAGGTGCTCAAACCCGGGATGAAGTGAATTTTGGACACGGCGCCGCGTTAATGTGAAATTGCCTGGGAGCTATTGATTCATGTGAATGATTTCATCCCCCTGCCTCGCTGACAGGTGATCCATTCACCCACGGCATCCTGACAGCCCCAGCAGCCAGGGCAGGTGGCTAATGAGGAGCTGGGCCTGAGGAGATGCTGGCTGCAGGCACAGCAGCAGCAGCAGGGATGTTCAACCCCTGTAAAATCCTCTCTCCCCGCAGCCAGAGCCCCGAGGCAAATCGTGCAGGGCACCAGCTGCCCCACTGCCCTCTTGGCCTCGGGCTGTCCAGGAGGAAAATGAGGTGTTTTGTACCAGAACAGGCACAAAATCCAAGGTTTCAGTCTCAGGGCAGCTGAAATTAGTGCGTTGATTTATTTATTGTGCCTTTCCTCCCCTGAAAACGCTTCCAAGCTTTTGAAGTAGAAGGTTTTGTTAGGCTCTGATCTTTAAATTAGCAATTACTGGGAGAGGGAATGAAGTGGTCTCACCTCAGGTGGGGAAACTGAGGCAGGGCTGAGATTCCCCCCAGCCAGGCACAGGCACAGGGCAGAGCCCACAGCTCCTGCCTGCCCTGGCTGGCTGAGTGCCATGGGCAGAACCAGCCCCTGAAGGGATCTTTTCCCACTTTCCCTGGGGGAATTCCATGCCCCTGCCCCCAGGAAGCTGCCAGGACCCTCTGCCTGTGAAACAACCACAGCCAGACCCCGACAGGCTCCCCCAGAGGCACGAATTTGCTCTGGTTCAAACGTTCCCAGCAGCTTTGCCCAGCTCCCATCACCACTGGCTGCTCTGTGCAAGCTTTGGTCTTTTCCTACATCCCCCATATCCATATCCATATCCTCTCCATCCATATCCATCTTGTTCCAGGCAAGCCTCCAGCTGCAGAAAGCCCCATTTCCGTGGCTGTCACATCCAGACAGCGTCACCTCTGTGCCACACAGGGGTGGCACGGCCCGGACCCGACCCCTTGCACCCGCTGCTCCCTGTCCCTTCCCTCTGCTCCTGCTCCAATCTCTCGGCCATTAAATGCCTTTCCATCCGATGAGCACGAGAGCAGCAGCAGAGCCGGGTCAGGAGGAAATGAGCCGTGAGCTGCCTATGCAATGAGATGGAGATAAACCACCCGAGGGGGACACGCTTCATTTGCACTGGGATAAGAGAGATTTGCTAAGGTCAGGCTTTGCTGCAGAGGGCGAAGGGGTGAGAGCATCCCGGTACTCCCCGAGCTGCCAGCTCAGCTTCTGTCCCGATTTGTTGCTTTGTTTGGTTTTTTTTTTTCCTTTTTCCACACTCATTCACCGCGCTTGACATTTCCAAACGCACGTTTTGCAAACAAAACCTCATTTGCTGCTCGAGGGCTGCGCCTCTCAGCTGATTTCCCACCCGTCCTGCCCTCCTCTCACCCAGCAAGAGGCAAACACAGGCAGGACGAGGGGTGGAAAACCCCTGAGCTCAGAGGTGTTTTCAGGTGGAGGGCCGAGGATTTCTCTCTGAGATGTAGTGGAGTTGATTCCTACTCAAAGCAGTTCTCCAGCTGCCTTTTTCTCCTCCTGGAGTTCCTCTCCCTCGTCCCCAGTGCTGGAAGGTGCTTTTGCAGGACAGAAGATTCCCAGTGCAGTAAGAGCAAAGAGCCATTAGGAAAATAACTCTGAGGTTCTGTTTAAAAGGGGACTCCAAGCCTCCTCCACCCGTGCAAGCACAGCTTGGTAACCACAGGCTTTGAGAAAACACCAGCAAAAAGATGGGTGCAAACAGCAGCTCCCTCATTTCCTCCTATTCCAGGGATTTATCCCTCCCCCTACACTGTAGAGGGATAAAATTTGGAATTGCAATAATTGCCCAGAACTTGGCCCTCAATCTCAGCCCAACCCGAGGCACAGAGAAGCCCACCAGGAACTGTGCCAAGGTGAACTTCAGGCACACAAATCCCACCTTGCCTGAATTCCTCCCCCTCTTCCCACTCTGTTTTCCAAAACACCCACCACACGTCAATATTCTGCTTCGAGAGACCTCGGTAAAAAATGAGGCCCGGAGGATCTGCAGCCAAAATTAATGAACTTTTCCACAGAAAGAAAAATCCCCAGGCCTTGCTCCAATCACCAGCTCGGCAGCAGGCTCCAGCAGGCAATTACGGCGGAGATTTTCTGCCTGCTACTACAGGGCTGCAGCCACGAGACGTGTGCTGTTAAATAACAACACTTAGGAATTCTGTGGCACTCTATATTTTCCGAGTGCTAGGCACACATTAGCTAATTGAATTCCACGGGGTTCCCTGGGAGACGGCGGCGCTGGAGGAGCTCTTGGAGGATGAAGTCACTGCCCGGGCTCCTGCAGCACTCGACCTGCACTCCTCGCTTTACAGCAGCGCACAAACCCCTGGAGTGACCCCAGCACCGGGATCATTGGGAGGGCATGGCTAATAAAAGTTCCAGAGCTGAGCTTGGCCATCCTAAAGCTGTGAGATTGGGTTTTCCAGCGTGGCCGGGGGTGAGTTACGATCAGATCTGCAGGATGCAGTCCCCGTTCCTTTAGGGACATAAAGCCAGCTGGAACAAGTGTGTTACTCACTGCAAGCCTTGTTCCAGAGCTGAGCTTGGCCATCCTAAAGCTGTGAGATTGCATTTTCCAGCGTGGCTGGGTGTGAGTTATGATCAGACGTGCAGGATGCAGTCCCCGTTTGTTGGGGAAGATGAGCTAGGAAAGCCTTATCAATGTGATCACCTGGCAAAAGATGCTGAGGATGGAGAAACTCTGAGCGAGATTGAAATGAAGACAAGCTCTGAGATCCCAAAGCCCAGCTCCTGAACAACTGGAAAACAATGGCATGGCCACTGCAGGTGATCCCCCTTGGATTGAACAATCCCCTCTGCTTGCAGACAGCTCCAAGGCTCAGAGCAGACCCCACCAACCTGGCAGAGGCTCCCAAAAGCAGCTTTTAGGGTTTCAAATAGAACACTGGATGGGGATGCAATAGTTCTCATGGGCTGGATGCAAATGGTGTAAGATTTGTAGTTTGTTCTGGATTGGTGAATGACAATGAGAATATTCAGCACAGAAGATGATTTATGGGATTGTAAATGACAAACTCGTCCTCTTCTCTTTTCTCTCCTCTCTTGCTCTCTCTCCTCTCTGCCCTGCTCCAGGCTGTGTCTGGCAGCCCCCAGCTCTCCTAAACTTATGTCTTTTCACAATAAACCTCATGCTCTACAACCCCACTTCAGAGCTCTCTCGTCTGTCCTGACTGTCCCAAACCGACGCACAAACTCCACACCCGTTCCTTTAGGGACATAAAGCCAGCAGGAAAAGCGTGTTACTCACTGCAAGCCTTGCTTTGCAGGTTTGGATGGAGAATCAGCTGCTCCTGACCAGGATTCAGCACCCACTCAGCTGGCACTGGGGCTCCCCATGAATTCGGGAGGGAATTGTCCCTCCTGCCCTGCCCGTGTCACCCTGGGACACCCCAGCAGTGCCACGCTGCTCCTCACACTGTGGGAATCCTGCCTTGGAGCTTTTATACCCCAATACAGAGGAGGAAACTGAGGTGCAGAGTGAAAAAAATACAGGATTGAATACTTGGCAGCACGGCTCTTAGAGTCATGGAATGATTCAGGTTCGAAGGGACATCAAGCAGCAGCTCATTCCACCCTGACACCTTCCACCACCCCAGGGTGCTCCCAGCCCTGTCCAGCCTGGCCTTGGACACTTCCAGGGGTGGAGCAGCCACAGCTTCTCTGGGAAATCCATTCCAGGGCCTCCCCACCATCACAGGAAAGGATTTCTTCCCAATATCCCACCGAAATCTACCCTCCTTCACCTTCAAACCATCTCCCCTTGTCCTATCACCCCATGCCCTTGTGAAAACCCCTCTCCAGCCCTCTTGTAGGTCACATTTAGGCACTGGAAGGTGCTGTAATTTCTCCCTAAAGACTCTTTTCTCCAGGCTGAGCAGCCCAGAAGAGATGTGGGTTAAAAACCTGCCTTACAGCACAAAACATCAAAGCCAGATTTCATTTATCAGCATCTCACTAATGAGGCACCATCCCAAACCTGCAGCTGAGCAAGCAAATCCTAAAGGCTAAAGGAAATCCCAGAAATCACGGCCAGTTCTTCCCTCACCACTCATCCCACAGCTCCCCAAGTCTGGAAAGAAGAGGCTGGAGCATGGAAAGGACCAGCCCAGCTGGAAATTCTCAGTGTCACAGCAGCAAAAAGAAATCTTTTAAAGCATGGAACTGCCTCCCCTGCCCTGCCACGCTGGGATGTCCCTCTGGAGAGTGGCTCCTGGTAATTTCCCCCCCTGCAGCAGCTGCTGAGCTCCTTGCAGCAGCATTGATTTTAGCAGTGATACCTCTCTGCAGCTCTGTGTGTGTGTGTGTGTGCAGGACCTCGATCCTTATCTCGTTTTTAATAACCTGGAGCGCCCTGGCAGCTCCATGGCAGAGAGAGGTGGTGGGGATGGACCTAAAGAGGGGCTCCTTTCACTGCCAGGGACACCCAAACCTTTCCAAAGCTTCCCAAACCCTCTCTGAGCTCACCCCAAGGCTCTGGAGGGAACAGGATTTGCTCAGTTTAGGTGGCACCGACAGCAAGATGCTCGCTCCCTCCCTCCCTCCCTCCCCTCTCTCGCACACACACGTTTCTATCTTCCTCTCCTAATCACTGCAAGGACTGTATTGGATTTTTGGATCTGATTAACAGCCTCCAAAACACCCTCCACCACTGTCACAGGGCTCAGCAGGAGAAACTCCCTGCTGTGAGCTCGGCAGAGGCTGCACTGCCCTCGCTCCCCTCCCTCTGGCAGCACCAGGAGCTGATTTACACCAGGCCCAGGACTCTCTGTGCTGATCCTGCTCCTTTTTAATGTGGGATGGGAAAGGAAAGCACTGGGCCAAGGCTTCCATTTCTCTATTAAAGCCTTGCTCTGGCAAAACCTCCTTGTCCAGAGTGTTTGGTGCTTGGAAAAGCTCTCCAAAGCCAGCCTGCAACGCCCATCCTGAGATCTCCTGGCAGCTTTTGGGCAAGAGCCAAACCTGCAGTGCCAGCTCAGCACAGCTCTGGGGGTTTCACTGCTGGCATCACCACTGTGTGTCATTATTCACATTTTAGGGTTGATAAAATATCCCACGGAAGGTTTTGGGACAAACTGAACTCCAGGGAGCCTCTCCCCAGCTCATGGAAAGCAGAACAATCACACTTAACCCAAAAGGAGCTTGACCCTGCAATGGTCATTTCTTCACCCCCTGGCCCCAGTGACCAATTTTTGCCCCAAAATCACCAAACCTCCTCAGTTAGAGGTGAAGAAAACTCTGTTTTTTCCCTCTCTGGATCCTGCTGCCTTCAGAACTGAGCTTCTAAGCCTGTAAATCATCCCAAAGCTCCTCTCAGAACACATTCATTTGTTTACTCAAGTGGACAATATTATGTTAAGTGCTTTCCATGGTTTTCCTGAAAGGCTCCATTTATTTATAAACTATCGACGGAGTCAAGAAGTTTCTAATGGGCCACATGGAAAAATCAATTTCTCCAGGAGGGGGGAAAAGCCATCACAGCAACAATTGGAGTGGGTAGGATGGGGTGGATACTCAAAGCAATGCTGGCTGGCCATTCAGGTAGGGAAAAAGAAGTTGTGACCTCAGTGAGCTCAGGGATAATTTAGGGGAATTCCATTTAGAGCTGTAATTGGATTTTTCTTCCAAAAAAAGCACCCATGTGCCAGAAGGCTCTTGGACCTCCTCGTGCAGAGCCAGCTGTTAAATTTTGGAGGATGTTTTTCCATCAAGAGCACTTTTAGGAAAATACGCTGCCCAAAGTTTGAAACTTTGAATTCTCTGCAGGGAGCCCGAGATTTGGAGAGAGACAAATCCACAAAGAAGTCAAGCGCTGAATGTTGATAAAAACCAGCTCTTGACCAAAAAAAAAAAGGGTGGGAAGTAGGGCAGAGGGAAGGAGAGAGGTTTGCCCTCCCCTCAGAGGGGCTGGGGTGTGTCTGAGAGAATGTTTACCCAAAAACTGGGAATCAAGCACAGGGATCTGGTCAGGAAGTGAAGAAGACTCAGGCAGGCAGGGAAAGGCAGAGAGGCAGAGCCCCTGCTTTGTCAGAATCCTCCTTCCCTCCTTCCCTCATGCTAACTGGAATGAGGAGAAATTGCCTTGGCAGCCTTGCAAAAACCTGATTTGTTTGCCCTGCTACCACATGCCATGGAAATATGATCCATAAATCCCAGCAATGATCGGGGCTCTCCAGAACGCTCCACATCAGCTGCTGGGAATCAGGAGGGCTGCCTGGGCTGAGAGGGGGGATTTGTCACAGGGTAAGGAGGAGCTCTGCCTTCCTCACCTGGGCAAGGGGCAGGGAGGTGCCCCTGGCAGCAGAAAAGCCAAACACCACGGCCTGTGCTGGGCTCACGGCGAAAAAGAAGATTATTTCACCAAGGAAAGGTAATTTCGCAGAGCAGGATTGAGAATTTAAGCCCTGGTCAAAGCCTAATCTGTCGCTCCCTGTCCCTCTGCTTGATGTGACATCATTCCCTCCTCCCAAGGGATGGCAGGAGCTACAGCAGAACCAGCAGTGTGGCACTGTCTGGGGGGTTTGGACACCGGTTTCCCCTCCAGTTCCAGGCTGACAATTCAGCTTTGAGAGCCTCGTCCTGTACCAAGAGCTCTTTATAAATCACCAAACAAAGCAGAGAAAGCGGGAAACAAAGCAAAAAAACCCAAAAAACCAAAAAAAACCCCCAAACCCAAACTGATTTATCTGGTCTGTGGGAATTGAGCAGCTGTTTTATCAGCAGCAACACCTGCACACAATTTTGTCAGGGAACAAAACTGCACCCCGTGAAAATCCCTGTCTGACTTAAGGAAAACTCCTTTACACCTTCCCCCTCACAGTAATAATTTTAATTGTTTCAATTATTCTCATCTAATCGCCTTGACAAATATTTTTTGAAATTTAAACCCAGCCTGAGGTCCGTGCTTTATTAAAAAAAAAACCCACAACAAACCAAACAGAGAGGGGAGAAAAAAAATACAAATCCAGCAAGAAACACAGAATTAACAAGCTCAAATAATTAATTGTAGCATGGGGTTTTGGAGGCATCCAACACCCCTCCTACTCTGTGCTGCTGATTTCAGGGATTTCCAGTGCTGGAAGGAACGTTTATTTCAATGCACAGCAGTGTGCTTGCAACGGTCTATTTATGTACTATTATTATTATTATTATTATTATTATTATTATTATTATTACTATTATTATGCACATCGCTGCCCCCTCCCATGGCCAGGAGCTCTGTGCAGACCCAGCCAGCCCTGGCAGGGAGGAGGGAAGGGATGATGAACAGCTCTGAGCTCATCCCATCCTCTTCAGGGAATTCCATCCCTGCCAAAAATCCCAGAGCAAGGAAATCATCCCCACACGGAGAAACTTGGGTTGGGTGGGGATTTTTTTTTTGCCAGGGGATGGAGGAGAGGAGTGCCCCAACTGCAGGTGATGGAGGTGGGGGAGACAAAAGCCCCAGACCTGAGAGTTCCATCAGGACTCCTGGAAAATTTGCCAGGATGCTGCTGCTGACAAAAAAAGGGTCCCTGGAGCCGGCTGAGGGAGGCTGAAAATGAATTTGCAGGCAGGAAAGGAGCCTGTGGATATTTTCACACCGGGCTGCTCGCCTCAGCTCCCGTGGAAATGTGCTGGGGGATGAGGGCTGGGCTCCTCCTCTGCTGCTCCACTGCTCTGCTAAAAGCTGGGAGGGCGCTGGTGCCACTCCCTGCAGCCACCAGGATGGGACAGGGGGGCCACCACCCCCAAAAATCCCCTTGCACCCAGAGAATTCCCTCCTGGAACCCTCCCAGGGAGCAGAGCTGCACCACGGCACGAGCTGTCAGCTGGGATGTGCTTATTAAATAAAATTAATGCTGAAAGACAGAAGCAGAATTCCCCTCCAGAGCTGCAGGGCAGGTGTTTAATTCAGCATTTTATCCTATTTTCTCCTCTCTTTTTCTTTTTTTTTTTGCCTGAAATATTTTTCCATCTCCAAGCAGCTCAGTGCTCCACAGACTCTCTGCTCCCTTTCCTGATGGGCTCTCTCTCCATTTAAGCCATCTTTTTGCTTGCTTCCCTTGACAGTAGTTCACTGTGATTTTATCTTTTCTATTAGGCAGTGATTGCAGAACCTCAGAGGGTTCATTAGGAGCTTGATAATCCCTCCAGATTTATGAGCCTAAATTGCTCACTCCCATCTCCAATCCCCATTTAAATATTACTAATTTCCTTAAACATCTCTTCCATCTGCCCGGGTTTTGTCTGATGTCACCTTTCCATGATGATCCCTGCCAAAAATCCAGTTAGTTCTGCTAAGGGCTGGGCTTTTGGACAAAGTGGTAAAACAACCTGGATAAACAGATTAATGCCCCGAGAGCGTGAATGGCAACAAAACTCATTTCTTTCTCACCTGCCACAGCTGCACTCCACGAGATGAATGGGTTTGAGAGGCAAATTTCACCTCCAGCAAATGCTTAATCACACCCGTGCTCAGGACTGGGGTGGGGGTGGAGGTGGGAGGTTCATTTTTGGAGCTGTTTCTGTTGTCTGAGCAGCATCCACGAGCAGATTCCGCCGTGCTGGGGATGTGCAGGTGGAAATCCCTCACTGAGTGCACTCCCCTGCTCTGTGGGGCTGTCATCAGCCTCGGGGAGGGCAAGGGGAAGAGGAACAGCTCCTGGGAGCACTGGAGATTCTTCCTGGGAGTGAGGAATGGCTGGGTTTGGCTTTGTGGGCAGATCTGGTGGGGGTGGCAGTCCCTCAGGATGGGGACACCGTGACTGGGGCACAAACCAAAGCCCCAGGCTCCATCCCTGCCTGATTCCCCCAGGCTCCATCCTTGTTTGGGGCACAAACCTCAACCCTCAGGCTCCATCCCTGCCTGATTTGGGGCACAAACCAAAGCCCCAGGCTCCATCCCTGCCTGATCTGGGGCACAAACCAAAGCCCCAGGCTCCATCCCTGCGTGATTCCCCCAGGAGCATCCCTTCCTCTGCCTGTCCTGCCCATTCCACGGGGATGAACAGGATCAGTGGAGTTTGTCTTGCTGGGCTGCCCTATGGATTGAACACTGAGCAGGAACCCAAGTGTGGCCCAGCCAGGATCCTCAAGGCCTTTTTTATTCCTTGCATTTCTCCCTCTGCCACCTCCTTCCCCTTCTCCCTTCTGTGCCCCAATCACTCCCAGCCCCTCCATTCCCCTCCTTCCCCGGCTCCTCTCCACTCCAGCTCCCTGCCCACACGTTTGGCTCCATCCCTTCCCGTCTGTCTCCCACCCAAACACAAAGCAGTGACTCAGCCCTCGCCTTCCCTGCCAGAAACATTCATGGAAATTAGAGAATGGGAGAATCACTTGGGCTGGGAGGAACCTCCCCCCGATCCCCCAGCTTTCCATCAGCCCCACAGCAGCGAGGACAGCTGGATTCCTTCTCTCCTGGTGGCACTTTCCTCACACCTGGGAGAAGTTTCTCTGATGTTTATTTTGGGTTATTTTGGGGTTCCCCCCAGTGCTGCCTCAGCACAGCCCTGTGGGGTTTAACCACACCATGCCCCCACTGATGTCATTCGTGGCCATAAAGCTGGAGATATCCCCTGCTCTCAACATTTATGGGATCATCCTTGCTTTGGCTCAGCAGGAGAGCACAGGGCTCTCCCAGATGCTCATCCCTGGCCTTTTCCCAGTGCAGGGAATGGGCTCAGGGGAGTGACAACTCCATCATAACCCTCCCAAATCAGGAAAATGAGGAAAAATCAGGAAAAGGAGGAAAAAGCAGGAAAAGCAGGAAAAAGGAGGAAAAATCAGGAAAAAGCAGGAATAGCAGGAAAATCAGGAAAAACAGGAAAATCAAGTAGAGCAGGAAAATCAGGGAAAATCAGGGAAAATCAGGGAAAATGAAGAAAATCAAGAAAAGCAGGAAAATCAAGAAAAAGCAGGAAAAATCAGGGAAAATCAGGAGCCACCCATGAGCTGGAGCTTCCCAAAGACCCACACACCTCATTGCACCAACATCCACAATTCCCACCTTTGGACGCTGCACCAATCGTTTCCCACCTCCCAAAGGCCGTTCCAGCTTTGCAGGGACGATGCCTGGAGATCTTTTAGCTTTTTATATATTTTTTTTCATGTCTTTGTAGCCTTTAACATAGAGCTGTCTATTTTCTAGCACTTTTCCTGCCCCTCCTCACACTGTGGAGCAATCAGCCAACCCTTCCTAACACGTTCTTGGTCTGATTTCCACGACATGAATTTCTAACGAGGACGTCTTGTTTTGCACCAGGATTTAAGAGATGTAACAAGCCACGGAACAACTCCAAAGGGCAGACCCAAGGGTGGGTTGCTGGGGCAACTGGTGTCTTATTGGATGTACCTGCTAGATGAACTAATTAATTAAGCTGATGAGAAATGGTAGAAATCCAATACCAGGCGTGCACAGACGGATTGTGTTCAAGAGCTGCTTTTGGAATGACTGTTCCTGATATTGCTTGGAAAGATTTTGCCTTTTGATTGATTCTTGGCCTCCCTCCCTCCCTCCCTCCCTCCCCGCTGTGCGTGGCCCTTCCCGAGGATCCCACGGGTCAGGGGGATCAGCTCCCATTAAAATGAATCCACACTCAGGCAGGAAAAGCTGGGAAGAACTCCTTACCAGATTAGTGAAGATATAGGTGTAATAGGCAGAGGCCATCCCCAGTTCAGCTGCCTGTGAAGGAGAGGAAAAAAAGAGATGAAACCACAGCCCGACAATCTCCAATCTCCACTCCAGCAGGGCAGAGCCACATTTTGCCTTTCCAGGCTTGTCTCTCCCTCCTGCAGGAAGGAGCACAACTGGACCTGGGAAAAGAAAGCCTGGGGAAGCAATTTTTCAGCAGGACTGAGCCTCCCTGAGGTCTCCTGCCCACAACAGCCCTGCCAAAGCACCTGCACAGCTCTTGGGAGCATCCCTGCTCCCTCCACAGCATTCCAGGATGGAATTCAGGGATTTCTGCATCCTGCAGGTGCAGCCATCCAAGGAGAAACTCTAAGGAAGATGCCTGTGGAAAGCAGAGGCTTCTGAAGCCCTGAGAGACCCCAATGGTCCATGGAGACACTGGAAAATTGAGGGGGGGTCCTGCACCCCAAGCCCTGAGAGCTCCAGAACCCCTCGGGATGAGGAATTCTGGGATGTTTTTGGAGGAAAATAAGGATTTCTGTTGTGCTCCTGTTTAACTACCAACATGTTTTGGGACATAATGAGGGAAAAGAGCAGCTGGGAGCTCCAGGCTCATCCCTCCCACCACAAACACCACGATGGAGAGAGAAAGGCAGGAAAAGCTCTTGGGAGTTACAGAAAAAAGGACAATCAAGCCACTGGTGGCTTTCCAGTTTTCTCAGTCAGATTTGGGCTCAATCCCACAAATTAATGAGCGTGGATGAAACCCAGTAACTCAGCCTGTTCTCCAGAACTGAGACAGGGCTGTGCTGGCCACAGAAATAGAAGAAAAGAGGGCACAAGCATCCAGGGATGCAGAGAGAAGGACACAGAATATTCCATGGGGATGCTGTGTTCCAGAGATCACAGAGCAGAGAACTGAAGGCCTTTCCTGAAATTCTCACGACACAAGGAGCTGGTTGTGGGAACAGATGCTCAGGAAAGCGGGGCATTAATCTGCAGATGCTCCTGGAAGCCTCTGTTGCACTGCCAAGCACAGCTGCTCTCCAATCGAGCTCCCAGAGCCTGGCAAAGAGGTTTTCCCAGCAGTCCAGAGCTCACAGAGGGATGGGAGGCGAGGAGGGAAGGACCAAAGGCAGCACCTCCCGCTGTGAGTCCCTTCTCCCACCCTGAAGCCGTGACAACAGAAAGTGAGTGAGCAAAGACAGAAAGAGGCAGCTTGGGTTGCACCTCTCCCTCTTCCTGCCTGCCTTTCACCTGCTCCTCTGCAACCCTGAGGCCACCAGCACTGCCTGGCTGTGCCCAGCCCATTGTCACCCTGTCCCTCGCCCAGGTGGCACCACAGACACAGCAAAGTTCACTCCAAGGAGCCCCCTGAGTATCCAGAGGATGCTGCCTCATTTTTCACCCCCTCCACAGCAAAACTTGGCACCAATTCCCCCTCCTCATCCCTTCCTGGGGACAGTGGCAATGCCAGCTCTCCCTGTGACCCACTTAGAGGTCAGAGGGTTTGGTTTCAAGGGCAGAGAATCAAGGTGAGCAGCAAAGCAAAGTGAGCCTCCCCCATCCATTCACCTGGCCCTGGCAGCTGGGAGAGGGACAGGCTGGGAATCTGGGAAGCATCCGTGTGTCTCCAGCCCATCTGTGGAGGGTGAGGGATGAGAAACTGTACATCCCTCTCACAGTGAAGGGCTGGTGCCTTCAGACAGACCCAGCAAAAACCCAGGACGCTTTTCCTGCTGCTGGTGCCCCGTGGGATGGGCTGAGGATGCACCTGATGCTCAGCACCCCCATCCCACGTGGAGGTGGAGGCTCCACCTCTACAAAAAAAAACACTTTCCAGCCTCCCAAGGTGCAAGAAGTTGCCAGATCAGGAGCTCTTGATTTATTACTTTCCATTCCCACAGTGCTCGAGCTGGAAGAATTGGGTTTTACTGGGAATTCCTGGCAGTGTCTGACGTTTCTCAGTGGTGGCAGAAGGAGGCTGGAGCTGGGCAGGGAGATGTGGGTGCTTGGAAAGAGCTGCTGGGAGCCTGTGGGAAGTCACTATAGCAACAGAGGAGGGGGACAGCCCTCAGCAGCCAGGCAGCACCAGGCGAAAAAGGGGGAAAAACCACACAAAACCCCCCCTCCCCTGAGCAGACAACCCCAAAAAAATCCTCCAAACTGTCTATTTAGGAATGGAAATCACACGTAGTGGAATAAAAATCTTCTGGTGGGGAGTGAGGAAATGATAAAAGCATCCCTGCTGGTTGTCATCAGGGATGAACCTGACACAGGCAAGGCCTTTGGATGACACATTCCGGGATAAAACAGGCAGGACAGTGTGGGATGCCTGGGGATCCCAGTGCTTGGATCCTGCTTCCCTTCAGGAATGTGCTTCTTGTTCCCTCCAGGATGTGGGAAACTCTGCTCCATCTGGAGCCACTGCTCAGTTTTGAGGCAGGCTATCAAAACAAGCTCTAAATCTGCAGCCAGAGAGCATTTAAAAATAAACAGGATTAAAATGAAATCTCGGTTAATAAGACAATAAAAATAAAAAGTGGGAAGAAGTTAGAGACATAATGGGAGGGGAATAAGGAGTCACAAGGGCACTGATGGAGTCATTTCAGAGAGCAGAGCAGCCCCTCACGGCTTTTTGATGGCAACACCAATTGTGGAGAGCAAACACATCCACTCCGAGCAATTAAACCCTCGCTAGCACAGATCCAGCCCTGGAAATTCCATCAGAGGCAATTCCGCTGGGAGCAGAGCCCATTCCCAGCACTGCTGCAGGAAAATCCACATTTCAACATCACACAGGAGCTGGCTGAGGGGAGCAGCAGCATCCAAGGGACAGGGGTGGACACGCACCTTCTGTAGGATGGCGTGGGAGGGATTGGGATGGACAGGGATGGACACTCACCTTCTGCAGGATGGTGTGGGAGGGATTGGAATGGACAATGATGGACACTCACCTTCTGCAGGATGGTGTGGGACATGGAGGGATTGGAATGGACAATGATGGACACTCACCTTCTGCAGGATGGTGTGGGACATGGAGGCGTTGGCGTGGACGATGATGGTGGCTGTCTTGTCATCTCTGATCTCCTTCAGGAGCGGGGTGGGGTCCCGGCTGTCATCCAGCATCCGCACCGACAGCGTGTCCTTGGAAATGAGGAACTGCCGCAGCAGCTTCTCCAGGTTTAAAAGGCCTTCGAAGAAAAGAGGGAAAAAGAACAGATCCCTTTGAATTCGAGGCTTGGTTCTCCCATGGATCACAGACATCCATGGCAGGGTGCATTCCTGAAGGTCTGAGTCTGTGCACTGAGAAGGAAAGGATTTGGGGTTCAGTGCTTGGTCCAGCAGCGGATGAGAAATGATGGAGATGTTTCAGCTGTTCCCCAGCAAAAGAGAGTGGAAAGGATTTGGGGCTCAGTTCTGGGTCGAGCAGGGAATGAGAGGTGATGGAGCTGCTCCAGCTGTCCTTTGGAAAAAGAGAGTGGAAAGGAAAGGATTTGGGGCTCAATGCTTGGCCCAGCAGGGAATGAGAAATGATGGAGCTATTCCAGCTGTTCCCCAGAAAAACAGTGGAAGAAAAGGATCCGGGGCTCAATTCTGGGTCCAGCAGGGAATGAGAAGTGATGGAGCTGCTCCAGCTCTTCTCCAGGAAAAGAAAGTGGCCCCAAACTCCTCTTGGGAAGAGATAAGACCATCAATAGAAGGTCCAGCCAAGGTCTCCTTTGTCTCCCTGCACGTGGGATTGTTCTGGATACTGGAGGATTATTCCTCCCCCTCAGCTTTTGCATTTCCAGCTCCCAAATTAAGTGCCCAGGAAGACTCAGCTGCTTTGGAGATCTCAGAGCACTCTGATGGGAAGCTGCCTCTCTTCCAAGGGGATGGGAAACTCTGCTGAGAGTCAGAGGTCACTGCAAAAATACAACATTAAAAAATTGTGGCAAAAATGAGGACGGGCACGTCAAAGGCTGCTTCCAACACAGCTGCCTCGGAGCCTAATAAGATGTCAGAACTCCTGCTGCAGGTTTTGTTAGTCAAGAAAGCAGCTTTGATAGAGCCTCTCTTCTCTCCAGCTGCTGAGTTTCATCAAGAAATAACCTCCTGTCAAGTTTGATTGACCGGAGGGACCAGCAGATGGAATCATCAGCAAGACACAGCCAGCCCAGCCACTCATCCCATCCCTACAGGAACACAGCCCCAAAAGAGGGGGGAAACGGAGCTGCAGAAACAGAACCATCAGCAGGATCACATCCCAGCTGCTAGAAAGGCAAATTAACCCTCAAGTCAGAGCTTTGCTCTTAACCTGACTTAGCTCTGACTGCACAAATGCACTCGTGGCCTGGTCGGGAGGCAGGGAAGGGACACAGCGGGGTGGGGTCAGCGCTGGAGCTCTGCTCTCGAGGACTCCCAGCACTTCACAGGGGAACAAAGCAGTGCAGGAAAAGGGGCACATCCAACACGAGGAGCCTCTCGTTCACAGCGAGAGGTTTAAAGCACTCTGAGCTCCTGACAATGCATTTGCCTCTCACCTTTTCTCTGGGCACAGGTAGGAAGCAGCAAGGGGTTATGAACAGCTGTGCCAGGACTTCTCTGGGTCACATCAGCTTCTTTTTCTTCCTCTCCAGGCAGAGAATTCACTCTGCTTACAGCACACGAGGATTTCACCGTGAGTGAACAGTACATTTCACCTAAGACCCTTGAGGATGTGAAAATGCTTTATTTTCACCTCATTCCACACCTGCAGGGGACCAGAAGGGCTGCTGCAAGTTACAGCCCTGACACCACCAAGTTTACTCGCAGCTCACCCCAGCAAACTCTGCTGCTGTGAAACCCAGGAAAA